>LPNX010782590.1:225846-365708 GCA_001517045.1 Pseudotsuga menziesii
CTCTCCTAAAATAATGCATGTACAATGAGAAACTTGACAGTTTTAGCCGATATTTGCTGATCTTGTCCAACTGATTCCACGTTTTTAGCAATGATGAACTTGCTTTGGCTGCGTGACTGATAACTGCTAAAATACGTGTCTAAACTGCAGTCACACGTGTTAAAACACCTTGCAAAATACAATCAATCACTTCCAGATGAAAACCATGATGAAAATCTGCAAAAATATCGGAAAAACAAAGGGCCGCGATATTCTTGTAGCGTGCCCTTTGTTAAATTTTCCACCAGCACTACAAGAATAATTGCTAAGCCAAATTTTCACAGTTTTGCAACTTTTTACCAATTTGTCGAAGGTTTTGAAAGCTGCTAGGTTTATAAAATAGGTTTAACTAGTCTCTCAACACATTAATGAATCAACCTTTGAACATAAGACTTTCTTTACCCCTTTTAAAACATAAAAAGACCATCAAAAATCAAATAAAATCTAAAAAGATTGTGTTCAAAACCTATTCAATCACCAATAGAGTTTCTAAGGAGACCAAAACTGAAAATTAAAACCAAAAATTTAACTGAGGTAGATTGAAAAACAAACCAAAACTAGAGAAAATAAACCAAAAATTGAAGGAAAAATTTACTGACTCAACACTTTGTAAGGTAGAGATCTAAGTAGTGAAGGGGAAAGCGTGCATCTGTCTTCGGCTCCAATAATAGTTCTATTAGTAGTCTTTATAATAAAATGGTATTTTCTAAAAAATATGGGTGTTGGTATAATAATATCTTCCTTCATGATTCATCCTTACATGGAAGAGTTAAACTGGTTGTCGTATGTGTTATGATGTTTATAAATACATAGCAATTTGTAGTTTGTTTTGACTACTTTCCATCAATAGCTTTCGAAGGGGTTGTAGTCAAGGGATAAACTGTAGTTGTAGTCCTGGAATGTGAAGAGTTGAGTGGTTTGGGTTGAGATCAAAGTTATGGGAGCCACTAGAAAAGTTTGTCGCCACCTGTTCGAGTTGTCAAATTGCCTCCAGGGTGGGTTGATGTGTGAGGGGAAGTAAAAGGATTCATTACCATGGGAATAAGCCCCATGTTCATTAAATAGGACATAGTGTGCAATGTGTGTATAGTTCAACATTTCTCTATTGCATTTTCTATTATATGTGAAAGTAATGCATATCACTTGGTATTAGGGTTTAAAGATCACGACTCTTCTATGTGAAAGTATTACATATCACTTGGTATTAAGGTTTAACGATCATGACTCTTTAGGGTTCAACAATTTTGGTTAATGGAGCTACTTGATTTCCCTTATCATATTCAGTAGCTCATTTCTATTTTTTGTTACTGGAATTTATAATATTTTTCTTCAACTGCAAATTTCCGTCATTTTATGTAATTAAGCATTAAAAGAAGTGGTGCTTACTAGCATTATCTGTTTTGATAGTGATTTGTCATATGCGACTTGGGATTTTTTTCAAAGGTTGATTATAGTTCTAAGACAACATATTATATTGCTAATATTGGATATATTTTCTTCTAGTGTTATTACACTGGAACGTTTGTTAAAAATTGTTCTCAGGAGATAATTTGGGGGAATTTAGGATTTTCATTGAAAGAGCTTACTATTGTAATTCCTTTCCCACTGAAAGGATATGCTATGTATATTTAACTTGTTAATAATTTAAACATTTATATATATGGAGGTTTTCAATCCATTTTTTTCCATTTATTTCCATTTTTTGATATTATGTTATGTTTATCTCTAGTTTTGTGGGAAGAATTTGTTGCTATGACCTCAAATATATTTTATTGTTGTTGCATGACTCTTTGGTTCTCAAATAGTATGTGACTATATTATTGGATCCATCCTTCCCTTTTATCCATATAAATCCATAGCCATTTTGGATATGGGTTAAATTATTTTATGACTAGAATCTGGATACAGGTAGTATGAGATCCTAAAACATTTAGGTACTTTCTAGGGGATTTTGAGAAGAGGAGTTTCTTCATTTAAGGTTGGTTGTCTTTGTTGTGGACGTATGTTCTTCATTGTTTCCTAATTTCAAGGAAGTTTCTTATTATTGTGGGTTGATTCTCATCTCCTGGCTTAGTTTTGTACATAGTTGGTAGATATTTCATCATTTCCAAGGAGATTTTCTTTTAGTGTGTTGATATTGTCATTTGTGTGTTGGTTTCCTTATAACTGGGTTGTGTTTTTCATTGAGCAGCTATTACAATTTTTTTATTTTTCTCTCATTATCATGGCATAATATTCTAATATTGGGGCAACCATTGGAGAAACAAAATATCCCAGTTCTTTTGACTTAAAGACCCCACTGTTGAGTTATGTTGTTGTGAAAGAGAAGATTACAGGGGATGGTAGCTATTGACGGTTTTTCCTATGACATGGATGTAAAACTTTGAAAAGCTTTCAGTGTAGGAAAAATGATGATTTTCTTCAGGAAGAAGATGCCACAGAAAGGCTTGCTACAAAGGCCAAAGTCTTCCTTTTTCAATTGGCAAGGAAACCGAAAGAGGTCCTGCATCAAATCCCTTGGAGGCTGGTGAAGGTCCTCTTGTAAAAGCATTGAATATTCATGGTAGATATGAGGTTGACTTGCTTATATACTATTGCATCTATGCAAATGTTCTTTTATCAATTTGGTGGCATCTCATCATTTGCAGGATATAGTTAGGGGTAATATTCAACTACCAAAATGATATCAAAGTATTTGCTAATAGAAGATTTGCATCATGTTGTTGGCTAAAAAAAAAGGGAAATGCAGAGCATAATTTTTTATGCTTGAAATTCCCCAAGGAACATGCCCTTGATAAACGTTATTGCAATGTGCCCTAGGTGACCAATGTTTTTGAAAGTTATAAATTGCAAATGGGTGGAAAACAATGCCTAGTATATTGCAAACACACGTCTTGATGTGATTAACTTCATGAGGCTAATTCACATTTCCCAAGTCATTGTTCAATGTGTTGTGTTCTAGCAACGAGGCAGAGCATTTATTGTAATGAAGACCATGTTCAAACTCTAAACCTTGTTGGGTATGTTTCTTTGCTAACATAGGCCTGCAACGATGGAGGGAAATCATTGTAGATTAATGTCTCTTTTCCTAGTATGAGGGATCTCAAGTGCTTCACAATTTGGTGTAGTACAATAGTTTGTATTGTAGTGTGGTAGTTTGGCACATGATTGGCTGATTTGAGAAGCATCCACTTATTATTTTACAATGTTCCTTTGAATACCATAGTCTGATATTTACATCAGTGGAACCAGGAGTGAAGTCTTATTCATGAAATAGAATTTAGAAAACCTAGGTATACGGAGCATCTAATTACTAATGTAGTTATTTATGTATTTCTCTTAGTTTGTCCATTTTTTGTTGCTCAAGTTCAGAGTACATTTGGACTAGAATAGTAGTATCCCCCCATTCTTCATGAATATTACATGCTTGGGTTTCTGCATTTGTTGTATGTTATCAATACCCAAACGTTGAATTTTATCTGACTATTAGTTGGTTATTAATCTAACTCATATTTATTTTATTTCATTTATGAGTTGTTAGTTATTGTTTTTTCAATCACATGCCAATTTCCAAAGAACGGAACAAAGAGTGAAGCAAGTTTAAGATGCAAAAAATGTTTAAATCTGAATTATAAATTTCTATAAGCCAATCTTCTCGCATGAAGAGGCTATACATATTACGTGATGACTCAAATAGGTTATATGTTGTGCTATGTTCTTGACAAGAATATGCAATATTGTTCAACCTGGCTTTCTTAGTTGGAAAACTGATTATAGTTTAAAGGAGAGAACAAAACAAAAGAGTGAAGCAAGTTTAAGATGCAAAAAATGGTTAAATCTGAATTGTAAATTTTTATAGAGTTAATTTTAAAAAAATCATCTATATGTATAGCCTCTTCATGCGAGAATATTGTCTTATAGGATGATCCCCACTAATTAGGAAATAATTATTATGTCCAAAATTTATAGTTATAGATTTTTCCACGAGTCTTTCTTATGAAGAATCATATATATCTTGTATTTGATTGTTAGCTAAATATTATGCTATTGGTACCTCTTTTGAAGACTTAGATGAAGCTTGGTTATGAGTCTATTTCTACTTATTTACAATTGCATCACCACCTTCCACTTCTTCTTTTAACCTGCCTTTGAATGGATTGAAAGGAATACTATTTGATATGATGCTAATAAATGAGGTGCTATTATCTATTTTAATTTTTCAGGGAGTACACATGTTGAAAATTTGAAGTACACCATGTTATCACTCAGAATGTACCCAGTTTGTGAAAGGTAGATCCCGAGGTAATAACAAAAACCAATTTAGACTGTATTTCTAACCTAATACAGTAAGAGAGGGATCTCTCACTATTTGCAAAGCTTTTATACTCAAGATATTCAATCAAAGGCAGTCACAAGGTCAGATTTCTGATAGAACAAGTTTGTTTTTAGAAATTTTGGTGGGACAATCATGGAGGAGACCATTGGGCAATGGAGTCAATAGTCAGGTCTGAAAAAGGTTGCAGGAGGTAGGGTTTTGAAGGTTTATGGACAGAGGCAAGGTAGACACCATTTCCTCAGTATTGAGGTTTTAGCGGGTTGATTAGTAGACAAAGGGAGACCGTCCATCAAACAGAGCACCTAACTAGGGTGAATTCTCCAAGACTTTAAAAGAAAATGTTTTGAAAATGATTGAACAATGGACCTAGAGCATGCAAGATGAATTATAGCCCATAAACACTAATGCTCAAGCATGAAATAAAATACAAAATAGAGTAGGAAATAGGATAAATAGTCACATAAATAAATTACTTACTGAAGAAAAATATGGCACAAGAATCTCTGCCATGGAAGCTTCAAACATTCTTCCTCTGCAATTTTATTCATCTCTGGAAAACTGAAACCTATTACAATGAAGAGCCTCTATGCTCTTGAAAATACAACCCTAAAACCATCAATTACATTTTAATTTATAGAAAAATAACCTCTACCTAACCTTGAATTCGAAACCTAACTGAATTCTAAAAATAAAAACAGTTACAACAAATTTCCTTCTTTTCAAGATGCGGAATACTAAACACTAGGTTTCAAATTCCCTCTTGCATATCTCTAATGGTGATGGCTGGGTGAAAATAGAAAATTTTTTTTGTAACTGAACATGTTCTAGAAAAAACCCATGTCTTCTTTTTCTCTGATTCAGCTCCAACTCCTCAGGATCTGATTTTGAAACTGATGACTCATATAGTAACTTGTAAATTTCTGGAAAAATACCCTGTGAATATATTCTAAATTCTCCCAACCCGTGATACCTGTATAAAATCGAAAGGAGGTTTTTGAATATAGGTCTGTGATGAATAAAAACCTCTCTCATTTTCTTTACATTCAACTATATTTGGATGAAACAATTCTTGTACTTTGATGGCTAAAACAGTCTTTTAAAAACCTGAAAAATTGCCCTGTAAATATCAGTTTGTTTCTCCAAATACGTATGACCCGTGTGAAAACCGAGGGAGGTTATTGTAGAATGGAATGTTATAAGGAGAAACCTCTTTGATGTTTTGAAAATTCTTTATGGTTTTCTGGAAACAATTGATTGAAATAACTGACTAAAACAGTCATTTAAAAATATGGAAATTTTCCCTATGAAGATGACTTTGATTCTCTCAATCCTTAGCACTTGTGTAGAAACTAAAGGAGGCTATTTAATATAGGCATGTTATGAGGAAAACCCTCTTTCAATTTCTGAAAATATCTCTTCATTTATTGGAAACAAGCGCTTGAAGTTAATGACTAAATAGTCATTCTTAATAAAAACTGACCCAACTGCTTGTTGATATTTGAATTGAGATCGACTTTGTCTACCTTAATTACCCAACACTTTGTTCCAATGGAATTAACTTTGAGCACTAATTTATTTCATGAACCGTGGATATGGCTACACTTATGTTTCAATTTCAACCTTAGCATAAGAATTTCGCAATGTTTCTCCACCATTAAACCTGGTCCTTTTTTACTAGCGAAATTTTATTTGGTCATCGATTTAATTTGCAAGGTAATGGAGGCTTGACATGTTTTTTAACCTGCACGTGTTATAAAAATTTCACAGATTTGAAAATTAAATTTCTCCTCACTTGTTGAACTAGTGGAGTTGCTGCTGGTCGTTGGATGATTTCAGCTCCGATATGAGTCATCCACGAGTGGAGCCCATACCCAATTCCATGAATTTTAAAACTTCATTTCTCCTTACATGTTAACAATGCGGAATTTATTCTGGTCGTGGATCAAGATCCCGCTCTAATTTCCACCGTCGGAACGTGTAGGCACATAAACAATTCCGTACATTTCCAAAGTTCATTTGGTCGTGCAAGTTGTGGCAGCGGAATGAATGCTTGCTTGGTGTGTGTGGACCCCATGCAACTTGGTGAATGAGTGGTCTTGTGCCAACAACATTTTTTTTGAAATATACCTTTCGGGTTTATAAAAATAAACTTTATTTATTTTTATAAAGAATAACTTTGGCCTAAATATAAAAATATGATTATAAAGCCAAAATAATAAAAATCTTCCTTTTGTTTTTTCCCAAAACACCTCTACCATTTTTCTTGCAAAACTGACAAGTCGAAAGGAACCTTTGAAATATGTCCTGTCATAATGCCAACTCCTGCGAAATAAAGACAAATTTTTCCTTTAAAATTCTTCAAATCCATCTGGAACAAAACCTATGCTAACAACTAGCTCCACTAGGGATGCTATCCTCCCTGCGAGGTAGCTAAGAACCCCATAGACCAGGTGCCGAATCCATTGGGCTGCTCCCAATATTTCTATGAAACCCTCAACCTCTTCAGCCCGGTAACCATTCACTGAAACCATTCTACAAACAAATCCATGTTTGTAACCTGTCACCAATTCATACTGCAACCTATAACCTATCGCCTGTAATTCTGAAAACTGAAAGCAACTGTAACTGCAGACCTTAACCTGTAACTGACTGCACTTGAAACTGAAACTAAACTTGAAAAATGATGAAAGAAATGCTCGCCATGTCAAGCTTATTCATGCCTACCTATTCTACTTAACTGAGCACAAATGCCCAATCAAGTAAATTTGACTTCCAATGAAGCCAATCAAGTAATTTATCCAATAATTTTGTTTCTTCCTCATGCTTGATTGAAAGTAGAACATAGGAACATAATGATAAAAGGCTATCATGAAAAGTATGTCCACTTTTTCCATCTGAAAACATTTTCCATGTATTCTGCTATCGGATCATAAAAAGCATGACAAATTTCAAAATACTCAATCACATGTTTGTCATGACAAGGCTGTCCAAAAAGTAACTCCTCTTGCATATTGTCAAACTGATCTTCAAAAGAACTTTGAAAGGAACTCTCATGATTGTTTTCAAATGAAATATCCACAATTTCATTCAAAATGTCTAAATTTAAAACTTCATATTCCTTATATGCTTCAACAGAAATATCATTTTTTCCTCCAATAGAATCAAGCAAACAAAATCCTTCTTCTTGAGATGAAATTGATGAATGTGAAAGATTTAAAGAAGCGTTTATTTGAGAACACTTACATATTTCTTTGTGATCCAATTCCTCATTGAAAACCACTGATTTTTACATAAGCTGGGATTGACTGCATGATTGTTCATCCTCCTCATCTTCTACTTCTAAAAAGTTCATGAAATTTTCCATATCCTCAAATTTCTGTATATGTTTAGAGGCTTTAAATCTTTGTATTATTAGTTCAAATGAAGAATAACACAAAGGTAAACAGTCACCTTTGGCACACTCACTATCCTTTCTTTTTTTAGCCTTGTGACTTTGGATTACAGTTCGATTTTCATCACTAACAGGCCTTGAAATCACAAAATTTACAACTAGTTTTTTAGGTACAACATCCAAGTATTCATCCTCATATTCCTCATATATGGGAATACTGAAATCTTTTTAAAATCACAACTAACAGAATTTGTAACAGGCTAATTGCAATCTTCATAGAACAAATTAGTAAAACCATCTTCTTTTACATCACTGGGTTGATCAATTCTCTGTTAACTAAGAGAAGGTTTGAGATGCACAGAGAATGTTTCTTTTTGTTTATATTGCTCAACCAAGTCTAATTTCTTTTCCATTTTATCACCATTGTCTTGATTTGAAAATCTTTTAGACATCCTAAGATTGTCTTCAACCTCCAAACAATCAATAAACATGTGCTGCAATGTGATTGACTTTCTCTCCAAAAAAAGTAATGACAGTTCAAGAGGAATGGTAGTTGCATAATAAAGTTTAGCAACATTTTCAAGAGGTTAGATTTCTTTTTGGGAATATTGTAATAAAAGCTTGCAAACATCCTCTTAAAACTAGACATAGTTTCACCCTCATGTTTCTTCATGTAATAAAACTCTGAAAGTATTTGGTCTAATGGCCTCCTCTTACCCCAAAATTTCAAAAAGATGTCAAAAATCTCTTCCCATGTACTGATGGATTCAGGCTGCAAGCGCTTAAACCATTCCTAACATCTCCTTGCAAGGATTGGGAAAAAGCCTTCATGTAGACATCATCATGTTCTACTTCAAAAAGGTCCAAGAAATGTTCAAAGTCTTGTAAATGTTTCTCAGTGGTAACGTTCTTGGATTCTCCATCAAACTTAGGAAGGTACTTATAGTGCTTTGTAGGAAAATCATGAAGAACATGAGGTAGATGAAGTGGTCTGTACCGGTTTGGGATATTGGAAGAAACAGAGCTATGTAGAATGGATGTATTATCAACTGTGGTTTCATGAGGCTCACAAGGGTGATCTTTAATGTCATGTGGTTCGAATGAAGAATCTTGATCAAAATCAAATATACAGGATGATGAAATACTTTTAGTTCGTAAAGAAGGATATAAAGGAGTAAATTCATGGTTTTGTTTTGAGTGGTATGAACAATGGAAAACTGTTTTGACAAGCTTAGGAAAAGATAGGAAAAAATTTATAAGAAAGGCTAAGACATGTTGGAGAAAATTGAAACTTGAGTACCTTATCTTTTCATTATGCATTTCCATGTTTTTAAAATGAGCTCATTTCCCCAGTAGAGTCTGTCGATTCTCGTTGAAAACTTGATCTCTAGATCATGCCACCAATGCAGTCACTGAAATTGGATTTTTTTTTAAATGGAGTCGCCAAGTGAAAAATGCACAACCTTGCTGATGTCTAACTGTTGTTCACCATCAACAATCAAATCTGAAACTATGTGATTCATACCCAGGGAATATTTGAACCTTTGCTCCCCGGCAATGGCGCCAATTTGTTATCACTCAAAATGTACCCATGTTGTGAAAGGTAGATCTCGAGGTAACAGCAAAAACCACTTTAGACTGTATTTCTGACCTAATATAGTCAGAGAGGGATCTCTTACTATTTACAAAGTTTTTATACTCAATATATTAAATCAAAGATAGTTAGAAGGTCAGATTTCTGATATAACAAGTTTGTTTTTATAAAGTTTGGCGGGACAATCATGGAGGAGACCATTGGGCAATGGAGTCAACAGTCAGGTCTGAGAAAGGATGCAGGAGGTAGGGTTTTAAAGGTTTATGGACTGAGGCAAGGTAGACACCATTTCCTCAGTCTTAAGGTATTAGCGGGTTGATTAGTAGACAAAGGGAGACAACCCATCAAACAGAGCACCTAACTAGGGTGAATTCTACAAGACTATAGAAGAAAATGTTTTGAAAATTCTTGAACAATGGACCTAGAGCATGCAAGATGAATTCTATCACATACACTAATTCTCAAGCATGAAAGCAAATAAAAAATGGAGTGGGAAATAGAATAAACAATCACATAAATAAATTACTTACTGAAGAAAAATATGGCACAAGAATCTCTGCCATGGAAGCTTCAAATATTCTTCATTTGCAATTTTATTCATCTATGGAAAATTGAAACCTATTACAATGAAAAGCCTCTGCTCTTGAAAATCCAACCCTAAAACCATCAATTACATTTTAATTTATAGAAAAATAACCTCTACCTAACATTGAATTTGAAACCTAACTAAATTCTAAAAATAAAAACAGTTACAACAAATTTCCTTCATTTCAGGATGCAGACTGCTAAACACTAGTTTCAAAGTCCCTCCTGCATATCTCTAATGGTGCTAGCTGTGTAAAAACTGAAAGGGGTTTTTGTAATTGGACATGTTCCCAACAAAACCCATATCTTATTTTTCTCGTATTCAGCTCCAGATCCTCGGTATCTAATTTTGAAACTAATGTCTCCAATAGTAAACTTGTAAATTTCTGGAAAAATACCCTATGAAGATCTTTTAAATTCTCCCAACCTGTGATACCTGTGTAAAAATGGAAGGAGGTTTTTGAAGATAGGCCTGTGATGAAGAAAAAACTCTCTAAGTTTCTTTAAATTCAACTCCATTCTGCTTAAACAACTCTTGGACTTTGACTACTAAAATAGTGTTTTAAATACCTGAAAAAATTGCCGTAAAGATCAGTTTGTTTCTCCAAATACGTATGACATGTGTAAAAAATGAGGGAGATTATTGTATAATGGCATGATATAGGGAGAAACCTCTTTCAGTTTTGGAAAATTCTTTTTGGTTTTCCGGAAACAATTGATTGAAATAATTGACTAAAACAGTCATTTAAAAATCTGGAAATTTTCTCTTTGAGGATGACTTTGATTCTCTCAATCCTTAGCACTTGTGTAGAAACTGAAGGAGGTTATTTAAGATAGGAATGTTCTAAGGAAAAGCCTCTTTCAGTTTCTGAAAATTTCTCTTCATTTGGTGGAAACAAATGCTTACTTAATGACTAAACAATCATTTTTAATAAAAACTGGCCCAACTCCTTGTTGATATTTGAATGATCGCTAATTTATTTCACGAACCGTGGATATGGATACATTTATCTTTCAATTTCAACCATAGCATAAGAATTTCGCAATGTTTCTCCACCATTAAACCTGGACCTTTTTTACCATTGAAATTTTATTTGGTCATCGATTTAATTTGCAAAGTAATGGAGGCTTGACACTTTTATAACCTGCACGTGTTATAAAAATTTCACGGATTTGAAAATTAAATTGCTCCTCACTTGTTGAACTAGCGGAATTGATGTTGGTCGTTGGATGATTTCAACTCTGATATGAGCCATCCAAGATTGGAGCCCATACCCAATTCCGTGAATTTTAAAACTTCATTCCTCCTTGCATGTTGACAACGCCGAATTTATTCTGGTCGTGGATCAAGATCCCGCTCAAATTTCCACTGTCTGAACGTGTAGGCACATAAGCAATTCCACAAATTTCCAAATTGCATTTGGTCGTGCAGGTTGTGGTTGCGAAATGAATGCTTTTCATTAGATGAAATTGGGTACTAATCTAATCTTTCGTTCGTGCTGGAAATTTAATCTGAACTGTAAATCCACCTGTTTTGTTGAGTTTTATAATCAATCACCAACTATCAACTTCTGCAAGTCGATTCCCTTCCCATGACTAAGCATATCCAACTTCTTTAGCTTTGATTCAACATCAAGTGCCAAATTCCAGTCTTCAAAGAGGTTAGGGTAGTCCTCTAGATCTGCTAATGATTCGACAGCTTTTTTATTTACCTTTCTTAGGTCATTAAGGCAAATGAAGACCAATTCTAAAACATTGCTTGGAGGATAGGATCGTGCCATAAAATCAGCCTCTGGTATGCGATTTCTCTTCACCAAAAGCTCGATACCTGCTTCTATTTTGCTTAGAATGAATAAACAAAGAAATGTAACATTGTTCCTTAGGAATTGTGAGAAGAATCCCATTGGCACTATCCAGATCTCCACGCAGAACAAGTGTTTTGTATTCTATTCTTAACTTCATTCTGCGTGTTTTCAAATATTACCTCGTTGCTTTCCTTAAATAAGCGTTGGCCTTTGTATTCAAATAGATGGTCTTCTTTGGGGAAAATAACCACGAAAGACACAGACACCAGCGATTGAATAATCATATCCACACGACCACTTTTTTAAAACACTCTTGTAGTAATATCTCACATGTAAAGGGAGTTTAGTATTTTAATTGTTTATATACCCTATCCATTTTAGTATGTATTTAAGTAACAAAGAAAGGATAATATTCCTTTTTTTGGGTTTATAAAAATAAACTTCATTTAAGGGTTTATAAAAATAAACTGTATTTAAAAATAAACTTCATTTAAGGGTTTATAAAAATAAACATTTATTTAAGTATCCCCGTGCTATGCGTGCTGAAGGTTGTGGTTTTTTTTTGGGTTTATAAAAATAAACTTCATTTAAAAATAAACTTTTTGGGGTTTATAAAAATAAAAATAAACTTCATTTTTGGGTTTATAAAAATAAACTTCATTTAAAAATAAACACTTTTTTGGGGGTTTAAACTTCATTTAAAAATAAACACTTTTTGCAGCAATTCGGACACTATTGTCCTGGATGGGCCCAAGTAAGTATCCCCGTCCTGAGTGTTGAAGATTGTGTTTTTTGGGGGGTTTATAAAAATAAACTTCATTTAAAAATAAACTTTTTGAGGTTTATAAAAATAAACTTCATTTAAAAATAAATTTCATTTTTTTAAAATATACTTTGGGGTTTATAAAAATAAACTTCATTTTTTATTTTTTATAAAATATACCTTTGGCGTTTATAAAAATAAACTTTATTTATTTTTATAAAAAACAACTTTTTGGGGTTTATAAAAATAAACTTCATTTTTTATTTTTATAAAATATACCTTTGGCATTTATAAAAATAAACTTTATTTATTTTTATAAAAAATAACTTTAGCCTAAATATAAAAATCCGATTATAAAATATACCTTTGGGGTTTATAAAAATAAACTTTATTTATTTTTATAAAAAATAACTTTGGCTTAAATATAAAAAACCGATTATAAATCCAAAATAATAAAAATCTTCCTTTTGTTTTTGCCCAAAACACCTCTACCCTTTTTCTTGCAAAACTGCCAAGTCGAAAGGAACCTTTGAAATATGTTCAATCATAATGCCAACTCCTGCAAAATAAACACAATTTTTTCCTTTAAAATTCTTCAAATCCATCTAGAACAAAACCTGTGCTAACACACCATACGTGGACACACCCAAGATCATGTCTCATAGTAGATTGATCATGTTGTGTGCACGGTATTGATCTTTGGTAGGAATTAGATTGCTATCATTTTAGTTTTTATTTGTAGTTTGAATAGCATATGTTTGCATTTTTATGTTTTAAAGTCATATTATTCCCTACTACAAGAAATACTTAGGATTGAGTTGTACTCAAGTTAGGAGAGCTTCTCCTTAATTCAATACATACATGTGAAAATCAAGCTACAAGCTCGCAAGATTTTCTATATAGAGTAGACCTTTAACAAGTTCAATATATTATGATCATTGATGAATGTGAATATGTTGAGGGCCATACCTTCTTTTGTTGGGTCGTGGGCCATACCTTCTTCTTGCTGGTAATCTCCTTTATCATAAATGTGTATAAAAATTTAGGGGACATTAAAATTCAGATTACCATTCATCAATTTAGGGATAGGGTTTCAATGTTAAACTTGTAAGTTTTGAGTCATAATTTTAGGGTTAGGGTTTGAGTCTTCACTTTTATGGTTTTTTATTTGTTTTTTCATATCCATAATATGTGGAAAAATGTAACTTCCGAAGATATTCTTATTGTATTAGTGTTATACCTCCTTCGGGGGATGTTATTGATGTATTTAGTAATGTAAAAGTCATTGAAAGAGTCAATGTAAACACTCATTGTAAGTCGGGTCAATATAAATTGATAATGTGCCATTGTACTAATTTTATATCATTTTTCTCATGCAGGCTTCACTTCTGGTTTCTATATCGAATTGGAATTTCAATTTTGGAATATTAAGTAAGATTTCAAACATGGATTGTGGAAAGAAAAATAAAACATCAAGACAAAAGGATGTAATATCATATTTTCAAAAGCCTCAATCCAATAATCCACATTCTATTGATGCCTCAAGATCTCTTGAGTAAGGTATCAGTGAGAGAGATGTCAACACGTTTGAGAATGCATCTGCAATCCATACAATGGATGGTAGAATACATTCTTCTAGTGATCAAAGTGAGACAAATGCATTTTCATCTGAAATTCGTAGTTCAAATGTTGAAGCTTTTTCCTTGCATGGTGACACAATGCATTCACGGAAAAGGAAAAAGGGCCAATGGGACATAGGGAGAAAATTCAAATTTGATTGGGTCTCAAGATACCCATTTATTGAACCAATACCTCCAACAAATGAGAATGAGACCTCACGAGAAGTTAAATGCATCTCATGTAGTTGGAAACTTGGAAAGGTAGTGAAATTGCAGATGAAGTTAGACACAATAGAGAAGCATGTTGGAAAGATGTATGATAAGGAAGCTGCAAATGATGAGAATAAATTTACTCCCATATGGAAATCTCTTAGCCAATGTCGACATATCCAATTTGAAGAGGAATATAATAAATTCTTATTAAATAAGAAAAAACTCGAGGAAAGTGGAGGAACCATCACATCTCAATTTGGAAAGATGATGGAAACAAATTTGTTATCAAAGAAAGATACAGTTAAGCCGTTGTATTTCACCTCCTATCCAATGGTCATCCTATTACAGATTATCCAAAAATGACGAAATATCTATCTTTTATTCAAGTGCCAAATTTTCCATCTTCTCATTGGCTTTTATTGAGTGGTTAGGAATGGGGAAAATATCTAGCTCAAGTAGAAAAGGATGATATGAAAGAGAATATTGCAAATGCTACATTTTTGTCACTGTCTTTGGATGAAGTTATGGCTATTGATAATACTTCATGGATTTGCATGAGCATTTATATGGTCAATGACCATATCGGGCATTCTTATCTACTTGGAATTCATAAAATGACCAAAAGTTCTACAGTAGAAAATATTTATGAACTTGTTATTGATAGTTTGAAGGAAATGGGTGGTATGGATCATTCCATGATTGCAAAAAAATTGGTATGTGTTGGAGCAAATGGAGCATCAGTAATGCAAAGACAAAGGAATGGCCTTTGTGCTAGACTGCAACTCCCGACTTCATCGTATATGCTTAGTATTCATTGTATGGCTCACAAGATGAATCTTTCATTTAAAATAGTGAGCAACTTTTCATTGGTTTCAAAGGTTGAATATCTTATACGTGAGGTTCATGCATACTTTTGTCGGAGTCCCAAACGATTTTTAGAGTTTAATTTTTTTTCTAATGGTGTTACAAATGGAAAAAAAACTATTAAAACGTGTTGATACAAGATGGATATCACTGAAGGGACCAGCTGAAATAATTCAATGAATATGCTTCCTTGGTAGGGGTAATGTATGAACATCGCTCAAGTGTAGAAAAAGCTCAAACTCTTCTGTTCCTACTAACTAATATGGAGACATTATTAACATTGGTTGGAATTATTCCTATGATTCATGAAATGAATAACCTCGTGAAGATGGCTCAGATCCGCACGATGTATATTGCTGAATACACAATAGCAAGAAAATTAACATATCTTTCATTGGATAATTTGTATATTGTGGCAGAGTCTTTTATAGGTCTAGCATTTACAATTGGCGTAAGATCATCAATATAGAAAATGATGATTTTTTTTAAGTTTGATGAAAAAGGGATGCTATATATGGCAGTTCGTGGGAATATGGTTCCCTTTTATTATAATCATAAGATAGGATGATCTGACAAATAGTGCCCCGTGTCAAGAGAACGATTTCACGATGTTGTAATTTTAGTGAGATGCAATTTGATAGAAATTGCAAAATCATTATCATCGGAGATAAGAGAACGGTTTCCTTGAGATGAATTGTTGGAGGCCATGTCTATCATATACCCTCAATATTGGAACCATAGTCAATGTTCAGATACTTTAAAGGTTGAGTTTATAGAGAAAAGCAAGATTTTGCAGAGCCATTTTTGTCGAGAGGCCGAGATACAAGGAGAACATATTCCAGGTATTTTAGATCGAGAAAAAAATGATAGATCAAGCTCAATGCTTTGCTACAACAATTTGGGACCAATTTTCTCGATTGGATAATAAAGAATATAGTGCAATTACAAGATTATGGACTAAACTCAGTGGTAGCGAAATCCTACGGCAAAGAATGTCAAAATATTTCAAATTAGTGGATTTATGTCAAACCATGATTTTGGGATCAGTGGAGGATGAGAGAATGTTTAGTGCACTAACATTCTTGAAGTCAAAGTCGAGGAACAAGCTTGATAAAAATGTGGATACATGCTTAAGATTATATGTAACAAAATATGAGGTTGACAATTTTCCATATGAAAGAGCATTAGCACTTTGGCAATTAGATCGTGAAAGAAGGGGAGAAAACATTATAACAAATTTCTCTAATGAACTTGATGTGGAACATAATGTTTTGGATGATCATAATGATGGTTCATCTGGAGAAGGTCATGTTCAGAATGTCGAAAATGAGAACCAGGGCCAAAATGTGAATTGGAAAATGAATTTCACCTAATATTGTATATGATCTAATACGCATAAGGGACTCTTGAGTCTTATTTTGGTCCAAGTGTTCCATCTACCCTTGATGGTGATCACAATATGTGAATTTGAGGTTGTGTTTTAGGTAAAAATATATTCTACATTGTATTTTTGTTGTTGTAACAATGACGATTTGAGCTACATTACCTTCATGCAACTTATTTTAATATTGATTTTTTGATATTTATCTCTTACATTGTCTCTTTCTTGTATGTGACAGGAAATGATGCTGGAATTTGAGAAAGCTAGGCCTAGGAGCTATCTCTTCACATAGATAGTGTCCTAACATTAAAGGATAAATAACTAATTTGACAACACTTTCGCTAAGAAAGAATGGGCTCATTCAAGTACATGAAACCTTGTTGTTGTTTAGCACAAATATCTTAACAATTTTTTATGGTTTGTTTATTGCTTTTGTTTGAAGCATTTTGCCGATTTTTTAAGTTTGTGTGCATTTTGGTTAAATATTGTGTTAGTCCCTTGAATGCTTCTAGTTCTCATTTGATGCTTGATTTAACCCTTTGTTGTAGCTTGAATCAAGATTGGTTTTAGTTGATTTTCATTGATTCAAGGTTTGAGAAAATATGTTTTTTATTACCTTTTAGTTGCATGAATGAATTGTCTTCACTTTTTCGATTCTTTTATGTTGATTGTATATTTTCTTTGTAAATACTTATCGTTATTCAAAAAAATAAATGAGTTCTACATAGATAAGCAAATAGAAAAATGGTCTATGAACTAGGTTCCTATGCATTAATCGTAGGATACATATTGGCACGAGACCAACATTCATCTAATGATATAATCAATTGGCATAATTACAATGCATAATTGTATTATCCTCCACGACCATAATTGGCTAGTGGAGGCCAAGATCGGGCATAATGTCTCAGTTGGACCATTAAGGGACGAGATAACAAGTGGAGTCCCCACTTTCCCTGAATCTAGTTAGTACAGTTGTGTTTCATCAACACCTTCCAGTTGTGACTCATGAGTCTACAAGTTCTGTTGTGGAGGATGTGATTCATATTATTTGACTAATGTTTTTGTTCCTCTATTTTTGAAGTAGGTTGAAAAGTATTTATGGTAGCAAGATCGCTATATGTCAATTTGGGGTTGCATTTAAGGTAAAAATAGATTCTATATATTGTGTCTTCCGTTGTATCATTGATGATTGGGACTGCAATTCCTTGATGTTAGTTATTTAATATTGATGTTTTAATATTTAACTATTACATTGTCTTTCTTGTTTGTGACATAAAATGAAGTTGGAATTTGACGAAGTTGGGGCCTATCTTTTCACATAGATAGTGTCCTAGTATTAAAGGATAAATAAATAATTTAACAAGACTATCGCTAAGCAAGAATGGGCTCATTCTAGTACATGAAACCGTGTTAATTTCTAGCTTTGTGCCTTTGAAAACTTCTATGGTTTGTTTATTGTTTATGTTTGTAGTATTTTGTCGATTATGGAAGTTTGGGTTTATTTTGGTTAAAGATTTTGTTAGCCCCGTGAATGCATTATGATTCTAGTTCTTATTTGATGCTTTACTGAAACCTTTGTAGTAGCTTCAATGGTTTCATTTGATTTCCTTTGATTCAATGGTTTGAGGAAAGATGCTTTTATTTCTTACCCAGCTGATGCATTTCTTCATTTTCTGTTCTCTTCCAGATTTTGGTGGACTCCTTCTTAGCCATATATGGGACACTTCCTTTAATTGAGGGATTTCTTGAATTTCTATAGTCTTGAGCTGTGTGACCAAATACATCACAGTTGTAGCATTTTATAGTGTAACAAAATCTCACAATATGTCTAGAATGATTGCCTCTCCAACATCTTAACAAGTTCTTGGAATTTCCAAGACGTAATCTTGCATAGAATTTGCAGTCCAAAGCTTTGTATTAGTCCCTTGAATGCTTCTAGTCCTCATTTAATGCTTGATTTAACCCTTTGTTGTAGCTTGAATCAAGATTTGTTTTAGTTGATTTCCATTGATTCAAGGTTTGAGAAAATTTGTTTTTATTACCTTTTAGTTGCATGAATTAATTGTCTCACTTTTTCAATTATTTTATGTTGATTGTATATTTTCTTTGTAAATACTTATCATTGTTCAAAAAAAATGAGCTCTACATAGCTAAGCAAAGATAAAAATGTTCTATGCTCTAGGTTCCTATGCATTAATCGTAGGATACCTATTGACACGAGACCAACATTCATCTAATGCAATAATTAATTGACATCATTACAATGCATAATTTTATTATCCTCTTGGCCTCTATTGGATAGTGGAGGTAAAGATCGAGCATAATTTTGTATTCTATTAGTTTATCGGTTTGTCAAGATTCAGGTCCCCACATGTCCGTTGGACCATTAAGGGACGAGATAACAAGTGGAGTCCCCGCTTTCCCTGAATCCAGTCAGTGCAGTTGTGTTTCATTGACACCTTCCAGTTGTGACTTGTGAGTCTACATGTTCTATTGTTGATGATGTGATTCATGTTATTTGACTAATGTTGTTGTTCCTCTATTTTTACAATATTTTGTAAATCAGTGAAAGATTCGTTAATTTTTTCAATTTTTTTATAATGAAGTGAAATATTCACCAAGATTTTACAATATTTTATAACTCAGTGAAATAATCACCAAGATTTTACAACATTATATAATAAAATGAAATATTCACCAGGATTTTACAACATTATATAATAAAAAGAAAGATTCACCAAAAACATTTTATATACATATTATTTTACTAATAAAATCGCCTTCAAATTTCCCTATATATAAGAGAGGTTCACCCATTTTTTATACATGTAAATATAGGGGGGTTCTTAATATCATCCCTACTTCCAAATGCACATATGATGGAAATCAAGAAAACAAAAGTGAGGAAGATTTAGAGCATTGAGAAAGAAAATACAACCATCAACAGAACAAGGATATGAACAAGAAAAAGTTTCATAAACAAAATAAAAGTTTGTACATTGAAGATAATAGCTCTTCAGACAAAGAAGAAAATGGCATTCCAAGAAACATATTATTTATGGCTCTAATTCAGGACGAGAATGCATCAGAAGGAAAGTCCTCCACCAAAAGGGCTCTTGCGAGTGTGTCCAAAGTAGAGAAGGAATGGAATTACAAGCTCAAAAGGTCATGTTATCTCCTCAAATAAATTAGACAATTTATTTCATGTAGTGATAGGAAGTCAAAAAACATTTTTGAAAATTTTAAGGCTCATTGTGAGAGCTTTGGGNTCACATTGGACTTTGTTTTTCTTCAAGAAAATCAAAGCTCAGATTTTGGTGGCTTAGGCGAACATTTCCATTATTCATTAGCCACCAAAAAACCTAGCTTTTGGCATCTTAAACATGAAATTCAGGGCTATTTTAGCCACCGAAATCACAGGAAGGTTGAAGCTGCCAACACGTCCTTCATACACAGGAAACGTCAGGATGGAAGCGCTATCATCACCCATTAGCCACCGAAAAGACAAGACAGGTAGTGGATTATGATTTGGTAAGAGGTGTTTAAATTAGATTTATGAGTTTGATGTGATATGTCCAATCCCAAATCCTCTTTACCCTACACATGTCCTATACAGTGCGACTTCATCCCTACGTCATTATTGTAGCTCTAGTTTGCAAGATCACGAGGCTCACCAACTAATCATTACCTTTTCAAATCTCAATTTCCAAATGGATCCCTCAAAATCAGGACATTCCCTTGATTCATTCCTCATTCCTTGTGTTTGTTTTCGCTGAGCCAAGCCTCCCAATTTCCACGTTGTGTTGTCCTCCCCACATTTGAATTTTAAAATTATAGGTGGAGAGAAACAGTTCAGAAAATGAAGAAAAGAGGACCTTCCCTAAGGAAAGAGCTTGGTGATATCTGTTACTTGGAATCACACCCCGAGGTGTGTCAACTATTCAAAGATGCAGGTTGTTATAGGTTTTGTGAAAAATCCAAGGATCTCATCAGCAAGTAGCAGAATCTTTTGCTCTCACATTTTATGGCAGAAAAGCAGTAATCGGCAAGGAAGAATTCCAGGTGGATGAAGCTCTTATAGTTGAAGTGACAGAGATTCCAAGGACTGGAGAAAATTGGTTTAAGACCATTGTTACAAAGAATGTTGAATTTAGATCCTACCTGAAACCTGAGCACAAAAGCATTGTATGGAAGAAGAACATTCCTACGTCCTATCTCGAGGAGAAATGGCAGCACCTGTTGAAGTCAATTCTTGTCTACATAACTTGTGAGGGTAGATACAATAGGGTGATGATCTATAATTTTAAATTAATGAATCACTTCACTGGTAGGAGCCCCTTGAATCTGCATTTTTACCTCTACAAAATCTTGACTAAGATGGCTCATCAAGTCAGAGCCAAGCCAACCAAAATTGCAAGTAGATTATCTCATCATGGCTTGACCAAGCTAATTGTTTCTGAGCTGCTGCAAAGGAGGAACATTGCCTGGGTGTAATTCATGTTCTGGAATGAATTTGAAACAGAGCTACATCCAGAGGATAAAAAGAGGTCTTCTTCAAAGAAGTCTTCCACTCCCAAAGGTGGAAAGAGGAAGAGGAGAGCCATCTCTCCAATTGCAGTTGATCAAACCTCTCCATATTCTAAGACTAAGAAGGCCAAAAGGAATCTAGATTTCAGTAAGAAGACAGAGAAAGAAGAGGCTTCTTCACAAGACAAGAATGTCCTCAACTTGCCATACACTGATTCTGAGGATGAAGAAGAGCAAGGAGCTAAACTAGCAAATCAAGTTACAGCAAGGCATGAGGATCTTCCCTCGCCTACACCAAAGGATGATCAAAGTCAACAAGTTGCAGAGGCTTCATCTAGCAAGCCAAAGGAATCCAAATCTCAGAAGATAATGGAAGCCGCTAAGGCAGGTGTATGAATTAGAAGTTCTTGAAAGGGAAATTAATAGAAGCAATGAAAGATTAACTAAAAGAAATACTAAATTATATGACTCTCTTCAAGAACTAACAAACAAGTATACTAAGCTTGAAGAAAGAAATCTCAGGTTGATGAAGGACAACACTAAGCTCTACAGAAAAATCAAGCTGTCGAAATTGCTGACAAAGTATTCAAACCCCCAGTCTCAAGCACATCATAATCTGGAAACCCTAGCAGAGGTAGCCATGAATATTTATGATCCAGAGGCAGCCTGTGATTCTACTGCAATCCTAGACCCTATTCAAGTTGCAGAGACACCAGAAGAACAACATTGAAGCTTTAAAACATTAAGGTAAAACATGACTGTTGTGATTCTAATTGACTGCTAAAACAGGATTTTCAGTGGCTTAGGAGAACACTTCAACTGTTCATTAGCCACCGAAAACAGAGCTTTTGGTAGCTAACAGGATCGAATTTCGCCTCTACTAGCCACCGAAAGTTCAAACACGGTAGAGAGATCTTATATTGCCCAGATCCAAGACTCTCTAATCCAAATGTTTCGAGGATGATTTATAATGATAGACAAAGACTAAAGGCATCAAGATTAGATTTTTGTTTCAGTTTTCACCAGGCAAAATAGAGGTGATAAGGCTTCCTGCCTACTTTGGTAAAAGGTGACTTGTCTGCCAAATGGCAATTTCGAGTTCTCCTTCAGTTTCTACTGCAGCTGTCAAATATTTTGAAGATCAGGAAGATCTTTTGAGATATGGAGATTGACCATCAAATTAGGATCTTTTCCTATTTTATAGCAACTATTTTTTATTGTCTATTTTTAGCAAATCCGATCCAGTTTTTTAGAATCCCAAATAATTTTGTAAAGGCTATAAAGCCTATGACTTCTGTAGAACATAGGGGTTGATTTGGAGTTCTAGCTACACTACTATTGTGATAAAGACACTTTCTATAATATATTCAGTATGCAAGCTTCTTTCATTGTTATTCGTTAGATCTTCTTTTACATTTATGTTCTATTCTTATGAGTGAAATTATGTTCTTTATCTATGTTTACATAATCTATTGGTGACTTTCATCTTACCATCTTATTAGTGAGAAAAGGATCATAAGTAATCATACTAGTTTTATTGGCCCATCATATATATATGGTTATGTGTATGTGTTATGGTTAATAAAGTCAGTTTCTTCATCCGTATTTATCTATTACCTATCTGGCAGTAGCTCTTTAAGGCCTTGTTTTGTTTGAATGTACTTAAGACTGTCTTGAGTATACCATTCAATGAGTTATATATTAATTTTGATCCAATATTACCCATCATTGAGTGAACCATTGAAAGAATAATTAAGTTGCCAAGCACCTTCGAGTTACATACTAGAAGAGTTTCTGGAGTGCTAACAGGTCAAGTAGAGAGGAAAATAAAAGGTCAAAAGGCTTGAAAGAACTTTTCAAAATGGAGACAGTTGTTGACAACAAAAACTCTACAGAGGAAGTCACAAGATCTGCGCCAAATCCTAATGAAACCTGTGTCTTTGAAGAAAGTCTAAAGACGAATATAGTTTTGGAGTTGATTGGGAAGGCGAACTAATCATTGCTCTGGATGAATTGAAGAAGTCAAGAACAGAAGATAAATTGATAAAGGAGCAACTTAAAGCGGCATAAAAACCGATCAAGCAAAATAGAGATATACAGGAAGATTTGAATGACAAATTGAAAGTTACAAAAGAAGAATTGCATTGCACAACTGGAAAAATCAAAGAATTAGAAGAAAACCAATGTGCACATGAACTAACATGGAAGGAGTCAGAAATGGTTAATGAATTGTTGCAGAAATAGATTGAGCTCAAGGAATTGGATGCAACTTAGGGAAATGTTGAAGTAAGAATTGATGCAAAAACTCAACACAAGTTCAACAATAGCTCAGTTATCTTGGAATAAATACTAGGTCATAAATGATATCCAAATGATAAGATAGGAATTGGATTTGTGAAAAGTGATAGAGACATCCATGACAAAGAACTCAACCATTGGGACACTCTTCACGGAAATCCTGAACTACCCCCAAGGAATAAAGTAACTAGGTATGTGAAAGCTCCAAATCACAATAGAGTAATCAAATGTCAGAGATGAAATTTTATCGGACATATAGAAAGGTACTACCATTCAATAAAAGGATATGTGTGTGATAAGTATGGCCACAAGTCTGCTCAATGTTCTCTAAAAAGGCAACAGCAAAAATCAGGATGGAAAAAGTTGGTTGGAAGTTGTCTGAATCAGAGGCAAAGAACATATGTGCATCAGGAGCATGACAAAAGTGTGCAAAACAAAAATACCAAGAAGATAGGGTGAAAATGAATTCTCAGGAACATGTAAAAGATGGAAACAATAACAACTATGGAGTATTAGTAGAAAGCAATTGTTTGTCACACTAATCCAAAAAGATTATGTATAATCCTTGAGTTCATAACAGGTGTATTCAAACACTCAAGGATTGACATAATAAGTAGATATCCATTAATATTTATTTGAATAATTCTTGTATGTTATTATTATTGGCAATGCATAAAACTATAAAAATCAAATACACAAGTGATACATCACGATTTCACAAAAGGAGAAATGTATGTATTATATTCAAATTTATGATTACAAAATCGCGGAGCTTCGTAGCTCATATTACGTCAATTCACTGTTCGGCGCGAAAAAAGAATTGAATCAAAACTGAAGATGACTGGAAATGGGTTACAGATGCATTTCAAGTTCGACGTTTCAAACTTGAGTGAAAGGCTGAAGTGATAGATGCAAATTTAAGTCCATTTGTGTTGATTCTGCAGGTTCGTGTGTCTTCAACAAAGAAAGAATATTATGTGTTGAAGTTAATTTATTGGGTCCAACCCCAAGATTACTCAAAGGGTAAAATGTGTTATGTTGTTACAAAATTTCCACCCACCTACATATATTGGACAACTTCTCGGAAGTAGTTTGGTTGAAACAAGACTATTCACACCAAGGAAAGAAGTTAGACCCCTTTACTTGATTCTACCAAATTCTAAGGTCCATTCGCAGTCATCCAAGCTCTTCCTATTGAGAGTGAATGATTATGCGAAGAGTATCTATAGAGTTGTTCATACACTGGAAATAGGCCATGGTGATTAGGGAACTATGTGGATTTGAAAATACACACACAAATGATAGGACAAGGATTGACATAGTAGAAACCAGGGTGGTGAACATAATAAGAAATGTCACAAATTCATAAAGCAATGAAGAATTCGAACATGCACCTTGATGTTGGAGTAGGGTCCCGCAGCTACAGAAGAAGCTGCCAGTTTAGCGGATAGACAGTTTTGGCGGAGAGGAGATAAGATGGAGCTACGACACCGTAGCATGTTTCTAGCTACAGAGAAGAGCTAGAAACCGTGACTTTTACGGCAGAGAATTCAAGGAAGGAGACAGTACCTGAGCGGCCGAGAAGAGAGATCTCACCCACTACAATGAAGGCAGCGGCGAAGATAGGAGGGCTCAGCTACCCTCATAAAGGAAAAGGAGCAACGAGGCCGAGGTATTGAAGATGAAGGACATAAGCAGGAAAGCGGTGCACAGTACCCATGGTCAGCGCCGGGAAGCATAGAAGACTGCAGAGAGCTGTGGTGTGACAGAAAGCGGCTACCTCAAGTACAGATATGCTGACTGTCACTAGTTAGGGTTTTGGGTTATTGTTGGGACAGGCCCACAGTGTTGTAATGGCGAGACCTTCGGGCCGCCTATAAAGGGATATATTTTGTATTCTAAAAGGGTTGGTCATTTTTTGGGCTAGACAGTTAGACAATAGTTGGACAATTGTATAGAAGCCAAGCTCTAGTTCTGTTATTAGCAGTAGTTATCTTACTGTAACCAGTAGCTGGCTCATAGAGCATGTATGTAACGATCCGCAGGGATCGACAGAGAGGGAAGAGTATATTGTAAGAGGTGAAATATAGAGTAGAGAAGAGATCTAAGAGAGAAGGGCTCCAGGCTATGTGCGGAGTTACCCAGAAGATCTCGAGCTGCATATGCGGTGCAACAGAACTGTGTTTACCTTCCCCTGAGCTATAATAGAAACACAGTTCTGTGGACGTAACTTCCATCCTGGAGGTGAACCACGTTAAAATCGTGTGTTATGTGATTGATTTATGTGTTGTGTTTATTTGTTGCATCTATCAGTTATCACATGGGCCTTGTTTACAGTTTAATGTATGTATGCGTTATTCAGCTTATAGCACTATAGAAGATGAATGCAAGTTGAAACCCTTAAGTATTTTGTATAAGAGTTTATCTATGTTCAGCTCTTAGAGTTAAGAGTCGCAGAGTTAAGCAACCTTGTATATTGAGTCCCGTAAGTCGGAACGAGTAGCACTGAGTACGTTGAGCCGCAGCAGTAGGATATCTCAAGGAGGCAATATCGCACCAGCAGAGGCACTGTGGTGCGCTGCGGTTGAGAATCAGCGTAGGAAGGAGTTACGCGTTGCCCGAGGCACGGCGATGCGATAAGGACTAGAGTTGTCGCGAGTAAGCGCGATACGAGTGAATTCATACAATGTACAACCCAAGGCAAAGCACGTAAAGTCAAAATTTAATGCACGAGACAAAAAGTGTTGCAAAACAATGATGATGGAATAAAGTTGGAAGTACAAATGCACCACGTGGATAACACTACGGGAACATCAAGTTGTTCAGGTGCATCAAATATTGAAAATGTGTGAATTAATTGCATGAAGTAAAAACACCTCTTATCTGCAGTTCTAAGACAAGACAAGTTGCAAAGTCCGTTAAATCAGGCGAAAAGAAATTAGTTCCATGTATGTAACGCATAGATGAAAGGATTTGCGACTTGGGAGCACAAATACAAGGGGAGACTGTAATGCAACAGGATCATTTTCCATTGATGTCAAAGAGGGAGAAACATCAGGAGAAGGTGAGCAAGAAAGAAGTTGAATCAAGGAAAGCATGAGTATGAAGGAGAACCCAATGAAAGGGGGATAATTGATAGGGGGAGCCTAATTGTGTTGACATCAATGACAAAGGGGGAGATTTTTTAATGTATTTTTTCATTGATGTCAAAGGTCAAATATCAAAGACCCAAGATGAATATATGGAAGATGGACAAGATAGATCACAAATGTCAAGAGGTCAAAAGAAGGACCATCATGACATTGGTCGCATTTGCTCACATACTTATGTACATAAAAGAATAATTGTAAATAACCACCAGCATAGATCCAAATCCTAGGCTCTATCAAGCGTCGAGAGGGATCAAATCTCTCTAGGTGCAAACCTCTTCTTAGGTATTACACTCAATGAGCTATCAACTTTGGTGTGTCCTATATATACCATTGATTTGATTCAAACCAAAAGACACATCTTTTTATTTAAGGTCAACATATAATATATTTATTATTAATATTTAATATTACTTATGCCCAACATATAATATTTAATATTATTTTTTATTTTGTTAGGAACGAACATTACAACATCTCCCCATAAATGGTTTTAAAACCATATGCAAGGCCCTCCTAAAACCATGGGTTGTTTAGGAGGCCTTGCACATGGTCTTAAAACCATTTGCAAGGCTCTCCTAAACCATGTAGAATAAAACCATGGGTTTTTTTAGGATGCCTTGCACATGGTTTTAAAACCATGTTCCGGTCCTCCTAAACCATATACAATAAAACCATGGGTTGTTTAAAAGGCCAACATTTTTTTGCAAATAATTCAATTTTTATTTTTTTATTTTTTTGTTAGGTAGGAACATTACAATATCTCCCCCATATTGTGTTTTTTTTATGATTCACATTTTTTGGGGGGATAATTAAATTTTTACTTTTTTATTGTTTTGTTATTTTTTACTTTTTTATTGTTTTGTTAGGTAGGAAGATTACAACATCTCCCCCATATTAGGTTGTTTTTCTCGCCGACATTGTATTTTGTTTTATAATTAAAAAATCTATTTTTTTATTAATAAAAATAACGTTACGTAACGTTACATAACGTTACAAGATCTCCCCCATACTGGGCTGTAGAGAGCCTCTTCGCTCAATAAGTATGAGACTTGCAAACCAGCATAGATCCAAATCCCAGGCTCTATCAAGCGCCGAGAGGGATCAAATCTTTGGAGGTGCATACCTCTTCTTAATTATTGCACTCAACTATCAGCTTTAATGTGATTCAGACCAAAATGCACATTTTTTTATTTAAGGTCCACAAATAATTTTTTTTTTATTAATATTTAATACTATTTATGGCTGCATATAATATTTTTTATTTTGTTAGGAAAAAACATTAAAACATCTCCCCATACATAGTTTTAAAACCATGTGCAAGGCCCTCCTAAAATCATGGGTTGTTTAGGATCCTTGAACATGGCATTAAAACCATTTGCACCTACCTCCTAAACCATGTACAACAAAACCATGGGATGTTTAGGAGGCCTTGCACATGGCTTTAAAACCATTTGTAAGGCCCTCCTAAACCATGTACAATAAAACCATGGGTTTTTAAGAGGCCTTGCACATGGTTTTAAAACCATGTGCATGACCAACATTTTTTTTGCGGATAACTCAATTTTTTATTTTTATTATTTTTTATTATTTTGTTAAGTAGAAACATTACAACATCTCCCCTATATTGTGTTGTTTTTCTCATGAACATTTTTTTATGGCAGATAATTAAATTTTTTATTATTTTGTTAGGTAGGAACATTACAACATCTCACCCGTATTAGATTGTTTTTGTGGCCAACATTTATTTTGGAAGATAATTAAAAGTTTTGTTTTTTATAGCCGACATCTATGTAACGTTACGTAACATTACAACGTTACGTAACATTACAACGTTACGTAACGTTACAACGTTACATAACGTTACAAGATCTCCCCCATACTGGGCTGTAGAGCGCCTCTCGGCGCAATTAAGTAAATTGTGTGTGCAAAAGTCCCACAAGTGTGTTGGCATTTGTGTGTCTTAAACTACTAAGATGAATTACAAAAATGGCATGCTGACACAAACATTAACTTGTCAAAGACGCAATCTAGAGTAATGATATCCGAAGTAAATAGACTTCATTATGTGGACACACATCTTGAGTCAAGAAAATTATAAATACATAAGAGATGGATGTGATGAATCAATCTTGAGGAGCATCAATGGCTCGTTGATTGCAGATGAATATCCTTTTGGAGCAGATCTGCAGTTCAAGACAAGCAACACTGGTTGATAGAATACTCGAAGTCTGGATGTGCGAACAATAAGTATAACTATGCAGATCATTGTTATGTTCGCACAGTATTTTGAAGAAAGATATGACATGAAATACGCAGACGTATTTTGTAGAAACGTTTGACGTTGAAATACGTAGACATGTTTTAAAGAAAGGTCTGATGTGAAAGATGCAAAATAATTTTGTATAAAGGTCTGACGTTGAAATACACATACGTATTTTTGAAAAGAGGTATGACATGAAGACATAGATGTATTTTGAAGAAAGGTCTAACACAAAAAGACACAGATGCATTTTGAACGAAGGTATGACACAAAAATATGCAGACGTATCTTGGAAGGAAGGTCGGATGCGTATATTCAAGCACATATACAAATCTGAATTGTTTCAGGTAACTGGTTGGCACATATATGCGGAAGCAGATAAGAAGAATTCAACAGTTGTGGAATTTGAAGGAAGAACATTTTACTACACTCGCATTTCTATCAGGGAGGCAGTACAGGGAAAGGATCAGGGGGCTCAAACCTCCTTCCAGTGGGTGCTAGAAAACTATCAGGGTGTAGAAACATCCTTTCTATGGGTGTAGATAAAGTTAGGGGATCGTGATCTCCTTCTAGTGGGTGCTGGAGAACAAAATGAAGTTGTCACTTCCACACATAAAGAGCGCAATTCTTCCACAGATCTGATCTTGAATCTGCAAGTCGCAGTTTGCGTGACCAGACTGATATATGTTCAGGTCGGTGCTTGGAGGTCATAAGTTGGAGATTACATATATAGTAGTTGCTACAAGTTGGTGCCAACAGGAAAGTTGGTGCCAGTGAACATCTGAATGAGTGGGTGCTCCTGATCAGAGACTTTAATCTCCCATTATGTAACTTTTCAATATACATATAGATATACATTTGTTCTCATATATTTGTTTGGTGTTATGTTTATCTATGTAATTGTTTTAAATATGAAAATCTACATATTTTGGACATATCTGTGCTATTATTGATTCACTCCCCCTCTTAGTAATAACTTAATAACAACATAAAGTGTATGGTGATGTCTGAGCATCTCTAAAATATCAATGGGTGCAGTAGGAGTTGGTGGATGGTCGGGCCGATGAGTAGGACCGAAGGGTCGGTTGAGCATGAATAGAGAATATGATGATGACATAGGATTGGATGGAAAGTCGAGTATAAGTATAGGACTAGATGATGACGAAGGTGGAGGAGGAGGTGGATGAGACATCGAAGGTGGAGGAGAAGGAGGTGGATGAGATGTCGAAGGTGGAGGGGGAGGAGGTGGAGGCTGAGGATGACATGCAAACAAGGTAGCCAACTAAAAGCATGCATCGACAACATGTTGCATCAATAACCTCATATGACTAGGAATGATCCTCCATATCTCTGCAATCTTAGGGTCATCGGGAATCTCATGCGGTGGCACAATTTGTACACCTAAATCAGCCAACAATCTAACCAACATGGCTGCCACATCCTATATATATCTATCATGATGCCTACAGGGACAGTGGCCAAGATGTCTACCGGCCACCTCATGTGGGTTGTCCTGATCCTACTCCTTTCTATCCTCATAATCATGAGTGGGAGAAGGAGGCCCGGCCTCTACATCAAATGTTCCAATATCTGCAAAATATGTAGTACAAAATAAGGGACAATGCTAATAGTAGCTTTGATTGGTGAACCTATGAAAAAACATTTTTATGTTATTTTCCATGCATAATGTATAGAAAGTGCATGTTTATGTAATGGCTGTAGATATTGGAAGTGCTAGGATCTCGGTTGGGCTTCGGCGGATTCGAGGGTTTTGAAGGAGGAGTGAGGGTTTGCAACCACAAGAGATATCCTCGGTGTGACCACCACCTAGGTAGATCCAAAGGTGGTTTCTTGGTGATGAAGAGATAATCCCACCTGTAGTGGAAAAACCCCCTCCCTTCCACGGGATCGTGTCGGAGGGTCTCAGGACAATGACAGAAATTAACCAAATCTAGACCCTATCAAGGAAAAGATGAAGGAGAACGGAGGAAAAAGGATGAGGGTGGGTTGTTTACCCTGATCTATGGAAAACCCTTCTCTACAGATCACATCTTACAAGATGAGGGAGAGAATAGAACAGTGGAAGGATAAATCCTTAATCAGGAAATTCATTGGCATCTGGCCAAAGGAAAGGGATCTAATCAGGTGGATCAAAGGAACATGGAACTCAAAAGGGCACTATGACTTACATCTATGAGCCAAGGTTTTCTTCACCATCATTTTTTTCAATATTGAGGATCGGGATAGGATTTTGATGGGGGGAGCTTACTTCTTCTATTCTGCAGGCCTTTTCCTAACGCCATGGAAGGAGAGGTTCAACCCGGACACAGAAGATATGAGTATTGTACACATTTGGATCAGGATATATTCACTCCCCTGTGAGTATTTGGAGACAAAAATTCTAGAGGTCATTGGGGATTCTCTTGGGAAATTTGTGAAGGCTTCAGATCATACAAAGATTCAAAGATATACTACCTATGCCCGGATATGTGTCTATATGGATCTATAGCGAGAACTTCCTGAGGCAATCAACTTATCATCAGAAGATGAGGATTGGCTTCAACCCCTGGATTATGAACAACTTTCGTTCTGGTGCAGGCAATGCCATGAGTAAGGACACTTGAGTAGAGACCGCCATCCCCTAAGACCAGCGGTTACTCCCAATTTCAATTGAAAAGAAAAAGAAAAGGAAAATGATAGTAATGGGTTCACTCGGGTTTAGTATCACAAAATACAGGGGAGAAGGACCCCCAACCCATCTCAACCAAAGCATAGCCAGGAAAAAAAGAAGAAATCAGAGAACATGTATGAGATCTTGGGCTAATAGGATGCTGCGGAGGATTTGGTGAAAAAGGATATGGAACACCAGATCGAGGAGGAAATTCAAACCCTCACGAAGGAAGTAATGATACAGCATGAAGAAAAAAGAGTTGATATAGAAGAAGACACACCAGATGAATCTAAAGATATGGACCTAGGCGAATTAGATCTGGATGAGATAGAGAAAGAATGCAGTAATAAAGGACAGCGGTATGTGTCTCGAAGGCAGTTGGAACTCCTCCATTAGGCAATTATGAGGAAAAAATCTTCCCCACAACTTGGCATCACTAAAGAGCCCTTGAAGGGTAGCAAGTGTAAGTAACTGGAGGAAGGAGAAAAAAGGCGTTGAAACATGAATAAGCAGAGAATTGCAGATATAGGAATAAGGCTGATAGAATCAGGACAGTACCTGCTGATAAAAGCAGCCTTTACACAAGCTAACAGAAGTTCTTAATGAAAGTGATCACTTGGAAAATTCAAGGGGTCAATAACCCTAGAAAAATTAGGACCCTTCAAAAAATGTTCCGAAAGGTGAAACCTGATGTGTTGTTTCTACGAGAAAGAAAATGTAGTTCAAAATATTTGCAAACAATAAAAGGTAAGTTGTGGGGCGAGAGTCAAGTTGTAGAAATTGATGCCCGAGGGGCGACTAGAGGTTTAGTCGTGATCTGACATCCTGAGACGCTTAATCTCTGTAACTTCATGGCAACATGATGGTCTATCAGTTCATACTTTTGGGTAATCATCTCGGAGGCTAGAGGAACAATCACTATTGTGTATGGACCTAGCATCCCAACTCAAAAACCGACATTCCTATCATCTCTGCATAAGGAGGTGCATGAGATGGAAAATCAGTGTTGGATCCTGGGGAGAGACTTTAATCTGATTACTTCCCTGGTAGAAAATAAGGGTGGGAGAAGGACTTTGGAAGCAACAAACATGGCCTTCAATGACTTCATTCAGGAGAGGCGTTTGATAGATATAGAAACACTGAATGGTTGGTGCGCCTCGAACAACCACAGAGGAGGGGAACATCACGTGGCTTCACGATTATACTATTTTATTCTATCAGAGACAATGATTGAAGATACTAGGGAGGAGAATGCTTAGGTTCTTCCTTCCGTCAACTCTGACCACTAGCCTATCAGGTTAATATAGGATGATGGGAGACCAACCATAAGGCATCCTTTCTGGCTTGAACACAAGTGTTTCAAGGAGCTTGTTAGTAAATGGTGGGAAGAAATGGAACAACCTAGGGGTACACTTATGTACCAATTCCAGCAAAAACTGAAAAAAGTTAAAAGCTAAAATATGTACATGGAAGAAAGAGGAGTTTGGGGACATCTTCCAAGACAAGAAGCTTCTTAAGATTAAATTAGAAGGGATCAAGAGGGAGGGAATGGATATCGGGTATAGTGACGATCTCAAGCAAAGAGAACATAGAACCTTAGATCAGTTGAATGAGCGTGATCGTCAAGAAGAGATCTATTAGAAACAAAAGTATAGAAACCAGTGGCTCTAGGAAGGGGAAAGGAATACAAAGTTCTTTCATCACTCAGTGATTTAGAAATGCTAGAAGGCTAAGCTAACGAAGTTAAAAAAAAACACAATGGGAAATATGTTGAAAAAAGGGAGGATGTGGAAGAAGAGTTAGTGTAGTATTTTGAAACGATCATGAAGGAGGACCGCCCGGATAGGCTTGAGGATATCAAGAAAATTACCAGAAATATCCTGAGGTAGGTCTCAAATGAACAAAATGAGGTCTTGCAGAAACCCATGACAATCCATGAAGTGGAGGAAGTGGTCAGCCAAATGGCGAATGGAAAATCCTCGGGCCATGATGGATTCACGACCAATTTCTTTCATCATTTATGGGATATGATCAAAGAAGAGGTTTGGAGGATAGTGAAGGATTCCATGAGGGAGAAAGGTGTGCCGAGAGATTTCAACTCTGCCTTTCTCACTCTCATCCCAAAGGAGGAAGGAGTTGAGACCCTTGGGAAATTCAGGCATATATCCCTCTGCAATTTTATTTATAAGATTATTACCAAGGTAATGGCAAACAGGTTGAAGGCCCTTCTCCCAAATCTAATTGCTCAAGAACATTCGGGGCTCGTAGAAGGTCGACAGATCCTTGATGGTGTCATCTTGGTTCATGAGGTTATACAATCGTTGAAGGTCTCTAAAGAACCAGGTATGCTTATAAAACTAGATATTTCGAAAGCCTATGACAAATTAATTTGGAAAATCATGGCAGAAATGTTGGAGGCCTATGGGTTTCACCAATAATGGATTCTTTGGATGATGAATATTACTTCAACAAAATTATTATCTATTCTTTTGAATGGTTCCATGACCAGAACTTTCAAACCATCCAAGGTATCAAACAAGGGGATCCCCTATCTCCATTTCTGTTTATACTCGTGGCGGAGGGTTTGAGTAGGATAATCAAGGACAAGATCACAAATAGAGAGCTGAAGGGTTTGAAATTCCATGACAATTAGGAAGTGATCTCCCATCAAAAATTTGTGGATGATACAATGCTTATGGGGCACTCATCGGTGCAAGAAGAAAGGATTCTAAAGAAATGTCTCACTTCCTTCTCGAAGGCCTCAAGGTTGGAGGTAAATAATGATAAGAGTCAAGTTTTCTTCTTTAACACATCCAGGATTCATCAACAGAACATTCTGCGGATATTGGGTTTCCAAGGTAGCTCCCTTCCATCCAAATACCTTGGTGCTCCGTTTGTTGAAGGGGTTGTCAAGAAAGTTTCGTGGGAAGACCTTATGGATCAAATGAAGAGAAAACTAGGAAACTGGACTTTTTTACGCCTCAACCTAGCGAGTAGAGTGGTGTTAGTTAAAGTTGTTCTGCAAGCCATGCCAATTTATTTATTTTCTACCTTGGTTGCCTCGAAGTCAGTCGTTAAACAAATTAGGGCAATCTAGAGAAATTTTTTATGGAATGGTAATAGGGGAAACCACAGGTGGGCTTTAGTCATTTGGGATACAGTCTGCAAACCAAATTCCCAGGGTGGCCTGGGCCTAAGAGACCCACAGAAAAATAGTCAAGTTCTGGGGGCGAAGATTTGGTGGCACTGGGTGACTCATAAAGGAGACTCGTCAGCAAAGCTATGGCACATTAAATACACTCCAGAAAAAGCCAAAAAAAAATTTAATAAGATTCAACAAAGGAAGGAAAGTTTCTCATATATGGAATCATGCAAAACTCAATAGAGAAATTGTTCAAGACCACAGTTTTGGGAGGTGTGGGAAGGTCGAGATGCAAATTTTTGGAACGACTCCTGGAAACAACAGCCAAAGCTCTACACTCATTTTGACCTCTCAGTTAGCAGGGACAAAGCTGAGGAAATGGGACTAATCAAGTTTCATGAATTATGGAGAGAAGTTCGAAATAGTGAGGATTTCCATGAATGGCACCCTAAGGAATGGTGGGATGAAAGATTACCTTCTATCGAGAATCAGAGGATCGAGGAGGCCCTACAAGATCAGTGTATTCATATCCAGAGAGGTATTGATAACCTAAGATGGGGCTACCTACCTAAAAGAGCATATAGCACAAAAGAGGCCTATAATTTGACATTTCATCAGGCAGAAGATCAAGACAAGGAAGTCTGGGGTAAGGTTTGGCAATTCAATCAATAGACTAAAGTTGCTTCCTCCATTTGGTTGGTGGTCCACAGGTGTATTATTTCAGGAGAAAATTTAATGAGAAGAGGGATGAATGGTCCATTCTAGTACACCCTCTGTTAGGGGGAGGAAGAAACGATGAACCACCTCTTGGATTCATGTTTCATGGCCTCGTCGTTGTGGGACGCAGGTGCAGAATATTTCACAGAACTAACCGGGTAAGAGGGTCACCTCACCAAACAATAATCACTTGGGACAAGGAGGTCTTCAAGAACCCTGTTATTTGTAAAATTTGGAACTTGTTCCCAGGATTGTTGATGAGGGATATCTGGAAGGAGCGAAATGGTCAAATATTTGAGGGGGAAAAAAACCAGTCGCGCCACGTATGGTCCCAAATCACTAAAAACATTCAGGAAACTATCAAAGTTTCTCAATGGAATGAGAAATATTGGGAGATGGAAGACAATGATAAAATAATTCTAGAAGGACGGGGTTTGGACTTCTCATCTCAGGGATGGATAAAGTTCAAGGTTAAGAAGTTGCTTCCTTCAAGTCCAGGCGTCTGGTGTCCACCTCCATGCGGTCATTTTAAGTTGAACATCAACGGAGCCTCCAAAGGAAATTTTGGGTCTATCAGATTTGGAGGAGTCATCCAGCACTCTGAGGGAAAAAATCTCCATCTCTTTCATGGAAGGATCGGTATGGATACTAACAATTCGGTAGATCTTGAAGGCTTGGTTCAGGGCATTAGGGTGGCAATTAGAAACAGTTGGGGACCTTTGGTAATAGAAGGTGGCTCCAACATCATTATTTAGATGGACATCAAGCTGCAAGGTGGCCAAATCATATACAAAATGGCTAACAACTGGCAGTTGCTGCATCGGATTGAAAGGTTGGCAAAGTACATAGGAAGGCGACACATGTGGATTTTCACCCATGTAAAAAGTGAAGGCAACAGGGTGGCAGTTTTGATGACTAATATTGGGGAATGAAGGAGGGAAATGTTTGTAGCATACCAGATGCCCATGGAAGATGCCAACAAGTGGCAGTTGCAATGTACCCACCTAGAAGCTCAAGACATGGATCGTGCCAGAGAATTGGTTGCCGACACAAGGCATGTGTCCGATCATCACCTCGAGATACACACGTCATAAAACCCCACTCCCAAGAATTATATCCCCTCATAATTAAGATATGAAGCTATTACATTCGCTTCACATCAGGATCAGGCCACCCAGGGTGTCCCTCTCATTTCCATTAATGAGGAAATGTTTCTGTCCGACCCAGTTTTAGACAAGTAAGGCAAGGAGATTTATGGTGGAAGGTGCTAAATTTGGGATATGTATTATTAAATTAAATGGTAAGTACAAAGATATGAGTAGGGTTTATCATGTACGGATGATCATTGCGGCTATATATGTGGCCAGTCTCAGCTATCCATGCATGCCTGGAAATCCCACTGGAGAAGAGCGACTGTGTGGAAGTGATATCTGCTAAATGCGAGGGGGGAAGAAATGTAGCAAGGAGGGGAAGAAGAATCCTTCTCGAGAACTAATGAGAGCAGGGAAGGTGGCATGCTTCTTTCACGAATGCATACCCCCTATTATTAGAGATGAAATTGAGAGGGTTGAACAAACCCTGTGGAATGGTGTCCATTCCATGGACATGGATAATATTAAGGCTGAAGTGGAGGAGTGGGTGAGCAATCAAGGGACGACAGCAGGTCGTCTATATGCTTATGAGTGTATGCTCACCACCCACTGGGTGACCAAGGAGTTGATTTCCCATGTTCTAATGGATAGGGAGAATAAATAAATGGTATATGAGGAGCCTGTAAAGGCTTGGAAGGAACACTACCATGAGAGCCAAATGATGTGTAAGATGATTTATCGCAATGCTTTAAAGATGGGTATTGTTCCTGAAGCATCGGTTGCAGGGGAAATTTTAGTGGGAGTGAGATCCCAGATGCAGTGCCTTGATCATGGCCCAACAGCTAAGAAGACTCCCAAGATCGTATCTCATACGGAAGGCCTCCAATTAGGTGCAGCATCGGTCCGAGCAACTCCACTTAATCCAAACTGATGGTGCCTTGTGATTTATGGGTAGGGGTCTATTTTGTCGTTTGTGTCTGTTATCGGCTAAAAGTCTATTAATTTGCTTGTTTTATGGTTTATGGGGGTAGTAGGTCTCTGTGAATAATAGTAAGGGGAATAATGAGGGGATGCAGCTCTTTTTATAATGCACCAAGAAAATATTATCTTTACATGTAAAAGGATAAGTAGGCAGATGATAAGAAATGTAAGGTTAGATGGCGTTCTAATTTTTGTGATAGTCAAGCCTCTCCAGTCTAGATGACTTTAGGGCTTCCAAGCCCCACAGCCATGATGTGATGATGTACTAAAGGTTCCTCTTTAATATAATTTTACTTGCTTAAAATATAGTACAAAATAATAATTAGACGATTTCATTAAAAAAAAAAATTGTAACATATTTCATTTGCATTAACTACAAAGAGAATAAATTAGAACTATAGTAATTTAAACATAACATTAATATTACCTTTTTCATCAGGTGGATCATCCGCTGTGAAGAAGATCTCTAGGCATCCTCTCCAATCCATGCCAACATATGGATATGACACCATGTCAAGTGTGTGATCATCCTCATTGGCCAACTTCTCTAGCACATATGAGGTGATATTTACAGGGAACTCAAGTTTCCCCCTCGTTGGAATCATCTCCCCCACATGTGCATACGCACCTCAGTCATAACACCTAGAAAGTATGCGATCAAATGATCTCCTAGTGGACGAAAACCTCTCAAAAAATAAACAAAAAAGATCTGAACCGAAAGGGAAGTTGAACCTCCCATCAATGAGTGCATGACATCAATATAAATCACAACAAAACTGCAACAAAAAAATTGCATACCACTTAATGCATCTAGGTATTTGCACTAAAGAGTCAACATAATATAGTAAGAGGCAACTAATGCACTACCCATCAGAAGTGGAGTGCACCGGTGTCATAAGAAGAAGAGAGAGGCGCCTAACATCCTCTCGACCAAAATCAGACATCTGAAGCTACCCATTGCTCACCTAACAATCAAATGGATAGATGACCACATAACTGATATATCTCTGAGAGTAAGCTAGCTGACTCTATGTTGGAACACCAGCTGGGATATCGGGGAACTATTGTAAATATTCCCCTCTCCTAGATAGCCCAGTTATTAAATAAATATACTCCTCAGTGGGATGGAACTTGTTAGCGTCAGGATTGAGCCCATAGGTTGGGTGGAAAAGGGTTCTCTCCCGAGAAACAGTAGAACCGCTTTAGACTTGTGCCTCTAGCCCTGCACAGTCAGAGAGGGATCTCTCGCTTAATCTCCAGCTTTACTCACGTAGAATATTCAATCAAGAATGGTCAAGAGGCCAGACTCCTTAATAGGATAGGTGTGTTAATGTAAGATGCAGGCAGGACTATCAGAGGAAGGAACCATTGGGAAATGGAGTCGAAGGTCCGGGTAGGGAACATATTGCAAGAGGTAAAGAATGGCGTAAATTTACAAACAGAGGCAAGATGGCCATCGATCTTGCAATCAGGATATATTTAGCAGGTGATCAGTAGATGAGAGGGAACATTCCATCACGCAGAGCGTCTATAGGATGAATTCTGCGCAACTTTAGAAGAAAACTTAAATGAATATCTGAAACAACAGAGAGAGCATAGCATGCATGAATTCCAAATTGTTATACACTTATTTCAGACATGAAAGAAATTAACAAACTGGAATGAAAACAAGATGAACATTTCACGTAAAGAAATTACATATTGAAAGAAACAATGACACAGGAATCTCTACCTTGAAAGACAATCCTTCCTTTGCAAATTTATTCATAACACGGAAACCAGAGACTAATTACAATGGAGAGCCTCAGCTCTTGAAATTTTCCCAACCAACCCCTATCTCCCTCTATCGGGAGTGTATTTATACTATTTCAATGTTGAGATTACTCTCCGAAACAAACCTAGAAATTGTTTCCAGTCACAATCAAACATTAACAGCCTAGAGAGTGGAACTATTGCCACAATTTACAAATGTGAATAAAAATCATGGAGCAAGTGGGTGCACTCGGCCTGAGTGACAGCCTAACGTGCTTGACTACTGTTGTGGATTCTGAGTATGATGTCTTTTCGTTTGTTTTCAGGTGAGTCACCATTTACTGGGTTTTGGACCCCTTACCCGACCTAATGAGTCAGCATAATGCCCTTTTTCTATCCCAAGTTTGTGCTTTCGCTGTGTTCAAAGGTGGATTTTTGCATGGGTACAAACTGGCAGGGAATTTTGCATATTTCCCCTACTCAACCTCATCCACAGCCCCCTTCCTCTCCGGGTAACATTGTTAGGAGTGGGGTCTAGAAGAAGGGTCGCATTGCTCCTGACCGAGGCAAGCCTTTGTGGTGGCTTGTCATTCTTGTACTCCTCACCTCCTGTGAGGCGGGCTCTCCCATAGGAAATAAGGTGGAGCATACCTCCACTAGCCCCATCACCTTTGGCAAGTGGAATTCACAAACAGGGCGGTGCAGGCATTGGACCCCTGATGCTCTCATCCGAACAACTCCTCCTATAGAGCATAGTCCAGGACTGTCTCTTTATGTGGAGGCTTTGGAGGTAGCGATGGTATCTTGGGTTCCTAGAAAAACACCTATGGGGAGTGAGTGTCCAGGCAGTGTGTCGCTGGAGGTGCAGGTATCTGAAGGCGGGTGTATCTCTCTAAATTCTTCATGTATGGGCCCTAATGGCTAGTATCATCCTTGGCATGGAACACCAAGGTCACGGGTAAGTGTGGAAATTTACTCACCAACCATCAGCACACCCAGATGGACAATATTTTCAAACTAGATCGCCATCACAAAACCCTTTGAATTTCTATGGACTCACGATGAAACGAAAACTTGGGCTCTAAAAGTATGTTAGCTCACTCCCAGTGTTTCAAAGGTAATATATAAGGCTTTGAGACTAAATTATGTAATGACCAATCAGCATTCCCACACATTCTGCCATTGAGTGTCTTTGGTGCCGACATGTGTGAGGGCGCGGGCAGGGTGATCCTTCACCTGCTGGGGATCTAGTCACGACGCTTCATCGGTTGCGGCACCTCACCGTTTGTTGTGGAAAATATTTTTGGGTGCCACCTTCTATAGTTTAACCATGCAGCAAAGAACATGGAGTGGACGTTCCCACACTCCCTTGCTCTTGTGACGTAGGAAATAGAATGGTCTCCCCCGTCGTCCTGGCCTTGCCCCATGTGAAGAGTGGATTCCCCAGTTACTTTCCTCATTTCCACGTACCAAGTTACACAGAGGCCGCTTGTCTTTAGGTGATACGGCTCTGCCATAGGGATGATTTCACCTGTCCGCATGTTACAAATGGCTTCTAGGAGATCAATTAATTTACCGAGAGGCAGATCGTGTGTGGGAACGTCTCTTCTGTTGTCAGCTCTGCGTTGGATGTGATACCTATAGCTTTGAGTCCGTTTCAGCCCTCCGATTTGGGGGTCTTTCACATCTCTCATCCACATTTCTTTAACTTATGCCACCAATTCCTCTTTCCTGGATACAACAAGCAGCTTCAAACCGTGGCGTGTTATTACCCATCGATCGAGATCGACCTTCCCATGCAACCATTGATTGGAGTGGGTCCTACCACCTTTTTGTGAATCGAGACCCTGACATTGTCTGTGCTAGTTCAAATCATGAAAAGAGCCACAGTCATAGTCTATTCCCTTCCTTGTCATGACCATCGATATTTGTAGCCAATACCACTTTTCACGATTTAGAATCGTGACTTTATCTGCACAAGTTTGTTGTGCGCAATCGACTGGGGTCATAGATATGATCATGCTCTCATCTCAACTGTTAGATATTTCTACCCTTTAACCTGTTCCGCAATTTGGGAAAGTTCCTTCTACCAAGCATGTTTTCCCAGCGAAACCGTCTCAGGCTGTCGATCGGGCTTCACCTTGATCTCGGCCTTTCATTGTTTGCCTGTTTTAACAGACTTTGCAAAATCCAAACTTGACCATTCCCTCGCGTCTTTAGGCCAAAATCACTTTCTATCGCCGATCTTCTTCGTTGTGCTTCTGGATCATTGATCTACGATGCCTCTCTATCTCATCTTCGTTGTTGCGTGCCTTCACCTCTGGAGTAATCTACCACCATAGATCGAGCTCTCTCCTTTATCTGATGGTCTAAAATGATGGAAAATGTGCCTCTAATAATCCGAAGGGCATTCACACAATTTTCTAATGAATAGGACCCTTTCGAACTCTGTCAGGACCATAACTCGACTGTTGCAAATGGAGTGTTAACAGAACCACTAACCACCACCACACATGGAATGCCTTCCTGCGGTGATCCCGACATCAGATCAACTGACATAAAAATGCATTGTTGCCATTAAGGGATGTAGCCTCCTTATAGAACTTCAAGACGTCAACAATCCTCAAGAGATCTTTGGTTTGAGTAGTAATGGGACGAAGGTACAAATCTCCTCCCCCTCCCTAGACTCCCTGATCTAATTTCCCAGGAATATGACGAGGACAATAGTTTGATTGAATGAATCTAGTACTATTGTGGCGGAAGCATATTAAGAATAAGAAAAGCAGGAAATACAATGCACACAGAGATCCCCTCCCCACAAACAAATTGCAAGAATTCTAACAAATCTATGTTACTTCATTATTGTTGTATTATCCTCATTACTCTGCTTGTATATTACAATAATGTACATGCTTAGAAAGAGTGTTGAGAATGCTTGGGTTGTATGCCCATTACGTTCAGTTACAAGAGAAGTTGTAACGGTTCATAAGTTTAACCGTTAGAGATGACTGGAAGATAGAAAGAAAACCTGTCGTAGTCTCATCGATTGTTGTTGTCTACGATGCATGCTGAGGTGTTGAATTTGTCAAGTCGATATCGAACCTGTCGAGGTTTAGACTTGTCGAAGTTGATGTAGAATATGTCGAAGTCGACAAACAATGCCAACTATTGGGTGGATCATACCTCCTTCCTTAAGAAACAATGGTCCCCATTGTTTGCTCATACAGATGAGGAAACTTGTTGTTGAGTTCAGTAGCAGAGTACCACTTTCCTTGTGTCAGGATCTATCCAGATTTAGCCACCCGAAAAAAGGGAATTGAGTTTGTCCTTGTATGGCGTATGTGTCATCCCACAATGGTGTCGCAAGGAAGAGGATACTGAACATCTGGATGGATGTCTTCAGGTTCTGTTATCTGCAATGCATTATGTTCCAACAATGGTGTGTGGTATAGTCGAACTAGATCCACATTAAATACTGGATGCAGACCCATGCATGAAAAAATGTCGAGCTAGAAAGTGTTGTCTCCAATCTACTTAAGAATACTCTACATAACATATTGTAAATGCTTCAGCTTCCTGTATGGACCAATGAAGCGTTCCTTCTTGAGATGCAACTAGACATGATTCCCAATTTGAAATAAATGAGGAATATGATGCTTATCATGTCAGACCTTAACTTCTAGATTAGCTCCTTGCAACATTTCATGTACATGTTTCTAGATGTTGTATATTTGATCTCAAATCTTCAATGCTTTTTCCACTTCTCGTCGATCATATGCGGTGTCTTTTAACCGTGTCGATGAACTAATCATGTCGATGGTCGTTGAGGGTTGAAATCCATAACAAATCTCAAATGGAATCTTACCTGTAGAGATGTGCTAAGCATGATTGTAATTGTGTGGTATATATGGGAGACTTTCATCCCATGTCCGATGATGCTTGTGGTTTTACATGTACAACAGTTGTACTACCAAGCAATTCAAAAAAATTTGTCTATCTGAGGATGGAAAGATGTCGATAAGGAGAGCCTGGTGTCAAGTCCTTTCCAAAGAATCTTCCAAAAGATGCTAACAAATCTGGCATCTATGTTGGAAATTATGGTTTTTGGTAAGAAATAATGTTTCCATACATGTTCGAAGAAGAGATGAGAAATCTATTGCACTATCATAGTATTCTTGCATGGAATGAGAATGGCCATCTTGGAAAATTTGTCAACTACTACTAATATCGCGTCATGTTGATGTTTGGTAGTAGGATATCTCGTCAAGTATTCCATAGAAATATATTCCCATGGTCGACTAGGAACCAACAAAGGCATTGTTGAGGCCTGGAAAATAGTAGGTAACAACAATAGGGATTCTCCCCAATAAGCATTCCCAATTAGCTCGTTATTATTTATCATGGGGAATCCATCTGGTTTACGGTCCAGCTACCGTAGGTCAAGTAACAGTTAAAGCTTATTTTACCGGTTGCGGCCCGGTCCACCGTTTAAGTGTTTTTTTTTTTTTAGTTTTATGTTTTAGGTATGATATGCAAGTGCCTAGCTAAGTGCAATCGATAGAGATAACGAAGAGTGTCACAATGTGATGAGCAGGTTCTTACCTCTCGTCTTACCTCTTTCGTTTCTAAATCATGAACATGAAAACGAATTATACTAGTGCTAACTAAATCTATATAGCCTATCCCTAGGGAGCAATACTGTAATTAATGATGAGTAATGTACTGTATAACATGCATTTAGAATACTATAGATAGTTGTTCATATTTCAAATACACGAATATAAGTAGACAGATAACCAAAGAGATAGCTCATTGTCAATTAAAACATTCATTACTCAGATATGATGTGGAAATTTCACAGAAATAAACAAGAAAACATTCACAACATGAAATAATTCGTGAGCTGGAACAATCTCATAGTTCATAGAAACAAGTTGAAACAGAAGTAGTTCACATTCAACCAGTCTATGGCCAGCATTTGCAACTCCACAGCGCTTTTCCAGCCAAAAATATAACTCTTTATTATAAGATGAAATAGTTCTCCTTACAATAACATTGCACAAAGATAGTCTGAAAAAAGGTCCCTATTACATCAGGCTCGCCTATATTTATACAAACAGCAAAAACTCTTGAACTTCCCTCTTTGCCTATTGGGCTTCCCCTAACTCTTTCTTTACAAAATTTTGTCCTTTAGCTTATAGACTCAAAAAACAAAATAAATATAATATATTACATCATTAATCAAATGTTCTAAATAGTCGAACTAAGATGGCTCAACTTGCTCATTCATAAATTTCTTCCATGCATTGGCATCTGCTACTATGTTTTCAAAACCAGAAGGTTCTAGAAATCTGATAGTAATTTCATGCTTAGCAGCTTGAGCTTCTATACCTACCACCCTGGCCGGAATCAGGCGAAGTTGGTCTTCCAGTAAGTGACTACTAACTGCCACATGTGCTATTTCATTTTTAAGCACCTCTTCATCTAATCTCTTCACTAGCTAAATCATGCATGTTTATTTTCATTGCATCATTCCTATAATTGTTTCAAAAATATTTCATGCTCTGGAATCTCTTCTAACCTCCTTCCAACAGGGGTCTGACACCGATTGTAAGTTAGAAGCACTCTCCTACAGAATTCTACACAAGCATTCTTCATCTTCCTCACTGTCTTTATTAATTCTTTTGCTGCTTTACTAGCAAACTCAATCAGCTCGTACTCCAGCTTTATCATCTCTAGGTCCTTGGGAGGTACATCTATGGGAGATTCCTTATTTGTTTCTACCCATGTGATCCTTCCCTGTAGAGTTTCTAAGATATCCTATGTCCTATCCAAGAAATAGGAAGTTGTATTTATAATTTTCTCCAATATTATTTCTATTTGTTGAACCTTAAACCTCTCTTCCACCATATGAAGCTGCATTTGATGAATCTTATTTCTAAGCATCAGAGCATGCTTCTTTAAAGGTTCAACATTGGATTTCTGCTCCATAGATGTCTTCAATGAAACTTCTAGTGAATTATTTTGATCTTCCAAGGCTACTATCTCAGTTTCATACAGCTTAGCTTTCCCTTCCGCAGTGGTCCTTTGTACTTCCAGTTCTGTCACTTTATCTTCTAACTTTCCCTTTTCCTTATTTAACTCTTCAATTGGTAGCCTTAGATTATCTCTTTCGGCTTCCAAAACCTGATATCTTTGCTGTAGTTTCCCAAAATCTGCCAAGATGGCCTGGGATTCATTTTCTGCATTTCCTGCAGACAGCACCAAAGCATCTTTATGTGCCTGTAGAGTCTGACATTCTGCCTTTGATACCTCAACTTCACTGATCATGTCTTCATATTTTCTCTTCAAGCTCTGACTTTCACTCCTCTCCTTTTTTAAGGTCTCTTTTAACTGTGCGACCTTCTTCTAGGACTATTCGAGATCTGTCATTATTCTATCCACATTATCTTCAGTGGCTAGGGATAGGGATACCCCAGCTCTTGCCATTAATCATGGATCTTTGTTGGTACCGTGAACCACTATTTTATTGGTCACCATCACTCCTGTCTTACCTCCAGTGTTCACCTTTTTCTCTGTTCGTTTAACAATCCTATTTTTTACCTTGTCATAGAAAATGGTGGTTTAAATCAGGCACCTCATCCCCTTCAGTGGGAATAAAAGGAATCAACTCAATCCCAACTATTGACATTGGATCACGTCCTGCTATACTACTAGAGGGAACAGCAGGTTCGAATGGATCAGTATCATACTAAGCATGTCCTTGATCAACATGGTCTTGTTCTTCTCGTGTCTCTTCTCTCAATTCTTCAACTGCCTTTTCCTCTTGCTCTTTTTCCTTATTAGCATCTTCTAATCTTAATCCTTAACTTTCTTTCTGCCTTCTTTGTATTTCTTCTTCCTCCTTTCTTTTCTTTTCTTCTTCTATCTTATTTGTTGCCTCTTCAGCTGTCCTTTTCTTTTCTTCTTCTTCAACTCACAACTAGTTCTCTACTTCTTGTGCTAACCTGTGAGCTTCTTCCTGCCTTCTCTTTGCTGCATCTTCTTCCTACCTTTTGAGTTTATCAACAGCTTTTCCCTTTCCTCCCACAGTAGCTATCTTTTGTTTGAATATTTTCCTCAAAGTTGTCATGTTTTGTGCATTCCGAAATATCTCTTCATCTTTATCCCAAAAAATTGTATACTCAAAATGCACTCCAGCTGTTGTGCAATAATCAGCAACTTTATCCTTAGAGTCATTCCTATGGAAATTCATTTCACTGAAGTGAAAATACTCTAATTCCTTAACAAATTCCGCTGCAGTTTTTACCTTGGAAAATTTGTAACTTCCTACAAAAAAGGGGACTACGAGATATACTGCCTTCTTCTGCTCAAAAAGGAAATTTCCCACTCTGTCAATGTACAACTGTCTCACAGCCTCTTTATAGATCACATTGTCTGTAACATACCTTGGTAGAAGGGAAGGATCCCTTGAACCACCGTACATTCTTAAGTACAAGCCCTCTTCTGTCAAATAATAGTTCCCGTTGTTTTGCACAACTTTCAAAGCTTCCTCTGACATACAATTACATTCAACCAAGAAAATCAAAGTATACAATGGAATAATGAAATTCTCACAAATTTCCTTGTAATGACTATAATATTTGTGAGCCCAGAATAATTTATAGGCAGCATACACAGGGTCCTGGTCTTTATCCCATTGGCACTTTAATGCTGGGAATGGCTAAGTACATAAAATGCAATCAATCAATATCGAACTCATATAAAATCCTGTCTTCTTCTAGGACACTCCTCCCAATGCTGCACTTATACAAGCTGACAGGCTGTTGGACACTATATTTTCCCAATTAAAGATCGTACCTTGGGTGACCACAAAAAATATCACTGGTACCCAACCTATTTTAAAGCTTTTTCCATTATCCCTCCTGAAAATTATGTTTAACATCAAAGCAATGAACCTGTATGGAGTGCAGAGGGTTGATGTTTTGAACTCTCCAAAAGGCCTTGTACAGAAGTTTTTACCTGGGATCATCATTTTTTTAACTGTTTCCACCATATCTAGATTGAGCTCCTTTTAACCAACTTTTAGTCAAAGAGGTTTGTGGTGTTGGTAAATTATAAGCCATGGATACATAGGCTGGGCTATATGCAACATAACCCTTCCTCTTGATGTTGGCCAGTATCATCCTCGTTACATCTGCCCTAGGCAGAATCCACCCTATCACCTCTGGACATGGGAAAAGTTCAGGTTTGGTAGCCACTTTTATAATGGCCGATCTCTCAATATTGGCATATATAGGCATATCTTCAAACCCAGCTTCTGGAACACTCTGGTTTGAAATCATTCTGTATACCTCTCCCCATTTATACTCCATCTCAACTCCAGTAATGGCTTTAGTATCTTCATAAATAACCTCAAATTTGGTTACTATATCTACTTCTGGTTCCTCCTCAACTGCTTGGGCCTTCTTCTTCTACTTTCAAGGCATATTGTTGTGCTGATGATTATCCTATAACAATCATGCAACATGATTTTAGTCTACTTACTCCTAGCAAGCTCTGTATTGAAAACAGTAATAAAAACAACCAGAATATTACCATCCCATCAATATGCATGTTGAATACTTTTTCTTCTATCAAAACCAAAGGTACTTTTGGATGAGAAACTCTAAAGAAAAGGAAACTTGCAAAACCTATCTGCCCTAAACCTACGAAAAACTTCTGCTAGGGAAAAGTCTAGATCTTCACAACAAATTTGTTTCTCTGGGTAGAAAACTTGACTGAGGAAAAAGCAAGAATCCTGAAACTGCAGACCGCTAAAAATCCCCAAAATCCCTTATCATCTACGCACCCCTCCTACATCCCATGGAAACACACCATCACTTAAGACATGGTCGCGTAGCCTAGGGTTTAAAACGATGCAAGAATGAAAGGGACGGTGCAAACAGTGAAACGCTCATATGCACCCTACCCTTGCTTCCCAAATAAATGTCAACAATGCAGTCATGGTCGCACAGAGACTGGGCAAGAAAATAACCGGTCGAATGAAACGGTGTTAAAAATAGATAGGTTGAATCCTTAACTAAAGAAAACCCACCGTTGTTCAAAACAAAAAAACACCCGCAGGAAATAAATACCTAACCCCATCAAATACATGCAGTCGAAAACAAATAATAATAATGGGTATATAAAAATTTTAGCGAATCCTACCTGGAGACAATATGGCGGTTGACCTGGATAGACAACAACCTCTGCTGGCGAATGATTTGTACCAAACGATCGACAACTGGGCAGACGCAAGTGGGTAACCTCACGGTGATAATGACACCTCATACAAACTCTATGGCTTTATAAACCTGACCGTGGGAGTAGTCACTTAACGTGGCGGGAAAGAAAACAAATTAACCCACCGTCAAAGTGATACTTCTGTGAAAACCCGCAATATCGGATCGACTCAACTCTTCATGCCCAGGACCTCAGACGAAAAACACATCGACAAATGGAAACACTAACCTATCTCGGTATCGGCGAGAGCAACATGAAATCGCGGATAGATTCGGCAATACGCCCCCACAATGTCGGTCGATGAAACCACTAACATTTTTGGCTCATTCCCATATACACAGCCGATATGGTGAGACATTTCGCCAAACTTAATCAGATATTGAAGAGTGATAGTTAAACAGGGACCCGGCTCCTCGAAGACATTTCAGACTATGCTTCCGGAAAATCAACAACTGCCTCCAATACAATAGATGGAATGACATTCGATACATCGGAGAAAACCTTGGAAGGCTCCCGATGGGCATATCGGGAAGGTAGTCAACTGTGCATCTGATGCATTGCAAAGCTAGTCGACTATGCATCCGATATAAGTAGACAAAAAACTCAAATCTTTCGAAAACAACAAGCCAAGGGAAAACTTTGGTAAAATCATGGAAATCCTTAAGCCTTCTACATACTAAAAGAATAAGGGGGGCCCTAAAAATAATTTTTTTCGGTGGGGGAAATAGTTGTAGCTGCAACAATTGGTGACTACCTGGCGGACACAGATCTCTGAACAACTTATCCTTTGAGACAACAGACTGCTTCGGCGATATCACTTTATTAGATTTCTTCAAGATATCTGGATTTCTAGAATGCAAGATTCATGAACTTTAAGCATTGATGACAGACCAAATTTGAAGAAAGGGGAACCAGGATTTCAAAGTCTCGATAACTCTTCTGAGGCCGAAGATATGAAGTTTATTTTACCTCTTCCTTTGGATAGCTTCCAACTAAGACACCACAGGATTTGTAACAGGTGGTAAACAGATATATCCATTTGTTCCTCATTCCCATGCTGACTTGCATTCTCTTGATGCCTATGGACTTTTGTCCTTTTGAGTCCTCCCTAATTGCTTTCTTTCTGAATTTTAGTTCAGACCCCTCTATCCACACTGTCCTTTTGTGTGAGAGATATTTTGATTTCAACTCACAGACGGAGAAGAACTTTTAGCAATCTTGTTCAAACTGATTTTTTGTTCAGTGTGTGTTTTGGTACATATTTGCTTCTTGGGAGATTTTGACTCTTGTTAGCCTTTTGGCTTTCGACTGTGGCATGCGATCATTTAAATATAATACATTGTTTACCCTGCTTCCTTTCCATGGGTCTTTTGTTGTTACACCCTTAGGACAGTCTTTAGTGTGAAATGAATGGAGCCTCAAAATAGTATTCTAGACTTTTCTATCCTTAGTTATTTTACAGGGATTAAGTAGGATTTCAATGTGTTCATAATCCATTCAGATAATCTGCTAGTCTTGAAGAATCCTTAAACATTGTGTATGGGTAAATAGCAGGTAGTCTGTGCTCAAAGATTTTAGTTTATCCAAAACTTTGACAAACTCCAAAACCAAAAGTCATGTTGATTTAATGAAACATAAACAAGCAATCAAAACTTGAGCAAGTGAAAGTAAATCAACTGAAATTAATCTAAAGCAAACTAAACAAATCAAACCATTTATTTATGTACAAGAAAAACAAAATCAAAACCATTAAGAAAAATAAGGCTTGAGAACTAAACCATTTACTGGTAATTTCTCCTCCCACCCCTATAAGTCTTGCAATTTGTAAGTTGAGGGGCCTATCTTCATTGCAATCTGAAAAGGGCCTATCCATAGTTGTTGGAATTTAGTATGCTTTCCCTTCTCATCATGCAGGTGATCCCACTGAAGAACCAAATCACCTACCTCGAACTCCTTTTTCCCAGCTTTGTGTTTGTCAAACCATCTTTTCACCATTTCTTGTTGATGTTTAAACCTTTCTCGGGCTTTGGACCTGGATTCTTCTAACTTCAGTAGATTGTGAATTCGGATTTGTAAAACTTCATTATCATTACCCCTAGAGTCTTGGGCTAGTCTGGAAGATGGCAACAGAATATTAGGAGGTAAGATAGCTTCTTTCCCATAGACAAGAGTGTAGGGTGACACACCTAAGGAGTTCTTGGGTGTGACTCTATCAGCCCAGAGTGCATTAGGAAAAGCTAGATGCCAACTCATTTGATTTTCTATAACTGTTTTCTTTAAAATTCTAATCAAGTTTTTATTTGTGGATTCTGCTAAACCATTTCCTTATGGATATTAGTTTGCAGAATAGTGTAGCTTAATTCCTTTTTCATTATCAAATGCAGTCAATTTAATAGATGGAAAATATGAAGCATTATCAAAAACCAGGGAAATTGGAACCCCAAACCTGGTCATAATATGATCTTGCAGAAAGTCCATAATTGCACCTTCATTTACTTTACGTAAGGGAATGGCTTCTACCCATCTGGTGAAATAATCGGTTGTCGTCAGAATGTACTTATGTTGCAATGAAGAATTTAGATTGATCTCTCCAACAATGTCAATCCCCCATTGCTCGAACAGTTCCAAGATAATCATTGGTTTCAATGGTCCTACTGCTTTGGCTTGCCTCCCCCCGCTCCTTTCGCAAGTATCACACTTTCTAACATGAGCATGAGCATATTTAAACAATGTTGGCCAGTAGTATCCAGCTCTGAGAATCTTATGTGTTGTTGTGTCTCCTGAAAAATGACCTCCAGTGGGTCCATCATGTAATTCTGCTACAACCTTCTTTGCATCTTCATGTTCCAAGCATCTAAGAAAGACTCCATCATAATTCTTTCTAAACAGCACTCCATCAATAATCTGACATAAGGCTGATTTCAGACGTAATGCTCTTCTTTGCTTGGGATTCCAGTGTTTCGGCAAATATCCTTCTTGCAGATAATGAATCAAATCTCTATACCAGGATTCTAGAGCTGTGAATAGAGGACATACATCCACCATGTGTAATTCAGCTTCATTATCCCAGCTGTTATCTTCATTGTTTTGACTCTCATCCATCAACTTACAGAGTCGTTGTCCATTCATTATGGTTGCTGGTTTGAATTCAAGATCATATTCTTGCAAAGCAGTCACCCAGTTCCCTCTTCTTTCTCCCAATTCCTTTTGTACAAAAAGGGATCATACCGCTGGGTGTGGGACTATTACTTTGGTGCGGTTCTTAAGTATGTATGGCCTGAATTGCTTCACCGCCTTAAAAACTACATAAGCTTGTTTATCAACTGTGGGATAGTTCAATTCAGCCCCTTGCAAACCAGTGCTCATAAATGATATGGGGTATTCATCTCCCCCTTCTTCTTTCTGTGTAAGCCCTGCTGCTAATGAATCATCCGAAGCAAAAGTGTATAAGATAAAATCCTTTTCAAAGTCAAGACTTTTAAGTGATGATGCATGAGCTATGGACGTTTTAATCTAGTCAAATGCACCCTTCTCTGAATCAATCCACTTGAATTGGACACTTTGCTTCACCATTTGTTGCAAAGGTTTGACGATTTGAGCAAATTATGGCACACACCTTCACATGAAATTTATTGTCCCCATAAAAGATTGCATGCCCTTTTTATTATGGGGTAAAGGGATCTGTTCTATGGCTATAATTCTTTCTGGGTCTATTGATATCCCTTTTTTGGAAATGACAAGACCCAATACCTTTCCTTCCGTGACAGCGAACACACACTTCTTAGGATTTAACGAAATGCCATATTTCCTGCAACGCTCAAAAATATGTTTCAAATGAAATGCATGCTCTTCTCTCTTCTTTGAAAATATTGTAACATCATCTAAATAAACCACAACACTACGGCCAATCAGATCGCAAAAAGCTATATCCATCGCCCTTTGGAAAGTTTCTCCAGCATTAATGAGTCCAAAGGGCATCCTCCTATATGCAAAATTCCCCCACTTGGTTCTGAAAGTGGTCTTGAGCCTGTCTTCTTCTACTACAAGCACTTGGTTATAACCTGAGAAACCATCTAATAGAGAAAACAGTTCAGAACCTGAGACCATTTGTAGTATTTGTTCCATGGGTGGGACAAGGTAATTATCCTTATCTGATGCACGATTTAGATTTCTAAAATCAATGCAATGTCTGATCTCTCCAGACTTTTTTCACACCGGTACCAAGTTTGAGACCCATTCTAAATGTCTGATTTTAAATATGATTTTAGCATCTAGCAGCTTTTTCACTTCACTTTGAATTAGGGGCTCTAATTTGGGATGCATCTTTCTTAGAGGCTGCTGCTAAGGTTTGACTCCAACTTTGATTGGAATAACATGTTGTATAATTTTGGTGTCATAAGTTTTTACGTCCTCGTAGGTCCAAGTAAATACATCTTTGTATTGTCTGAATAAACTGATGAATTTACTCCTCTCACCGGGTGAACAATACTTCCCCAAATTCACATATTTGGGTTCAGCCTCTGTCCCTAGATTTATCAGCTCAAATTGTAAAGATAAGCTATGTGTCTTGAAATTCGTTGGCTTTCTGAACTTGTTGTCTAAATCAAACATTTGTTCCAAATTTTTGACTCCTTTCGGAATGAAATTTTTGTTCTGCAAGTCTGCTTGATGTTCTTCATCATCTATTATGGCTCCTTTAAATGTATCATTATTCATTAAACATTCCAATATTTGCTGATCATCATCAAACACCCTCAGATTGGTGATGTTGTCTGGAACAGAAGGCCTAAAAAGCAATCCAATCGAACACCTGTTATTTGTAGGTACCAACCTTGCAGCTGATGTAGCTAACAAGTCAACTGATGCATGTTTTTGCTCTAGGAATTGAAGAAATATTGAATGCATGAAAATTTATTAATAAATCCCAAACTTCATTTTGGTAAGCCTTCAAATGCGATGATATGCAGTGAATTTTGTTCCGAAATTTTTTAACAACGATTCCAAAATCTCCGTACACTTTTAGATTTTTTACTTTTAATTCTATTGCTTTTTTCAGTCCCTGGACTAATGCTTCATATTCAGATGTGTTATTTGTGCATTCAAATTCTAATATACATGAAAGAAAATGTTTATTTTTTTCGGGATCAATCAAGACACAGCCAGCTCCTGGTCCTTCCAACGTTTTAGAACCATCGAAATAAAGAATCCAAAAACTTTCTACTCCTACTGAATTTGAATTACTAACTATATCTGAAACTAAATCTACTATGTTACAATCAATCTTATCAGACCGTGAGAACTGAAGGAGATCAGGCTGGATATCTGATATATTGTTGGTTTCTTCGGCTTGGTAATTTCTCGATTCCAGTTCAATAAAGTAATTTCCCAACACAAAGTTTACTGGTTCATTCTTTCCTTCCAACTGAGTCATGTTATACTTCATTTGAGGTTCTCTCAACACCTTTATTTGGTTCTAACATCCTTTATAGGGAAACCACACATGTGACCAATCTGATGCAAAATATACTTCTAATTTTGCTGACCAATCCCAGCTCAAAACCAAACCATAAGCATCCAGGATATCTGCTACAACAATTTCTATGTACTGACATACCCTCTCATCTGTGGACAAATGGATCAGGACATCTTCCATTTCTCCTATCACTTTTACTGTTGTTCTGTCTAATTGAAGAACTTGGCTTGTAGTTGGCTTAGGTTGACCATTTATTTGCTTGCAAACTGAAAGTGGCATGACATTAACTGATGCTCCTGAGTCCACCAAACAGTTATGCACATTGTAATTGAAAATCTCAAAAGTTAGAAAGAAGGCTGGAGTTCTATACTTAGACTTTCCTCCTAAACTTGCTTCACCAATCTCTTCCTCAGGTTGGTTATCATTTTGAGGTTCCTTCACGTGTTTTTCAAGTGCTTTTCCTTTTGTTGAGGTAGATTGCACATTTCAAACAAAGAGATATTTTCTTTAGCCTTTTTAATGTCTTCCATAATGTCATATCCCATTTCATGCTCAGTCAAATTTTTCTTGAAATTTTCAGCTTTATTTTCAGTAGGCTTTATAGGCACATTGACTTTCTTGGGGCTCTGGTTTGAAAAGACAAACTCATGTATGTTAATAATTGGAGTATTATTCTTCATTTTCTTCATGTTCTCTTGAAGTTTCTTAATCTTGGGAAGTATCAACTTATCTTCTTTTAATGGATTCTGACTTCTTGTTGTAACATTTGTCTCTGATATTTCTTCCTCATCAGGGAAACCTTCATCTTCTATGTTGAACATAGAAACACAATCCCGTAAGACCGAAGTGTCTTCCTCTTGGGTCTCTGTTGGATCATTAACCTTCTCTTTCTCATCCACAGATTCTGTCAACTTAGAATCTAACAATTGGTTCATCACTAAGGTCATAGAATTTATCCACTGTCGGCAATTCTTCTCAGATTGAGGTTGTTGATGGAATGTACAAAAATTATCCATTCATACATCTGTCAAATTCATGGCTGAGGGACTATGTGGGGGAGGCTTGGGTTGATTTTTATCATCTCTCTTTTTATAATAAGGCTTGTATTGTTTATGGGCCTCCTTCTCTTTTTCCAAATCAATCACCCTGTTTGACAACTTCTACATAATCTTCACCACTCCATATAACTCCTGTGACCGCTCATATTTAGGCTTAGTTAATAATAGAGGATTTTTGTTTCCATAAGTTTTTTCTTCTGACTGCATAGGATAGTGTTCTATACTCTCCATTTCCGCCTCCACCTTCTCATCTTCTTCATAAGTATCTACCAAATTGGGTCTAACCAATCTCTTGAAAAAAATGGCTAGATCAGGCCTAAGAGCTAAGCTATAATACTCAATTAGGGCATGCTCAGATGGTTTGTTAGTTGCATCAAAGTTGTTGAGGTAGGCAGCAAACCTCTGAGTGAAATTATGTACCCTTTCTCTCTTTTCCTTCTTTAGGGCAATTAATCCTTTCATTAAAGTTGTGTGAGTTTTCTGGATTCTGTATTTGTTTCTGAACAGTCTCTCAAAAATATTCCAATTTGTGATTGAGTTTGATGGCAGGGAAAAATACCATGAAGCTGCTTTTCCCTTCAGTGTATGTGGGAATAATCTGCAGACTACATCTTCATGTTCTGCTGCTTGAAATCCCTCTAAAGACAGATAAAAACTCTGCAAATGATCATCCACAAGAATTCCTCCATTTGGTTCAAACTTGGGTAAATCTTTGTCAAAACTATGAGGCATAGCATGCAATGGAAGGGTCAAGTTCAAAGGAGATGTAGCCCTCCAAGCAGGTTGTGGAGGTGGTTGATTTGCATTCACATTGACCATGATTCTGATTGGACATTGAGGAGGAGACTGGACAGGAGTTCGAAAAGAAGAATAGTGAGGGGAATCTAGCCCCAACTGATTCAGAGGTTGGACAAATTCTTGCAATGTTGTTTCTACCAATTCTTCAAGATCTTCTACCAACACTGAATCTTCCAATTGAGGACGATCTTTCTTACGATACTCTCTTCTAGGTAAAGCAGGAATAATGGGTAACCCTCCAATCTTCTTTGCATACACCTTGGTAATCCTCCTTAAATATTCAACTACTTCGTTATCAATGGGATAGAGATACCCCCTTTATTTTTCTTCAGGAGTGGGTTTCTGAGGCAAACTGGTTTCAGAACTGTCACTGGTGGAGTAATCTTGAGAAAACAAATTTCCTCGGCCATCCATGCACTGGTGGCCCTCCTTCTAGCGCCAAAACTATGGAAGCCTGGAAAATCGCAAGTAACAATAGTATGGATTCTCCCCAATAAGTGTTCCCAATTAGCTCGTTATTTTTTAGTATGGGGAATCCGTCCGGTTTATGGTCCGGCTACCGTAGGTCAAGTAACGGTTAAATATTATTTTACCGGTTGCGGCCCAGTCCACCGTTTAAGTGTAATTTTTTTTTAGTTTTATGTTTTAGGTATGATATGCAAGTGCCTATATAAGTGCAGTCGGTAGAGATAACAAAGAGTGTCACAATGTGATGTGTAGGTTCTTACCTCTCGCCTTACCTCTTTTGTTTCTAAATCATGAATAGGAAAACAAATTATACTAGTGCTAACTAAATCTATCTAGCTTATAACTAGGGAGCAATATTGTAATTAATGATGAGTAATGTACTGTATAACATGCATTTATAATACTACAGATATTTGTTCATATTTCAAATACACGAATATAAGTAGACAGATAACCAAAGAGATAGCTCATTGTCAATTAAAACATTCATTACTCAGATATGATGTGGAAATTTCATAGAAATAAACAGGAAAACATTCACAACATGAAATAATTCATGAGTTGGAACGATCTCATAGTTCATAGAAACAAGTTGAAACAGAAGTAGTTCACATTCAACCAGTCTATGGCCAGCATTTGAAACTCCACAGCACTTTTTCCAGCTGAAAATATAACTCTTTATTATAAGATGAAATAGTTCTCCTTACAATAACATTGCACAAAGATAGTCTGAAAAAAGGTCCCTATTACATCAGGCTCGCCTATATTTATACAAACAACAAAAACTCTTGAACTGCCCTCTTTGCCTTTTGGGCTTCCCCTGACTCTTCCTTTACAAAATTTTGTCCTTTAGCTTATGGACTCAAAAAAAAAAAAAAATACAATATATTACATCATTAATCAAATGTTCTAAATAGTCGAACTAAGATGGCTCAGCTTGCTCATTCATGAATTTCTTCCACGCATTGGCATCTGCTACTATGTTTTCAAAACTAGAAGGTTCTGGAAATCTGATAGTAAGTTCATGCTTAGCAGCTTGAGCTTTTATACTTGCCACCCTGGCCGGAATTAGGTGAAGTTGGTTTTCCAGTAAGTGACAGCTAACTGTTGCATGTGTTATTTCAGTTTTAAGCACCTCTTCATCTAATCTCTTCACTAGCTGAATGGCCCATTCGTCTTCGTTGCATCGTTCCTATAATTTTTTCAAAAGTATTTCATGCTCTGGAAGCTCTTCTAAACTCCTTCCAGCAGAGGTCTGACACCAATTGTAAGTTAGAAGCACTCTCCTACAGAATTCTGCACAGGCACTCTTCATCTTCCTCACTGTCTTTATTAATTCTTATGTTGCTTTACTAGCAAACTCGATCAGCTCATACTCCAGCTTTATCGTCTCCAGGTCCTTAGGAGGTACATCTGCGAGAGGTTCCTTATTTGTTTCTACCCATGTCATTCTTCCCTATAGAGTTTCTAAGATATCCTGTGTCCTGTCCAAGAAATAGGAAGTTGTATTTATAATTTCATCCAATCTTATTTCTATCTGTTGAACCTTAAACATATCTTCCACCATCTGAAGATGCATTTGATGAATCTTATTTTTGAGCATCAGAGCATGCTTCTTTAAAGGTTCAACATCAGATTTCTACTCCATAGTTGTCTTCAACGAAACTTCCAGTGAATTCTTTTGATCTTCCAAGGCTAGTATCTGAGTTTCATACAGCTTAGCTTTCCCTTCTGCAGTGGTCCTTTGTACTTCCAGTTCTATCACTTTATCTTCTAACTTTTCCTTTTCCTTATTCAACTCTTCAATTGATAGCCTCATATTATCTCTTTCAGTTTCCAAAACCTGATATCTTTGTTTTAGTTTCCCAAAATCTGCCAAGGTGGCCTCATGGTGGCCTAGGATTCCTTTTTTGTATTGCCTGCAGATAGCACCAAAGCATCTTTAGCTTCCTGTAGAGTCTGACAATATACCTTGGATACCTCAACTTCATTGATCATATCTTCATATTTTCTCTTCAATCTCTGACTTTCACTTCTCTCCTTTTTTAAGGTCTCTTTTAACTGTGCGACCTTCTTCTAGGACTGCTCAAGATCCGTCATTATTCTGTCCACGTTATCTTCAGTGGCTAGGGATAGGGCTGCCCCAGCTCTTTCCATTAATCGCAGATCTTTGTTGGTACCGTGAACCACTGTTTTATCGGTCACCATCACTCATGTCTTACCTCCAGTGTTCACCTTTTTCTCCGTTCGTTTAACAATCCTCTTTTTTACCTTGTCATAGAAAATGGTGTTTAAATCAGGCACCTCGTCCCCTTTAGTGGGAATAAAAGGAATCAACTCAATCCCAGATATTGACACTGGATCCCCTCCTGCTATACTACTAGAGGGAATAGCGGGTTTGAATGGATCAGTATCAGACTGAGCCTGTCCTTGATCAGCAGGGTCTTATTCTTCTCGTGTCTCTTCTCTCAATTATTCAACTGCCTTTTTCGCTTGCTCTTTTCCCTTATTAGCATCTTCTAATCTTAATCCTTCACTTTCTTTCTACCTTCTCTGTATTTCTTCTTCCTCCTTTCTTTTCTATTCTTCTTCTATCTTCTTTGCCGCCTCTTTAGCTGTCCTTTTCTTTTCTTCTTCTTCAGCTCGCAACCAATTCTCTACTTCTTGTGCTAACCTGTGAACTTCTTCCTGCCTTCTCTTTGCTACATCTTCTTACTTCCTTTTGAGTTTATCAGTAGCTTTGCCCTTTCCGCCCACAGTAGCTATATTTTGTTTGAATCTTTTCCTCAGAGTTGTCATGTTTTGAGCATTCTGGAAGATCTCTTCATCGTTATCCCATAAATTTGTATATTCAAAATGCACTCCAGCTGTTGTGCAATAATCAGCAACTTTATCCTCAGAGTCATTCTATGGAAATTCATTTCACCGAAGTGAAAATTCTCTAATTCCTTAACAAATTTCGCTGCAGTTTTTACCTTGGAAAATTTGTAACTTCCTACAAAAAAGGGAATTGCAGGATATGCTGCCTTCTTCTGCTCAAAAAGGAAATTTCCCACTCCGTCAATGTACAATTGTCTCACAACCTCTTTATGGATCACATAGTCTGTAGCATACCTTGGTAGAAGGGAAGGAGCCTTTGAACCACCGTACGTCCTTAAATACAAGCCCTCTTCTGTCAAATAATAGTTCTTGTTGTTTTACACAACTTTCAAAGCTTCCTCTAACATACAATTACATTCAACCAAGAAAATCAAAGTATACAATGGAATAATGAAATTCTCACAAATTTCCTTGTAATGACTATAATATTTGTGAGCCCAAAATAATTTATAGGCAGCATACACAGGGGCCCGGTCTTTATCTCATCGGCACTTCAATGCTGGGAATGGCTGAGTACATAAAATGCAATCAATCAATATTGAACTCATATAAAATTATGTCTGCTTCTGAGACACTCCTCCCAATGATGCACTTATACATGCTGACAGGCTGTTGGACACTATATTTTCCCAATTAAAGATCGTACCTTGGGTGGCCACAAAAAATATCACTGGCACCCAACCTATTTTAAAGCTTTTTCCATTAGCCCTCCCAAAAATTATGTTTAACATCAAAGCAATGAACCTCTATGGAGTGCGGAGGGCTGATGTTTTGTACTCTCCAGAAGGCCTTGTACAGAATTTTTTACCTGGGATCATCATTTTTTTAATTGTTTCCGCCATATCTATATTGAGCTCCTTTAACCAACTTTCAGTCAAATAGGTTTGTGGTGTTGGTAAATTATAAGCCATGGATACATAGGCTGGGCTATATGCAGCATAACCCTGCCTCTCAGTGTTGGCCAGTATCATCCTCATTACATCTGCCCTAGGCAGAATCCACCTTATCACCTCTGAACATGGGAAAAGTTCAGGTCTGGTAGCCACTTTCATAATGGTTGATCTCTCAATATTAGCATATAGGCATATATTCAAACCCAACTTCACACTCTAGTTTGAAATCATTATGTATACCTCTCCCCATGTATACTTCGGCTCAACTCCAGTAATGGCTTTAGTATCTTCATAAATAACCTCAACTTTGGTTACTATCTCTACTTTTGGTTCCTCCTCAGCTGCTTGGGCCTTCTTCTTATGCTTTCGTGGCATATTGCTATGCTGATTATTAGCTTGTAACAATCAAGCAACATGATTTTAGTCTACTTACTCCTAGGAAGCTATGTATTGAAAACAACAATAAAAAAAACCAGAATATTACCATCCCGTCAATATACATGATGAATACTTTTGCTTCTATCAAAACCAAAGGTCCCTTTGGATGAGAAACTCTAAAGAAAAGGAAACTTGCAAAACCTATCTGCCCTAAACCTACCAAAAACTTATGCTGGGGAAAACTCTAGATCTTCACAACAAATTTGTTTCTCTAGGTAGAAAACTTGACTGAGGAAAAAGCAAGAATCCTGAAACTGTAGACTGCTAAAAACCCCCAAAACTGAGCCTTATCATCTACGCACCCCTCCTACATCCCATGGAAACACACTGTCACTTAATACATGGCCGTGCAGCCTAGGATTTAAAATAATGCAAGAATGAAAGGAGTGGTGCAGATGGAGAAACGCTCGTCTGCACCCTGCCCTTGCTTCCCAAACAAATTACAACGATGCACTCATGGCCGCACAGAGACTGGGCGAGAAAATAACTGGCCGAATGAAACAGTGTTCAAAATAGACAGGTTGAATCCTTAACTAAAGAAAACCCACCACTGTTCAAAACAAAAAAAACACCCGCAGGAAATAAATACCTAACCCTATCAAATACATGCAGTCAAAAACAAATAATAATAATGGGTATATAAAAATTTGAGTGATTCCTACTTGGAGACAAAATGGCGGGCGACCTGGACAGACAATAACCTCCACTAGCGAATGATTTGTACCAGGCGATCGACAACTGCGTAGACTCAAATGGGTAACCTCATAGTGATAATGACACCTCATACAAACTCTATGGCTTTATAAGCCCGACCGTGGGAGTATTCAATTAACGTGGTGGCAAAGAAAACAAATTAACCCACCGTTGGAGTGATACTTCTGTGAAAAATTTGCAATATCGGATCGGCTCAACTCTTCATGCCCGGGACCTCGAACGAAAAACACATCGACAGTTGGAAACACTAACCTATCTCAGTATCGGCGAGAGCAACATGAAATCGCGGATAGATTCGGCACTATGCCCCCGCAACGTCAACCGACGAAACCATTAACATTTTTGGCTCATTCCCATATACACAACCGATATGGCGAGACATTTCGCCAAACTTAATCGGATATCGGAGAGTGATAGTTAAACGGGGACCCGGCTCCGCGAAGACATTTCAGACTATGCTTCTGGAAAATTGACAACTGCCTCCGATAGAATAGATGGAACGACATCCGATACATCGGAGAAAACCTCAGAAGGCTCCCGATGGGCATATCAGGAAGGTAGTCAACTGTGCATCCTCTGCATCAGAAAGCTAGTCGACTATGCATCCGATATAAGTAGACAAAAAACTCAAATCTTTCGAAAACAACAAGCCATGGGCAAACTTTGGTAAAATCATGGAAATCCTTAAGCCTTCTAAATACTAAAAGAATAAGGGGGGACCCTAAAAATCTTTTTTTTTGGGGGGAAATAGTTGCAACTGCAATAGGCGTGTAAAATCCTTGTCGTTATTTCGACAGCTTAGCAATGGCACAAACCACACATGATCTAATGTACCTGTTGACTTCATATTTAAGTGAAGCCCGATAAAAATATTTTTGGAGGATGGAAAGAGTCTTTGCTACTCCAAAGTGTCCTACAATCTTATTGTAGTGTGCGTCCCAAATGAGCTTTTGTCGGTGCTCACCTGTCGATACACAAAGTTGTCCAAGTTTTTATAGCAAGGTATCTTTCAAGAAATAGTCAGTAGTAGACAGTGGGTCAGTTTGAAACTGTTGATAAATTTCAGAAAAGTCGTAGTATACGAATACAATTAAGGCCAAGTAGTGGTGTCATATCCCTGCATACTCATTACTGTAAAAAGTAGAGTAATGGGAGGTCGACTCAGATAGTCAAGTGCAGCATTGGATTTACCTTTTTGATACTTAATTACCAATTGAAATTGTTGCAGGTAATTATTCCACTTGAGTTGTCGAGTTGTTTGTAAGTTTGACTGGGACAAGTCAAACTGTAAAGGATTGGGGTCAATCAGAATGATTGTCTCCTTTCCAAGAATGTAATGCCTCCATTACATAAGGGATTGCACAATGGCATACAGTTCCTTTTCATACGTCGAATACCTTCTAATGGTGTTGTTAAAAATATCGGAATTAAAAGTGAAGGGGTGACCGGACTGAGTGATCACTACAACTAAAGCATAGTCTGATGCATCCGTCTCAATCTCAAAATGTTAATACAAATCAGGTAACACAAGTACTGGTGCAATACAGAGCTTGTGTTTGAGCTGCTCAAAAGCTTGATGTTGTGTCAATGTCCATTTGAAGACAATTTTCCCAATTCCCTTAGTCAACTGATTCAACAGCCAGGCTATGTGACTCAAGTCAAGTATGAATCATCGATAAAAATTCACCAAACCAAGAAAACTTCTTAGTTCATGAATGTTTTGAGGAATGGGCCAATATTTAAGGATTTGTACTTTGTCTAGATCGACATTAATACCTGCAGAGTCAATTACATACCCCAAATATTTGATGTTGTTCATCGCAAATGAGCATTTGTCCATTTTCAAATAGATTCGATGTTGTTGAAGAGTGTCGAGGACTTTTTGAACTGTCAGACATGTTCTTACCATGATCAACTAAAAATCAAGATGTCGTCTAGATAGAAAATGACATGCTTGTTGATGAAAGGTCGAAAAATGTCATCCATACATCGCATGAAGGTCGTTGGTGCATTGGTTAAGCTGAAAGGTGTGACTAACCATTCAAACAATCCTTCCTTGGTTTTGAAAGAAATTTCCATACATTGGTGGGCTCAATCGGAATTTGATGATATCCCGATTTGAGGTCGAACGTAGTAAAGAATTTAGCACCTTTCAGATAGTTGATGAGTCTGTCTATCCTTGGAAGAGGGTATATATTCTTTACCGAAATATTGTTAAGAGCCCAATAGTCCATGCACATGCGTCAAGTCCCGTATTTATGTGGAACGAGGATGAGTGGACTTCCACAAGGGGGGAGTTGGGTTGGATGTGACCTTTGTTGATCAAATACTGAATTTTTCTGTGAATCCCTTCATTCTCGATAATGGATCTTCTATAAATAGATGTGTTAGGTAATGAAGAACCGGGAACAAGTTCATTGGAGTGTTTTAACTAGCAATGTAGAGGTACTTTGTCTAGCTCTTGAAATATGTTTCGGTATTCATCAAGAATATTTTTGATCTGCTGCTGCTCTCGGGAGATGCACTGGTCGGTGTGTCGACTAGTTGTTTCAGTCTTCCTGGAATGTTGAGGTTTAATCATGATCAATGCAAATATTTGAGCATGATTGACGAGCTTCTTTGGCTGTTTATAAGATATCATTGCAACCATTGATGTAGGTCGTCGCTCTTGTGTACCAAACCATTGGTTCTGTATTTTGACAATCACCTTCTGAGGTCATGACTTATAACTCCCATGTTGATCCCATAAGTAAGGTTTCCCAAATAGCGCATCGGCTACGGAAAGTGATGCCATGTCACCGAGTACTTCATCTTCAAAAGGATTAATGAAGTTGATGAGTCTGCATTGTCGGATGATCCTTAGTTCCTGTTCATCCTTCATCCAACCGATATTATAAGGATGAGAATGTGTAGTGGTGACAAGACCAAGTTTCTTCATGAGATCTTCAGAAACAAAGTTCTTCTAGATGCCAATATCCATAATCAAATGCAATGGATTGTTTTTAACCCATATTAGTGTATGGAACAGGTGCTCTCATTCCTCCTCGTTGATGATAGTCGAGGCTTTCGAAGTGGTCGATGTTGATGTCAAAAGGGTCGATGCTTCTAGGTCAAATTCTACTAGGGTTTTGTCGAAAAAGTCAGACGTCAACAATTTTTCCCAAATGTCTTTCGAGCCTTGAATTCAAATGTATCATGCCTTGATGAATTGTGGTAATCACACAATTTCTCGGTAGGGGGTTGTTTTCTATGTTCCATCTTGTCTTTTGTAGAGTGATTTTTTCCATGGTCCTGCTTTGGTGGGGTCGGCTGAGAAGGGTGACTTGACTTGTCAGAGTCGGTTGGTGAATTCTTGTCGGATGTTAGACCTATCAACTTGGTCACAAAAGGTGCTTTTTCTTTCTATTTAGATTCAAGCTTACTGGCATAGTGGAATGCATCCGCAAGCGTACTGACAATCAGAGACTCCATCTCTTGTTGAATGTACAGGGACAATTTGCTAACATACTTCAAAACAAACAATTTCTCTTCTTCTTGAACGCCAAGTCTCGCCATGAGAACTCCTTGATGTAACTCTACACTTAATGGTCTTTCCATTGCCTTAGTTGTTGCATCTTCTTATATTTTTTTTCAATGTAATTGGGTGGGTAGAACTCCTTCCCGGTATACTTGAAAAATTTATCCCACGTATCCAAGGGATCTCTGTCTTTATCCATATTTTTCGATAGATTATCCCACCAGCAATGTAAAGAGGTCGACATCTTTAAGGATGCGATGGTAATATTTTTAGCTTAAGAGAGTTGGTTCACTGAGTAATAGGATTCCAGTTGTTGTACCCAATTGTCTACAGATTCTGTGTCAATCTTGCCTTTTAGATTCGGTATGTCCAAGTTCATTTGCACTTTGAATGGACTAATATTTTCAAAGTCAGATCTTGTTGAGAATCCTCCTAATGTCGAGGCGACTCACGTGATAATCTCATTGAACTAGGTGAACATTTTGGTTCGTTGTCGAGCCGGTTCTTTCTTTATGAGTTTCTTTGTCTCATCGGTTACATTTCTATTGTTTGTTTCCAATATAGTGGTGTGACTATATATATACTCTGAAGTAAAAGGTAGTGTTAACTTGGATTGTTGGGTTTACGAGCATGTTTGAACATGTAGAATTTAGTTAACCTCGATAGAAGTGTATACACATGACTTAAGCACGAACAAGATATGACTCTGCTCTTACACCAATGATTTGGATGCTCGGGCACACGATGGGGACAACACTTTAATTGAATGAATCGAGTATTGTTATGGCGGAAGCATATTAAGAATAAGCAAAGCAGGAAATACACTACATACATAGAACCATACACACAGACAAAATGCAAGAATTCGAACCAGTCTCTGTAAATGCATTATTGTTGTTTATGTGCATCACTTTGCTTGTATATTACAATAATGTGCATGCTTAAATAGAATGTTGAGAATGGTTAGGTTGTATTCTCGTTACGTTCAGTTACAAGAGAAGTTGGAACGTTTCAAAATTTCAACCATTACAAACGACTAGAAGACAGAGAAATGATCTGTCGTAGTCATGTCAATCGCTGGTGTCGATGATGCATGTTGAGGTTTTGAATCTATCGGGTCGATATTGAACCTATTGAGGTTTGGAATTGTCGAAGTCAGTGTAGAACCTGTTAAAGTATATAAACAATGCCAACTGATGGGTGGATAATCCCAAGCTTTGACCAAGTTATATTGGTCAACTTGCTCATGGTCCTGTTGAGTAGCACATTGCTGCTCATGTCTCTATATTACATATTCCATACAATTAAAATATTATTTAGTAACTTAAACAATATTTTTTGTGAAAAAAATAAAAATTTACAATCTGTGTGCCAAAATAATACAAGTGCACCGTACGCGATGCTTTATTTTTGAACATGCACCGACTACGGAGCTTTTATATAATAATACCACACCAATGATATATTTAATATTTTTAAAATGGATCGAAGCGGTGCGTAAAATATTTGACTCACCGCTACAATTTGTAATATGGACATAATGGTGTGCTTAAATCATATTAGAGCATCATTGTGTTTCATTTATCAAATCATTATTAACAGTTTTCGATAAATTTAATTCCCCTGCACCCATTTCACGTTAGAGCACCATCCTTATGCATGATATTGACCATTCACATAAGGAAAAGTTTAATAAAACTAAATAGTTTAGTAGTTTGTTATATAATAATTAACGTCTTAATAGGTCACATCATTTAATGGTGACCCTTGAGTTGTATAAAGCCACATTGTACTCCTTGTAAAAATCATCGATTCAATAAATAAATTATATTTTTTGGAAAATACATTCCAAGTTGGTATCAAAGCCCAACGATCTCGATCTCGACGCTATTCATTCTCCACATTGGCCCATTCATAGCTCTCATGCTTCTGACGCATCCCTCTTCCACTCCATCGTTGCTTCTCCATTTACACGCAGCATCCACTCCACATAGACACCTCACACTTGTGTTTGTCCTCTCTCCCCCAATCGCACCTGCTCTTCATACCCCCCACTGCCCAACACTATCCACACACCACCTGCTTAAAACTCATGCCCGACTCCCCCTCTTACAATTGTGATCTCACCACACTCCCCTTTCAAACTCCTCATGTAGCCCTACACCCACCACTCCAGACCCATGCATAATATCCCCCAGCCCTTACCTCTCGTTATATCCCATCCCAATCCACTTCATCTCCCTTCCTCCATACCTATGAACTCCACCCCCACGCCCACCTACTCCCCATTCCCTCCATGCCCTTCTACACTTTCGCGCTGTCCCACACCCTCTCATCCAACACCCAATCTCCCATCCTACTCTCAACATCTCACCACGAACCAGTTCAGCTCCCAACATCTCACCACGCACTAGTTCAACTTCCCTAGTCCAGCCTCGCGTGCTCTTCTGCCACATTCCCAATTCCATAAAATATATAATATTAGATAATAATAGTAATAATATTATTATTTTAATATTAATTTTTTTAAATCTTTTTGAGAAATATTAATTTTTTTGCATATAACAATAATATTAATAATTTATTAATAATAATTATTATTGTAATTAATGTAACACCTCGGTTTTGACCCCATTTGCATTAATGTATATGATGTAAATATTATGTGGAATCATGACAAGGAGCTCAAGGCCAAGGCCCTGTCTTTGATTAAATGTTTGGTATATAGGTGATCATGGTTGATGCCTATGGTTTATGTGCTAAGTCAAGCATGTTTGTAAACATCATGTAAATATGCAAATTAATGAAAAACCCACAACCAGCTATGTCAATGCAACGAAAAATGAGATGGGGGCATGAGTTTCCTAAGGATAAGGGGGAGGGAATGTTAACCTTCAGCCAGTTTGGGTAAAATCCATGTGTCATGGGGAAATCCCATCAAAACTGTCAACTACCCTTTTTCTGGTCTTCCTTCCCAACCATTTATTTCTGCCAGAATGTGGTTGAGGTAGTTATTGCATGGAAGTGGAAGATTAAGGGAAAAAATTGAATTGGGCAAAGCACCTTGTTTTGAATGTCGTGTTTTGACTTCATGGGCAAGAAAAACACCCAAAATTGTATGTCAGTTTGGCTAATGTGCTCATGCATTACGTCTTCATTTGGATTTCAAGTTTTGGGAGTTGCAAGATGTCTTTCTCATTCATCCATCATTCTCTCCATTCATGTGGAAGCTCTTCGGTAGCTGAGTTCTTCTTGTGTGTATCCTTCATGTTTTGCAAGATTTTTCCCTTAGCAGGACTGTGATTGCTATGTTACATCGTTATCTTGAACTGCAGAGTGTATGAGACCCTGTTACTCATGTTCCAGAGTAAATCCAGTGTTTCTGAGTCTCCCTGTGGTTGTTGTGTTGTGCGCCCTGGTTTGGGTTTGGACCGTGTACAAGACTCAGGAATGGGAGAGACATAGAATGTGCTTGATGAACCTAGTGTGGAACCTCACAATAAGATAAGAGTGGTTGGTGAACCCGCTATGCACATCCTGAAGAGCATTGGAAAAGAAGGTGTGGCCTGAGGGACTGTGGAGCAAAGAAGGGGACACTTCCCTGTGTTGGATGTGTAGGAAGTGGGGAAGCCAGGCCAGATAGGTCTTATGAAGGTGTTATTAGCTCTGTAGATGAGCTCACTAGTTTGCAGTTCTTCATGCCCATTACCTTAGAATCCTGATAAAACCAGCAGTAATATGGCTTGGCTGGTAGCCTGATAAACCCATCTGTTGGCTTAGTTGTGTCTTGTTGCATTTGACCTCGTGAGTAACCTTTGGATGGACAGTCTGATAAACCGAGCAGTGAGATGGCTTGACTATGTATAGTCTGATAAACCCATCTGTTGGCTTGACTGGTCCTTAAGGTGAATGTTTCCTTGACTGTGAACAATCTGTGAAACCCAACTATGAGATGGCTTGGTTGAGTGTCCTATGAAACCCATATGTTGGTTGTTTCCCCTTGCAGCCTGATAAACCGAACTGTGTTGTCTTGGCTGAGCTTTGTTACACCCTTAGCTATGTATGAGTCTGCTAGTGTTCCCTTATTCCTTGAGGAAATCATGCCCAGCTCAAGGGCGGCAGTGTTACTGAGAGATTGATGAGCGCGCTGGCCTATGGTTGGGTGGAACGTTGTAGTGACATAGTTGGTTGCAGGACAATTTCTTCTCAAGATAAGTGTTCTTGTCCATGTTAATCTTTGTGATTATATTTCTTGCATTGTAATTTCTTGATGGAATATGATGAACATGTTGGATGTGTTGAATTGATGAATTGTTCCTTTGAATAACTGCAATTATAGGCATCTATGTATGTTTCCTTCAATGCAATGTTAAACTAAGTTGCAGGGTTAGAATTTCGGATTGATGTTGGCCAGGATGGCCAAGTTTATTCAAATACTTCAATTAGCAGGTCGAATTTTTGAGCAGAAACCTTCTTCCGCAATGGTTTATTCCGCAGGCGGGATGCGGAATGCGGAAGACATCCTTTGGCAAGTTTTGGACTTCGGCAATTCCCTTTCTGCAACTTGCGGGATGCGGGATGCCGCTTCGTAGATTTCAATTTCCACAATGGTCATTTCTGCATGCGAGATCCAGGAATGTGGAATGCGGGATGCAGAGATGTATTTTTTTGAATTTCTGTTTTCCGCAGTTTTCGTTCTGCAACGCACCTTTCCGCAACTTGCGGGTTGCGGCTTCACATATTTCAATTTCTGCAACGGTCATTTCCGCATACAGGATGAGGGAATGCGGAATGCAGGATGCGGGATCGCGGTATCACGATTTCCACAATTCCCAATCCCGCAACTCAAGTTTTCCACGCCATCGATTTTTGCGGGATGATTCTTAGCCATTGATTTGATTCTAGATGCGGGACCGTTTGTGATCGTTGATTTCTATCGCTATTTCTCTCTGTCATCCGATCTCCTCTGATATATTTCCTTGTAGACCGTCGAACTGATCAATGGAATACGGGAGAGAGCGTGATAGTGTTGGAAATGTCGGGAAGTGGTTTGTGGCCATGCCCTATGTTTCGATGAACAGTTTAGGTTCTCGATGAAATTTTTAATTCCGCATGATAATGGGGTATGGGTACGTGACAATTAAATATTTAATAGTTAACATATCACCAATCCAAAATTAGCAACATGAATACAAGAAACACAGAGAGAAACCCTCCAGAGAACAAGGATGCATCCATAAAGTTAGAAGATGATCCATTTCAAAAGATACTGGAAAATCTTCAGAAAAAAGATGAGGACATTCGCGACCTAAAGCTCAAAATTCTCTTTCTGAGAGACCAAGGTAATGGAGGTAATAAATCACATATTGGTCCAACCCACAACATCATTCACAAGGTCAAGATCGATTTACCAAGGTTTGATGGAAAAATAATCGAGACAGGATTCGATGGATTAGCAAAATCAATTTTTTTTTTAAATGTACAATATCTATGATGATGAGGACAAATTAAATATTGCAGCAATGTACATGGACAAAACCAATTTGTGACTGGTTCTTATGGTCGGAATCGGCAATGAAAGGAGGAAGACTAGTTAAAGACTGGGACACCTTCAAGAAAAAATTATTTAAATGGTTTCAAGACATGCAAGAAGTAGAAATCTACATCAAGCTCACTCATTTACAACAAGAAGGAACTGTGGATGAAGATTTTAGAAATCTATTGGTACTGACCACTCGTGTCCAAGATATAACTAAAGAACGACTACTGCAAATTGCCATTGGTGGGCTAAAACAGAGTATCCAAACTGAGATAAAATTACTAGATGTAAAAGATGTGGAACAAGTCCATCAAAAAGAAAAATTAATTGAAGAAAAGAAAAAAATCACAGCGTTCATCAATTTATATACCACCCCATCTAAGAGAAAATGGGAAAAAGGACGACAATCCATGTCGTAAGTGTAATTCCCCTAATTGGCATCGAGGACATAGGTGTAAAAATAAGAATCTATTCTTGTGTGAAAAAAATTAATACGGGTGACGATAATGATGAAGAATCAAGCGACGCACCTTCCTCCAACACAAAGTCAGATAGCGATCAGACTGGAAAAGAGGAGGCTAAGATCACACCAATGCTCTTAGTGGCTTCAATGACGGGTATCTCTCAACCCCAAACCCTCAAATTATTTGTCCATATCAAAAACATTAAGGTGACATTGTTGGTTGATAGTGGGAGTTCACACAACTTCATAGACTCTAGCGTAGAAAAATAGTTAAACATATTCATCTACCCTACTACCAGCTTCCAAGTATCGATACAGAAAACAAGACCGCATTGTGCGACGGTAAATGCCATAAAGTAGAACTAGCTATAAAGGACTACAAGCTAAGATCACCAATGTATGCTATGGCAATCAAAGGGGTTGACATTTTTTTAGGTGCACAATGGTTGGAAAGGATAGGGGCAATCAGATTAAACTTATGAGAACAATTTATAAATTTCTATGAAAATGGAAGGAAATATAAGCTTTACATTATTAACTGTCCCCCTCCACAAATTGTCTCATCCAATAAAACAGAAAAGATGATAAAAAAGGGAGCTCAAGCCTTCTTCTTACACAACTATTCTATGGAAAGAACAACTTATGAAAGACAAAATACCGATCCACGTGTATTAGAACAACTCTTGGGGGAACATAGTGAGATCTTTCAAAATCCTCCTCGTGGTCTCCCGCACCCACGTTCTAGGGATCACATCATCTAGTTGATGTGAGGATCAGCTCCAATTAGAAAAAAGTCATACATACAATCTCTGTTATTTGGAAATACATAGCTCCTGCGGGCAAGAGCTGGTTCAGACCTAGAACAAAACACAAACACGAAATGCTAGACTCTCCCTATATCTGGTTAATCAATTGAATGAAATGCCATGATACTTTTCTCAAAGGTTGTCTTCGCTATCCTTGAAGCTTACTGCAAAAGAACCTGTAAAAGATGGAAGACAACAAAGAAAACATGATAGCATACAATATAATCAACTAGATCTATGCCTGTGACCAAGGAATCAAGCAATACATCATATAAAACAGTAAATATGGGAAAGAAAAGACATTCTTTATTAATAAATGATTGGAAATACTACAATCTTAATGCCCTGGTGTTGAGAGTTCCTTCCAATAGATCCTTGCCTCCAAAGACTCAAGAATGATTTTGACAAAGTTTAGGTATGCAACACAATTCTTCCTCCTTTTTCCCATGGAGGGTGAGCAAGTATTTAAAGGCATGGGAGGATAGGTATGGTTGAGGATCTCATGGGTGAGGTGGATATTAGATCCTAAAAGGGAGGATCTCGAGCTCCAGCTGGTCCTAAATCATAGGGATGCGGCTTCACGAAGGTCAGCTTCATTGCTCTAGGGAAAAATTTGAGGGATTGAAGCAGTCAAGGGAATGTCTATCTCATATCATGAGGGTGACGAGATTTCGGTATAACAGAATTCCCCCCAAAGTATAATGGCTAGAGGGAAACAATAGGCAATATACTTTGAAAGAACAAGGTATAGTCCTAAGGAAAAGGTCCAATGGTTGGAACTTCTCAAACATCACAAACTTTCTACAGCACATTTTGATACATGTCCCAAATGACTCACAACATGGCTACCGACCAATACAACGCAAATCCATGTGAGATACAAAAACGACATGGCTACCAAAATAAAACGTAGATCCATGCGAAGAAGACTCAAATTTGGACATAGCTACCAGACATACAATGTAGATCTATGTCATACTGACGCAAATCTGAGCACAGCCATGAACATACAAATGTGGATCCATCCTATGACTCATACAAATACTCCATCGTAACCTGGGGAGAAAACTATGAGTGCTTCCAATAGATACCTAGGGTCTTCGTCTCGTCTTCCACAAAGTACGATTCTATCCATGTGATTACAATGATCTGAAGTCAACCATGGTAGAAACCACTTAATTACCGGTCAATGATGTGAACCATTAACAAGTGCAAGGGAGATCACCATTAATGTCAATGATTCCCAAGGTACCCTAGTACAATCTACTAAGTGTGAATAGATGATTTGATGTCAAACACTTAGTCGAATCTCTTGATCAAAGGTCAATGATGTGAACCTATGTTGAGAGCGAGATAATCTGTCATTAATGCATACAAATCTCAAGGCACTAAGCTTGTTTCTCAGACTAATTCCTGGATGATGAGCTGATGTCGACAGGAATAGTCTCGTCGAAGGAGGGCCATGATGAATCCCACATTGACGACACGAAACTCGAAACAAAGTTCTGGAATTTTGAGTATGATGTAACCATAGGATTGACTCAAAAAAGTTGTTTAACTGCAGGTGTAAAATCTCAACATGACTTACCTTTGAACATCGGGTGGCACGACCGAAGACTTGGCAGCATTGACTTGAGAAGCGGAACACAATGCGACAATGAACATGACTCAAAGGAGTAGCATGACTCATGAAAGTGGATCGACTCAGAGACAAGATGAATACCCAATTGACTGAATGAAATGCAGACAAGTGCCATGTTCAAAGGTGACTAATAACTGCCATTAATTGCAAATGAAATGTATTTCCCTTCCCTTAATTTCCCCATCATGATTAATGAGTGCCTCTTTTCATTTTTACGAGTTCAAAGAGGGTAACAAACACTCGTTGTAGCTTATCCAAAGACAACTCCATTCTCATACATTTTATGAACCTAATAAAGGAGGGGTTCGTTCCCAAAAAGGGTCTTTCAATGTTTAATTTAACGAGTCCAATGAAAGAAAACTCGGTGTAGTTCATGTTTAGAGAGTCTGAACAAACTAAAGAAGACTCCGAAAGGTTCCTTTTTCATATGATTCAGTCCCCAAGGCCCGAAAAAATATAAAATAATACCTTAGAGAACTCTTCCAATCATGATTGGATGGAGTGTACCTTTTTCGTAAGTAGTGCCCCCTGGTCCGAAAAAGGAGTAAACTATCACGAGGAAGACGACTCTTCAGGTCCTTTCACGAGCGTGAAGAAGACAAGTTCACTCAACAATTTTTTCACATTTTAAGAGTCTAAAAAGAGCTTAAAGAGGACTCTATTAAGGGGTTCTTTTTTCATGATCCAATTTTAATGAGTCTGAAAAACAGTAAAATTACACTCGATACCTCTTCACTAAGTTTTTAACAAGCACGTTGAATGTATAAAAGGCACTTGGAACCTTTTTTCATGTTTGAACCAGAGCACGAAAAAGCAATAAAGTAAGCTCAAACTAGTTTTCATTTTTTAACCAGAGCACGAATAATGAAAAGTAGGCTCAACACCATCTTACTGTTTTTAACGAGCTCGAAGATCAGTTGAAAGAATGCTCAAGGTATCTGCTTCATTTTTTAACGAGCTTGTAACAGAGAAAGAACTATGCTCAAAATGACCTGTTTCATTTTTACACAAGCTTGAAACAGAAAATAACTATGCTTGAAACATGGTTTCATTTTTATGCAAGCTTGAAACCAGAAGGTAAAACTTGCTTAAGAAAGCATGTTTTCATCTTTTAACGAGCTTGACATAGAAAACGAACTATGCTCAGGAATGGTTTTATTTTTATGCAAGCTTGAAACCAAAAGGTAAACTATGCTTGAGGACATCCATTTCATTTTTTAACAAGCTTGACATAGAATGGGAACTTTTCTCAGAAACATCTGATTCATTTTTTAATGAGCTTGACACGGAGAAAAGGAACTATGCTCGTAGGCATCTATTTCATTTTTTAACAAGCTTGACATAGAATGGGAACTATGCTCATAAAGTTGTTTCATTTTTTAACGAGCTTGACACAGAAAAAGAACTATGCTCACATGCATCTGCTCTCAAACGAATACCCAGAGATTGGTAGGTTGCCCCCATTACATAAAAGCTAGAGACTTAACTCCAGTATGATGTCCAGATTTTGGAGCCATGCCCCCCCATTTTACCGATGATGGGAAGAAGCTAACTAGAAGAAGAGAAAGGAATGACAAGAACATGCAAAACATTTAGGGCAGTCTGGTTACTAGGAGTGATGTGATGGTCAGGTGTAACAAAGGAAAGTTGATCAATGGTCACAATCTTCCCATCATGGGGAAAATGCATAACTCTAAAGAGTGTGGACACTATGGCTTTCATGGCATGAACATAATCACATCCATGGATCAGAATGAAATCTAAAGGACCTTGGACCACCATAACATCAATACAGATAGTTTTCCCTCCTAATGTAATACGTAAATGAGGAAGGATCCCTAAAGGTGCAATAGGCATGCGATTAAAATCCAGTATCTGATCAGTGGTTGGCACAAGCTAAGGAGAACCTAAATCTTTCCAAGCAGTTGAGGATAGAATACTAACAGAAGCCCCTTCGTCAACAATAGTGCGATGCATCCGCCTAGCAGTAACATTCACAACTATATGGAAAGGAACACTCGAATGAAGACGAGACTCTGTTAGGTTACTCCAGTCAAAGGAAATAACCTCATTACTTGGAGAGGATTCTGTCGAAATAGACAAAATTTCCTCTCGTCAAGAATAATCAGAACGAAGCATAAAAACTTTGGCAAGTTTTATTTCACTCTCTACTGGAAGAGAAGAACAAGACAAATATTTGGTCAAAGCGACTACTTCATCCTTAGCACTCTCGTATGAAAGAGTGAGATCGAGTAGAGATGATGTCGACTCGACCACTTCAACTTCACTCTTCAAAAGAAGAGTGGGATCAACCACAAATGAATATGAATTGACCACTTCAACTTCACTCTTCAAAGGAAGAGTGGGATCAACCGAGGTTAGAACCGAATCGACCACTTGGTCAACCAGTGGGGGTTCAAGAGACAACTTACGATGACCTGTTGGAATCCATTGATGAGAAATAGTAATATATTCCAACAACTTAGAAGCTTCATCCATGCGAGGACAAAGGTAAGTAAAGTGAATTTCCTTACAAAGCAAGCAAGCATTTCTGACTTTACCCTTCCGACTCTTAACCACAAAGTCACTGGTTGAGGGGGGATCATTAATTAGTATGATGACCAGAGGCTGATGACATCTCGTGACAGGAAACCTTAGACCACTCTTCTAAAACTAGGGCTAGACCATGACAATCTTTTAGAAGGTGATCACCCTTGCAAAGCCTACAAGGGAATTTGGGCTTACACGATCTTTGGGCGTGCAAATCAACACTCTTCGTAATGGGAGGAGTAATTGGTTGAGACTTGGTTTTTGGTTTGTTTTTATTCTTCTTAATCTTTCTTTTCTTCTTCTTCTTATCCACCTGACTACTAGTACTACAATTTTCGACATGCGAAGAGGAAGAAATCGGAGAAGATACATCTGGTGAAGAAGGCGAGGGATCAACATGAGGTTGATGCTCTCACAATGAAGGATTAGGATTTGAAGCAACTAGTGTACATGGGATAACTGGACTGGAGAATAACCAAACAGGTAATCCAATAGTCAATCCAGGAAGGCTTAACGTAGCCATGAGAGGAGGACCAACATCCCCATATGGAGGGAACACAAAAGACATGCTTGGTAAAGAGGTCTCTTGGTTAGTAGTCCTGGAAGGCAAAGCCATAACTATGTAGCAAAGCTATCTCTCTCTTCTAAAAAATCCTAACTGTACAGACAACAAGCGCTACTCAAACTAAAGAAGTAAGCAAAATATGTGAGAGGAGTGGATCAAAGGTCTGGAACCTCACGGGATTATCAAGGCTTCACAACTAGTGTGATGCCAAGACGACCAAAGGGTTAACTCAGATGGTCTCAGGATTCCTAAAAGTGTCTCTCAATATACGCAAGGTATGTGGGATCTCAAATCGGTAGTAGTGTTGTCTAATGCACAACCATCCACAAGGGGCCTTCCGATATACAATCGAGTACGTGAAGTACCTTTCTATATACCTCAAGGGTATGTGAAAGGTCGTTTGATATACTGACGGTACGTGGAAGAACCGCGAGAGTCTTGGGTTGTAGTGCAGACAAATTAACAACAGCTCCTATGTTTTACGACGCCTGAACATGTCACTAACCTATCACACAAATTGCTAAAAAATTTAAACGTAAGCTAGCGCTTAATTTATCTTGGACAGTTAGGTGGATGCATGAGGTGAGGACATAAAAGTAAAACCATGCAGTATGATAGTGCAAAATTTTCACTTTCACTTTAAAGGTATGCCCTACTTAAGGAAGGGAGAGAGAGATTCAAATTCTTTGAAACACAGAATAAATCCCATACACAAATAAAACAAACTTGCTTATAGGATCTGTTCCTAACTGAAACAAACAAAATCTTCTCTTTTGAACTGAAAAAAGAAGTGAGATCTCTAATAAAAAGCAAGAAAAGATTGTTACAACTTTATACAAAAGTGTTCAGATTTTTCAACTAAAGTGAGAATGAACTAAAAGCAACATTCTACAATAACTTTTATATGGATTCTGTCACAATTTTTGAAAAAAAAGGAAATACCATACAAAAATCATGTATAACAAATGAAGAAAAACTAGAATGAATCTTTTCTTGTTCTATTAAAGAAGATAGAAATCAGAGATCTAACAAAACCAAGTTCTATCCAAAGCCAACTATGAGGCTTTAAACTATCAACATCAATCAGAATTCTTGAGAATAACTATGGATTCATACACGCTCCCTAGGGGGTCCGTGGAGTTTTCTATTTAAAAATGAATTGTGGAGTTAAAACAAATCTGTAACAATCTAAAGCATGCATCTCAAATACCAAAAGAAGAATTTAAGAATCAAATACCAAACATGGCTAAGAAGAATACCTGACACCACTTCTACAGGTGTTGAACAGGGCGTTACCAGCCTGAGCACCATTTCTTGTACACAGAAACAGAGCGTTGGCACCGCTTACAGCAGGTTCACACCAGGGCATTACCAAGTCCAGCACTGCTTCTTGGACATAGAGAAAGGGCAGTGGCACCGCTTCTTTAACATAGAGGAAGAGCGGTGACAGCTCCAGAACCGCACTTATAACACAGCTCAAGAGTGGTGCCCGAGATGGCAATTTGAAAAATAAAAAAGCAACAAAAAAGGAAGTTACAGACTAGAAAATGAACCCAAACAATCACCAGAAAACCTAGTGAACCAAAAATATGAAGATCCAATGGCTAATAGAGGCAAATCAATCAAATTCAAAGCAGATCTACAGATCTATGAATTGGAAAAGTAGATCTAGAAATTGAAAATGAAGGTGGAGGTTTCAACTTACCAAAGATTCAGAATTCGAAGTAGATCTCCAACGGAATCACCAATTTTGTTAGCCGAAAATACACACCTCCTGCAGATAACAGATGGTTCCCTAGTCTGAATGGTTCAGATCTAGAATAAAACACAAACACAGAATGCTAGACTCCCCCTAGATCTGCTTAATTAATTGAATGAAATTCCATGATACTTTTCTCAAAGGTTGTCTTCGCTATCTTTGAAGCTTACTGCAGAAGAACCTGTAAAAGATGGAAGACAACAAAGAAAACATGATAGCATACAATATAATCAACTAGATCTATGCCTGTGACCAAGGAATCAAGCAATACATACATATAAAATAGGTAAATATGGGAAAGAAAAGACATTATTTATTAATAACTGATTGGAGAGACTACAACCTTCATGCCTTGGTGTTGAGAGTTCCTTCCAATCGATCCTTGCCTCTAACTTCACCTTGCCTCCAAAGGCTCAAGAATGATTTTGACAAAGTTTAGATATGCAACACAATTCTTCCTCCTTTATCCCATGGGGGGTGAGCCAGTATTTAAAGGCATGGGAGGATAGGTATGGTTGAGGATCTCATGGGTGAGGTGGAGATTAGATCCTAAAAGAGAGGATCTTGAGCTCTAGCTACTCCTAAACCATAGGGATGTGGCTCCATGGAGGTCGGCTTCGAGAATCCTCTTGAAGCTTCTCTTTTTTCCTTGAAAACTCAAGCACCGCTCCTCCAATGAAGAAAACAGGCGGTGATAAGGGGGAAACGCTTCTTGCAGTGAGGGCAGGAGTGGTGGCACCACTTCTTGCTCATGTATCAAGAGCGGTGCTGACTTGGGTAACGCTTTTTTGTCAATGGGAGAGGAGCGTTACCAGCTCAACATAGGGAAAAATTGCAAGGGGTTAATTTCTTCCTTCATTTCTCTAGGGAAAACTTTGAGGGATTGGAGCAGTCAAGGGAATGTCTATCTCATAACATGAGGGTGACGAGATTTCGGTATAACAATCTCATAGGAACAAATCAAAGATTGAACGTTTGGTACAAGAACTATTAGACGTTGGAATTGTCACACGTAGTAATATTCCTTTCTCTGCACCAGTCATACTCGTTAGGAAAAAAGATGGATCGTATAGAATTTGGATTGATTATCGAGCGTTAAACAAAGTCACCATAAATGATAAATTCCCCATTCCCTTTGCTGACAAACTACTCGATGAGATACATGGTGCAAAATAATTTCCTAAACTAGAATTAAAATCATGATATTACCAAATCTGTATTCGAGAAGATGATATCCCCAAAACAAATTTCTACACCCATGAAAGTTTAAATAAATTTCGAGTGATGTCGTTTGGATCATCCAACACTCCGATAGCATTTCAAGTAGTAATGAATGACTTGTTTCGCCATTACCTAAGGAAGTTTGTGCTAGTGTTTTTTATGATATCTTTATTTATAGTAAAAATTGGAACTCACGCCTTAAGCATGTAGAAACAATATTGAAGCTTCTAGAAGAAAACAAATTTTAAGCTAACAAATCAAAATGTAGTTTCGGGAAAAAAGAAATAGAATTTTTGGGGCACATTGTTTTAGTCAACGGAATTAAGGTCGATTCCAAAGAAATTATGGCGATCACAGAGTGGTCGTCCCCCAAGTTAATTACATCGTTAAGAGGATTTCAAGGTCTTACAGGTTATTATAGAAAATTTGTTCGTAACTACGCCCAAATCGTAGCACCCCTAACATCACTATTAAAAAGGGATGCTTTCATATGCGATAATGATGCATAAACTTGTTTTGAACAATTGAAAACCCTAATGACATCCACACAAAGTGTTAGCAACTCCTGATTTTACGAAGACATTCATCCTTGAATGTGAAGCTTCAGGGATAGGCTTAAGAGTTGTTCTTATGCAAGATCAAACATCCCATTGCTTTCGAAATCCAAAAGTTAAAACCAAGTGAGAAAAATAAATTCACATACAACAAGGAATTGTTGGCAATAATGCATGCCCTTGTTAAATGGAAGCAATATTTGTTCGAGGAAAAATTTATTGTTAAAACATACCACAACAACATGGAGTATTTTCTAACTCAAAAATTTGTCTCTCCCGAACAACAAAAATGGGTAAGTAAAATCCAAGTCTTTGATTTCGACATTTTGTATAAAAGGGTAAGGAGAACAGGGTTGCAGACAACTTATCAAGAAAACATGAGAGTGATGCCTCACTGTGTGCCATATCCATAGTTGTTCCTGAATGGATTTCAAAAGCCCAAAGTGAGTATGTGAAAGACCCAGAGACAAGGAAGCTAATTGAAGATGTTGAAAACAATAAAGCAACAAACTCCAAATATTCAAGGGAAAAATACATACTATGGCACACACAAAGAATATATTTACCTAGTTCATCAAAATTCAAAACTCAAGTCTTAAAAGAGAACCATGACTCCCCAACAACATGCCATGTTGGTTTCTTCAAAACATACCACGATATATGCCAATCCTTCTTTTAGAAGGGCATGAAGACTAATATCCATAAATATGTGGTTGAATGTGATACGTGTCAAAGGCAGAAGTTTGAAATGGTGGCCCTTCCCGGTCTCCTACAACCCCTTCATATTCCATCCCAAAAATGGTCTGAGGTATCCATGGATTTTATCACCAGCCTTCCTACATCCGGAGTAAAGGATAGTATATTTGCAGTCGTTGACAGATTAATAAAATATGCTCAAAAAATTGGTATTTCATTCAAAGCAAAAGTAAGCCAAGTCACAGATAGTTATGTAAAGAATATATTTAATCTCTATGGGTTTCCCAAGGTTATTGTTAGTGATAGGGTACCCAAATTAACCAGAAACTTTTGGAAATAATTGCTCCACCAAGTTGGGACTTCATTAACTATGAGTACCTCGTACCACCCCCAGATAGATGGACAAATGAAAGTAATAAACAAATGCCTTGAAGGATACCCGAGGAATTTTCTGAACGACCGACAAACTACATCGGTACAATGGATACACCTTGCAGAATGGTGGTACAATAGTACATATCATACATCAACAAAAATGTCACATTTTGAAGCCTTATATGGGTATCCACCTCCTACAGCAAGAGAATATGTCACCAACAATTTCAAAGTTCCAGCAACAAGAGATTACCTAGCGACATCTGATGAGGTCATCTACATTTTGAAGAACCATCTCGAGCAAGAAAGAAACTGCATGAAACAACAAGCAGACTTAAAAAGAACCGATCGAGAATTTGAAGTGGGCGATTGGTTGTTTGTTCACCTTCAACCATACAAACAAACTTCACTAAAAAATTCCAAAAATCATAAACTTGCACCCAAGTTCTATGGCCCATATCAGGTTCGCAAGCAAGTGGGACAAGTGGCAAGGCACCTAAATAAAGGAAAAATATTTGACACCTTTCATGTGTCATGCCTAAAGAAGAAATTGGGCTCATCCACTCACATACAAACTGAAATGCTTATGTTAGACGATGAAGAAAAATTAGTGTTGGAACCATAATGCATTTTGGAAATTAAAACCATAACACTTCGATCCATATCAGTTAATGAATACCTTATCAAGTGGAGAAACTTACCAGATGATGAAGCTACATTGGAGAATGAAGATTTTCTTTCGTGCCTCCCATCCTTACCTATACTTCATGGACGAAGTATTCTAGAGAGGGATGACTTGTAATAAAACTAAATAGTTTAGTAGTTTGTTATTTATTAATCAACGGCTTGATAGGTCACATCATTTAATGGTGACCCTTGATTTGTATAAAGCCGCATTGTACTCCTTGTAAAAATCATCAATTCAATAAATAAAATATATCTTTTTGGAAAATACATTCCAAAACTTCATCATAGATTTGTTATAGGCCTAATCTCGTGAATGGATAAGATTAGAATCAGGACCATGGAGGGGTGGATATACACCATTTTTTGGATGGAGGATCGACACATGCACTGGAACATGGGAAAGGTAGATCCACTGTCAGAAAACCACTACCTGGTGATACAAAAAACCTCTTACCATTAGCCTAAAAAACCATTAATGGTGATATAGGTTTATCAGGAAACCACTACCTTCGGTAAAAAACCCATCAGTGATGAGTGGTGGTGAGGTAATATGCGGCCTAATGTGGAGAGTATGTAGGAATCCATTGTGTATATATAGAGGATGTGTATAGCCTAAGGTGGAAATCCAAGGTTGAAATGGCCAAGCCATTTGGAAACCACATCGTGTTGGAATATCCCAACGAAGGATCCTATACAGGTGGTGACCAGAGAAAGGTCCAGGTGGAATATTCGGAACAAGTGGTGTCAAGTAGAATATCCTAAAGGGGGTATTCATATCCGCACACAAGTGAATGGTGGCATCTTAAGCATCCTACTACAAATGGTATATTTTTAGCATTGGGATATGTGTGGATGAATCTAAGCCATTCACAAGCTGGCCCTTCATGTTGTCGCACGAGCCAGAGAGCATCCACGAATGAACATGATTATATCTAGAAATTTGCATGATCGGTCTATATCATTCACATTGGACCCTTCCTTTCTACTTGTTGAGTAAGTGTGAATGCCATGAGTGGATGAGATTTGATATGGGTAGGTGCACAATCAAACATGACCATTCGCAGGGATGGACCACGTGATATCCATTGAGTGTGTTAGAAGTAATGAATGATGGAGATCAACGATCAAGAATAGTGGGACCTAATCAATATCATTCGCGGGGAAAAGGTGCAATCAATCGAATATGACTTGGAAAAAGTAGATGAAGGCTAGGTGACATGGCAGAGGCTTAGAGGGTGGCCACATAGGACCCCACTGCCACATCAACAATAACGTAAGATGACATGTCAACATAAGTGTCACATCATAAGCATGTCCCACACCTACACTATAGCCCTAGCATTAATGCAATATGTGATGGAGGGGTGTTACTCACCCATAGCAAGGTTGAACCATTGCAAGTATGTGCCCTTCTTTCCCAAGGATTCTAACACCAATGGTTGGGATGGAAGAATTGATATTGGTTTTAAGGGAGGATGAGACCATGAGTTGAGGGGTTTGAGAACTCGCAATTGAAAAAGCATGAGCTTGGGCCACTTATTGGGCTTGTTTCTTTTTCTTCTACATGGGGTTTCTAATGAAAAGGTCAGCAAGGTAAATTTATAGGAATGATTACAAGGGTTTGTGGGCAGATTAAAGCCTATGTATTCATCTCCTAATAATAGCCATCAATTACCACTACAAGTCCACAACTTAGCTAAGGATAAGAAACATTGCCTAATAAATAGAAGAAAGGAAGTTGCAAGTATGGATTTTTCAAAATATGGAACTAGTTTATTGGGGATGAGTTGCAAGTATGGATTTGTCAAAATATGGAACTAGTTTATTGGGGATGTATGGTTTTTCTTGTTTTAAAATGGGTTTTTAATGTTTCATTGTTTCGCAATTACCTAGAGTTTCTAAGATGCATGAAACCCTAAATAAATAAATAAATATTCCACTTCAAAGATCATACTTTAAATAAAGGGTACATGTAAATGAACATCTTTCTCTTCACTGTGTTATTTAGTATATTCATGAGTGTCAAATGACTAAAGATGGAAGGTGTCTACCATCCTCTTCTTGCAGGTTTTCTTCTTTGCATTTACATTATGGTTTGTTTTCGTAGTTCCCTTTAATTGAAGCATTGTAATCCTCAACATTAAAATTTCTATATTATTGGTTGAAATAGGCAAGAATTACACGAAACTAGGTTTATGACAATTCCCATCATCTTTGTGATACTGGTAAGAGTAGGAGAACTCTAGCGATGCAATTTCCCCTTTCTATCGTGCTTATTTTTAAGGAGTCATGAAAATTATTTAACAATATGTTGTATGCTTAATTTTAATTGAAGTGATAATATTGGAGCGAGGAAGGATGCTATATGGAATGAGAGAAGATGACATCTTATTATTTAAATTCTACCTTTTATATTTTCACACTGATTAATGCAGGTAATATCTTATAAATATTTATATTTTACATATGTGGAATTATCCATGATACTTATAAGTTTGGATTATCATTTACATAAATGGATATTAAAAAGATTTAGATGTATTCATGTTTGTTAAATAGAATTTTGGCTTTGTTGCCAATTTCACCAATGATACTTATAAGTTTGGATTATCATTTACATAAATGGATATTAAAAAGATTTAGATGTATTCATGTTTGTTAAATAGAATTTTGGCATTGTTGCCAATTTCACCAATTTTCTATACAATACAATATCATGCAGTAAATAACCTTTTTGCTTCTGCATATTAACCCAAACCAAAAAGTTCATTTTTTTTTAATCAAGTGTTGCCTAAATAAATAAATAACTAAAATTCTCTATTTTTATTGTTAAATTGACATTATGTTTTGGCATTAACATTGCTCTAATGCTCGTTATGAAGTGAGGATCCAATGGATCTCTTCCAAATTGCAAATTTAAATACATATGTAGCGATTTTCTATGATTGGCATTCATTTTAAGAATAATATATTAATTTTTTAATAGTGATTAAATAAGTTCATGTATTAGAATAGTAGTTAAACAATTTTAAAATAAAATGAAAATTATTTATAAATCCACGATATTAAAAGAGAAAACTAAGTACGTGTAAAAGATAAAAATATAGTCAAAAACGATAAAAAGGTAAACATATAGTCAAAAAATGCTAAGTTAAAACTATTGTGTAAAAGATAATCATATAATCAAAAAGATGATAGTTTATAAAAGATATACACCAGTACTAATATTAAAATTTAGTATTTTAAAATCTATAGGATTGGTAACATGAATTAATGGAATCCAAGAAATATGAAAGAATTTGCTACCTATAAAATATGAACAAATTTTAGCAACCTGGAGAACTTGCAAAAGTTATTCCAGAACTTGCAAAAGTTATGTAACATCATACTTGTTATGAAGTTGTGATGCACTTGTAATGCAGAAGAAGCAATGACTTACACCTTGATATCCATATCACAACTTTTAATTGAAAAGTTTAACATGTTACATATTTTTACATGTTTTTGTTAGAGTTGATTCACTCCAATGTGACAAGTTATATCTTGACAAACTTTAAATTGAATAGGTTTGTAATAGTAAAGCAGAAAAGTTACAACACTCCGTGCATATCCACTTCACATGGACAAGTTTAACATATTACAAGTTTTTATATTTTTCTTTACTCCAATGTCACAACTTATATCTTGACAAACTTTAAATTGAATGGGTATTACAACTTATATCTTGACAAACTTTAAATTGAATGGGTATTACATTATATCTTGACAAACTTTAAATTGAATGGGTTTGTAATAGTAAACCAGAAAAAGTATAACACTCTGTGCATATCCACGTCACATGGACAAGGACAAGTTTAACATGTTGGAAAATTTTAACATGTTAAATGTTTCTTCATATTTCTCGAGGAGTGTTGCCATCTTAAACCTCTATCACTTGATAAACTTTAGATTAAAAACTATTTTTTAATCCATTTTAAATAAAAAAATGTGTTTTAATCGGAATAATTCGTTTGCCTTATATATGCTTAAATCTATACAAGTCAAATATTTCAGTCGAGACTAAGAACTTGATACAAGGGACTTATAAATAGATCAGCCTTTTATCAATGTTATTCTACTTAATCACCAGAAAAGAAATGCATGAAGTCATATTTTAAGGTCTATTCTCAATATTCTCAATAAACATAATATTCTCAATAGATCAAATATGTGATCAAACATCCAACAGATCAAATATGTGATCAAACATATAGTTCAAGTCATCCAACAGATGAACGGCTAAAGCAAGGTCATATTCAACACTGTTGTTAATCTGTTGAATGGCTTGAACGTCAATATTTTTTAAGCTCAAGTTATTCAAAGCCTGACTGGGCGCCCAAGCCTTTGTTTCTCCAAATAGAATAGCCCAAGCTCACCTTGCCCATAGAAATATCCTCCATCTCTCATGCTCAGAAGCTAAAGAAAGACCTCGTTGGTTGCTCTCATGCCCAGTTGATTGCTCTAACGCCTATCTACCATGGAAAGGAACCGATAGTGTTGCGTATAGCATGAATGATTATAAATGGAATGAGGGAAGAACGAAGCAATTTTGGTGCAGCATCTAGATAAGGTGGATAGGAATAAAATTAAGGAAAAGACATCTGCATAACAAAGAGGTTGGCCTTATCTCTAGCCTGACGTGCGGTTTGATCCGTAGTTAGAGACTGAAACTTTTTTTATCGGTTTTATGATAATATGCTGCTGACTCCTACTGGGTATGCCAGTTCGAAAGGTTAAACAAGTTTTAATACGTGGGACGTCGGGCAGAAGCGTCTCACTTTTTTCCTATCAACCCTGCTAGGTAGTTTGTAGGTTTGTTCTGTCGGTGGCTTTGGGATTCTCTAGCTCAAGGACTCACGAGATATTCTCAAAAACCTTTGTTGTATATATATACCTTGTTGATGATTACATGTATGTTGATTAACTAAAGTGCAAGAATACTACTCAAGTGCTTCAATACGTATTTCATCCAACAATTTCCAATTTCATTTCCAGCGATCGTATAAAAAATCCAATAAAATTTGAAATAAGCCAAGACAACATACCCCTTAGTTTTTCTTTTCGATATCCTCCTCTTGAACATGTTTCACATATGTGACGCTCTCTGCTTCACTTGTTGCCCCTCTTCTCCGTCTTCTGCAGCCATGACGTCCCTCACAAATCTGCAAATGTCCTACCTGTTGTTTTTGCCATTGTTCTGTCTAGCGACCTGCACACCCACCTTCATTTTGTGTTTCCGGGATTTTACATGCCTTATTGCATATTGCGGTCGCTTCAGGGATTCAGACTCTTGGCATTGCGGAGTTTGTATGTGAATAACAACCAGCCAACTCGTGTTCCACTGTAGGTAAAAGGAAACCGGCCAACTAAACCAGCTAAATAGAAGAAAATGAAAAATGCATGCCAACTACAAAAAAATAGGTAATATTCGTGCAAGATTAATGGTTTTGTTCTACCTGTCATTGTCTTGAATTGCCTCATGGAAGTTGCCACACCGTCTGTCTCTTTGCATGTGAACATTAGTATGTGCTTCTTAGAGTGACGCCATTGTCTGGAATCGCAGCGTGGCATTTCCTGTATCATTTGTCTACATGCAACATCAAGTGTGTCCGGGACCGTGAGGCTAGGGAGATGTTTTGTTTGTTTTTTCACTTTTCGCATTTTGAAGTTTTTATTTTCAAAAAAAAAATTAATACTTTCTTCTCATTGTTTTAATATAATAGTTTCAAACACTTTTTGTCCAAAAATTATGTTCTTTATTTAAATTATGTTTTATTTAAAACAAAAAATTATTAAGTTATAAAAAGCTCTCATTATTCTAGTGGTTACTTTCTTTTGGCTTAGTTTCGATTTACAGGCAAGCTGCCGAATTTATTTAAACAACATAAAATATATCAGAGCAAGTTTGGGTGTATATTATGTATAAATGGAAGCCTTTATTTAAAGTGTTAATACCAAGTCATTATTTCATGGATTCCTTGGACAGTGAGTGAACATTGTGTCAATTCCATCATATTTGGCCTTTGGAATGAAGTTACAATGGAATGTTCAAGGCATGACAATTTCCAGTCTGTTGGTTTATTCTATATTAGGATTTGGAACAAGGACTTTGCACCCCTTTTTCTTTCCCTTTTATCGTTGACCAACGAAAGAGCGATAATATACTGGGCCTTTAAATATTGTGCAATCTAGGCTTAAAGTTCAAAACAAATAGTGAAAGGCTCAGAAGTTTCTTTGTATATTGAATTGTCCATATGATTACTCCATAACCTTGCATAGCTCCCAAGTGATGGAAACAAAATCAGAAATTGTTTGAGTACAAACATATGATATTTGCATTGGTTAGGATCTTAATTGAAAGCATTGAGAGCATGTAACAGGATTGTAAGAGGTATCATAGGTAAGCAGTGGTTGTGAATCTTGTCTTTCTTTTAGTACTTACCACTGCATTTACGCACCTTCATAAAGGCGTTCGATCAATACCCACCTTCAACACTTTTCAATTCCATTTATATAGCATTTAGGTTTCCCTTAAATACTTAGTTATTGGTGTTGTGGGCTACTCAACCTCTGTTATCAGTGCCCAGCAAAATGCCAGCTTCTTTCAATTAATCCATTAACTCGATTTCTAGCATAAGATATAATGTGTTTCGTGTATAAAAGTTTCTCTTATCTACCCTGCATAAATTGCAGTTAAAATTTTATTGATAGCTTCGCTTTGGCCGCTTTTATTGCACCTTGTTGAGGTTTCCTTATATTAGTTATTAGCGCAGATTAAATAATGGCGTATGGCCGCCCATACATACCATGGTGTACATCAATTCTCGGAATTCCCAATTTCTCTTTGACTCCAACAATTTATTGCAATATCTAATAAAGAGGAAAAATTTAAAAATAATAGAATTGTTCCACATGAATCAATGCAAATGGATGTGTGTACCTGTTTGCCATGTTAATGAGTTGTTCTAGTTTTAATTACTGAAGAAAAATCTTTTGGCTGCAACTATTATAAATAGCTTGCAGAATTAAACTCTTAAATTAAAAGTATACATATAGCAATTCAAACCTACAGTAAACCCACTATAAAATATATGTAAGATAATTTATTTTAATTTTAAGATCATTAAAATTGCACAGCCATACCAACAACCATTCCATTCATGATGATCTCCAAGCGCCATTCACATGTGACTAAGACTACAACCACTGCTGAGGTTAAAGATGACAAAACATTATAGATTAGAATTCGGTTCACATGTGACTAAGAGGCCGACACGGGGGAGGCTGGGGGCGAAGGAATCAAATTGCAGCAACTGCAACCACTACAACCGCTGCAGAGGTAAAGGATAAAGAAACATTATAAATTACAATACTACAAAATACATAGAAATGGTTGTTGTCTTGTATTTACAAATATGTAACCAAATATGGAGGTTATTGCATTGGGTGAATGGGTTAGGTGGGTAGGTTAGGTGTGTTAGATTATGAGTTTACTTATAATATACTTTTGTGAATATAATCATAAAACTAATTAGAAATACTATGTTTAAACAATGCCAAGTTATACAAATTAAAGAAAACCATCCTAATTGTTCCTACCGTTCCTTTCCCTAAATAAGTTAACAATACAAATTATATCTAACTATTTATCTTCAATTCTTTAAACATGAAAAATACATGCTTATAGTGATATTTTTTTTGCAATATATACCTTTCCTCTCTGTCTTAAATTTAATTTTATCTTCTTCCTCGTTTATATATGAAAAAGTTTATCTTCTTTTTTAAGTGATTTGTATAGTGCTTTGACACTTAGCTTTTCTATATATATATATGTGAAAAAACAAAAATAAAAATGAAAAGGACAATCCAAAGTAAGTGATTTTATCTTGTTACTTAAGGGCCTTATAAAGTGTTATTGCACTTAGTTTCTTTATATATAAGAAACAAGAATGTGAATAGAAAGGACGATCTCAAGGGAGTTTTTGTACTTTATCACTCAATTTCTCAGAGTTGAAATTATAAATGTGAAATTTGAATAATTTTAAGGTAGAAAAAAGGTATTGGATTCCATGTAGCTTAATTACAAGAGTATGAATAAATTTCCTTAAACAATGGACACATAATCAATATGTTATGAATAAATTTCATTACATAGTTGAATGTATTGGGTTCTTATGTAGCTCAAATGCAAGAGTATGAGTACATTTCATTAAATAGTTGGCAGCTTATCCTTATATGGTGTTAGACATTAGACATTGTTAAAACGCACTCAAAAAGGGTTATGATGAACTCTTATGACGCCTAAGATATTTATTAGGATGTACGTATACTTCATAGACATGGTGTATAATTTTCAACAGGTGATCCAATATTAAGTTAATGATATTGTGATTAGCTTCATATCCACTCACATACCTGCAGGTGCTATACTTAATATTTACAATATACTTACTATTTACAATAAGCAAAACATATTACTAACATATAAGTACTTTAATATTTTTTATAATTTAATTTTTTCCATCTTGCAAATGGATACGTTACGGTGTTAAAGTGTCATTTAGTAATTTTGTCTACATCCCATTTCCACTTAAATCTTCACCATTAAACTTCAACCCAAAGTAGAAGCTTAAGAAAAAAAAATTCAAATTTATATGTTGTAGTTGATTTATTTAAACCATTACCATATAAAAATCATATGTAACGAAATACCTTTAATAATATAAAATCAAATTAAATTATCTAATATAATAATTAAAAAAAATTACAACATTTGCCATTTAATATTAATGCAAGATGAAACATCGATTAATACAAAATGATGTGGAGAGCATGAAGCATCATACTATAAAATTAGATTAAACTATTTAACAATGAATATTATAGAGTATAAAAAACCTTTATAACATCCATTACTTAGGAATTGGTGATGTGGAGAGCATGATAAAGATGGGTCATGTGGTCATTAGGATTGTAAATTAAGTTGAGTAAAGATGTTTCATAATTTAAGGTTAATTAAATGAATATGTATCACTATAATGTATATTTGAATTTGGTTGATGATAGATATTATTGGGTGCAATGTGAAGTTGGATTGTTTTTACAGGGTGCATGGTGATGTTTAGGTGGCAAGGCAATTTAATGTAGATTGTACGTTAGGATTTATGTGACATCACCCATTTATGATTTATAAAATATATGTAGAGATTGCTATATAGCATTGTTGACCATATGGTGCAGTGGTAGATTAAGCACACCATCACCACTATTTGACAATCACTCTTGGAGTGTACTTTAAGGCTTGGAAAGTCATGATAGTCCAACTAATTACCCCTCATACATCACAAATGATATTCCAAGCAAAGGTCGTGAAATAACTCACTCCATTCCATAGCGATAACATTTCCTGTCAATGGTTCCATACCAGCCTAGATCCAAATCCTAGGCTCGATGAGGCGCCAAGAGGGATCAATCTCTCGAGGTGCAAACCTCTCCTAAGGTTTGCTTAAACCTATTTTTCTTGCTTATTATACCACTAGTTTAAATAATGGTGGTTTGTGAGAAACCATGGGTTGCCTTGGGTGTTGAAAATATATAAACGCAAAGTCAAATCCTCATTAAAAGCATATTTTATATTTGCATCCAAAGGCACATATGTTAATTCTTCTAAAGGAGACTTGTATCAACGCAAAGTCAAATCCTCATTAATATTCCAACAATATGAAACAATTAATTTTTTCACTTGCGTATTTTACTTGTAAATCAAATATGTGATTAATATATAATGTAATCAAGAACATTGAAAACAATGCAAGAACACTAAACACAATGCAAGAACACTGAAAACAATGCAACCTACAAAAACTAGCAAGCTTCAAGTTTAGTTAGTGTCTTGTCAAACCTCTAGAATTGATATCTAAGATATCAAGTCGAATTGCAGCTGCTATTGGCTATAACCTCCACATTTTTTCCATTTTCTTGAAACTTTTAGTGTAGAGAAAAAAATTATATTCTTTGACTTAAAGCAACTTGTTAAATATTTATGTCTATCGATTCATGTTCTCAAAATTACATTTTCAAAAGTACCTTGTGAGTATATAGTAATTGTATATATAGAAGTCAAAGATTGTAACAAGTGTACTTTATCAAATAACTTGTTATGGTCTCGTAATTAGGGATTCTTATTTAAATGATAAACATGCTTTAGACAACAACTTACTATCGCGTTTTGGTTTAAGAACCACTTCTCTTTGCTCAAATTTTCCACTTCATTTCATCGATCCATGTGGTTAGATTTGCAAAAAAAAATTGTGTGACAATGCAATGTGGAAACTTGAGTATCTTCTTAGGCACCTTGATCACCTTAATTTGGTGTTTCTTTTTTTGCAAGATACCTATGTGCAAACAATCAACTACGACTTATACCATTCAATCATCCTGGAAAATTGCACCAATTGTATACACATGGTTGAAATAACAATGATACATAAACAATGTTAAGAAACCTAGTTTAGTGTTCTAATTAAATATCCATACCCAATTTTACATAGCTCTAATTCTTGTTGATTGATAGTTTAGCAAGAAAAAATAGGAAAAAAAAATGTGTTTTACATAAAGACATTTCCAATTCTATATACTGAACAAAATCAATACGCGCACAAATTCGCCTAGCTATCTAAGAGAAATACACCATGTGCCTATAAATGTCTAGGAGAATTAAAGCATATGCATCTAGTTATTGGAAATAGAATGTTTCTTACTTCCTTGTTTATTTATGTTTAAATCACTCATCTGCTATAAACAATCACAAGTCTTGGTCGTTTTCTTTGACTTCTGCTACTTCTGTTGTTTCTATTGCCTCTTCTTCACTTAAACTTTTTTGCGAATATTTTTTTTAATATATCTTTCTTGCATAATTTGCAAGTGCATGTGTTTCTAGTTTCTTCCTATTGTAGTATAGAAAAGCATGGACAAAGGGAAACAAAAGAGAAAACAACAAAGTCCCTTTCTTCCTACTCCAATTCTAAATAAATTTGGTACAAACACATATGCAAATTGCAATACTTTAGATGCAAATGGATTTGCTCTCAAAAAATCAGAATGGGGACAAATAGATAGTCATTTAGCTAGTGGGGACAAATAGATAGTCGTTTAGCTCAATCACACTTGTTTCGATTACAACATTTCCATTATAATGTTGGAGATTGTTTGTTTGATGCATTGGTCGTTCTTGTGCATTTTCGATATACATCAATTGAAATAAGAGAAGGAACAATTAATCATTTTCACTTTTGTTGGGAATGTGGAGATCTTGCTGCACTTGAATCATTGCAAATAGACTTGGCAGCTTACTAATCGCGAGATTTACATAGTATTTCAGATGTTGATGAATATCTAGAGCGTATGTCTCAAAATGCTTCCCAACCAAATGAAAAAAACCTTTATAGACTTTGGGTGACATTTTTTGTATCAAATGGTTTGCTAATTGGTTAAAAGTACCTATCACTCTTTGGTCATTGACAAAACATGCAACATACCTTCATTTCAATACTAAAACAGCATGTTATTGCTACAATCTATTGTTCCATGATGAAACACCAGCAGTTGGTCACTTTGAGCCATTGCTTTCATATAGGAACCAGCAAAAGAATGGACATATGTCCCGACAATTTTTTCAAAACCTTGACATAGACACATGAAAAAACAAGGAAGTCGAGATTTCCTCTTTGCAAACAATACTTTGTCAATAAAGTTTGCAAATTATTCCTCAACCTAATGCAGATTGTCATGAGTCTCTTTTTGAATCCATTTGAAAATTTGCAACTTTCTTTGACACTTGTAGTGTTAGAAAATAAATTGCACAAAACGTTTGCAATTGCCTACTTGGAAATGATAGCAGAGCAATCAAAAGACTAGAGACATCTATCGTTAGAAATATAGCTAATGGAAAAATTTGCCTACCTAGTTGGCAAGCATATGTTATACAATTGGCAGTGCCATATTGCATTGGTCATATAGAAGGACCAATTTTGCATTCAATGGTTGTATAAAATTCTAAATAGTAACATATACCTATGGAATACTAGCTCCAAAAATATTGTTCAAAATTTTTTCCCATCAAGCAAATCATCTAAAGAACTATATCTGCTACAACAGCCTGTCACAAATTTGCATTCGCATTTCAAACCATTGATAAAATGGCTAATGATCCAAACTCTTTTCAAGCTTCAACTTCATTAACTGAAAATATTCTTCGTTTCCCAACAAAAAAACAAAGAAAAAAATGAAAATCTTGGCTCATGAATACCACATTGAAAAAAAACAATTGCATTGACTTGGAAGCTCTAGCAGAAACACAAAACATGCTTAATAACACAAAACAACAATACGCTTGTCAACAAGCAACAAAGAGAATCTCAGCAACTAGACCCAGATAAAGGTTACTTGTCGCTTTACACAAACTCTGAACCATTGCAAAAGACCTTCCAATGTTGCAATGCAAATTCCCATGCAAAAAATTTACACCCATTGAAAAAAAATCGCTTAAAGGGAGAAGATACACGTCAAAGATGCAATTTGAAAAAGAAAACAAAACAAGAACTTGATACCTTAACCTCATTCAAGATACACCCATATACCCATGTGCCATTTTCCTATATTTACATTTCAAAGCCGATATACATACACTAAAAAAATGAACAATACTAGCAATTAGATCTTCTGCATCTCTTACAAACTTTAGTCTCCTTTCAACTCATAGCAAAAATTGCAAATTTTGTAAGAAGTAGCTAACCAATGGGCATTTTCCAACATATGCATCGCCTTCGCAAATTCGTCGCAATATTCTACTACCATCTTTGAGTTCATTGACATCATTGGAAGAATGTTTGGTGTCACCTAGAACAACATTTGCACAAATTAGACAACTTGGCTATAAAGGAGCACAACTAGGCCTCACTGGAACAATAATTAATGTGTCAGCTGATCTAGACAAGATTCAATTGTCATTTCCTAGAAACCTGGATGACACAACAACAATTGTCGTTATGCTAAAAACTAAATTAGAGTACAAAAATGCATTATTGTCTGAAAATATTCGCCCAAATGTTGTGATGACCGCACTTAAAGACCTTTACAAAACCAAACTCTACAAAGACAAAGGCGTTGTTGTCAACCATGATTGGGAAAAAAAATTAATAAAATAATACAACAAGAGGAAAACAACTTGTCTCCTCTTGAAGAAACAAAGATAGATGAAAATGAAAATGACATAGAGATGGTATCTGAAACATTGATACACGGATATGGAGAAACAAATCTTCTAGATGACTTGAGCAATCAAATAATAGAAATAGCACCTTCAAAACACTTCAGTCCACTAGGCATCTTTCAAGATAAGTATTCAAAGGAATTGAATTTCCCTACGTTTTTTTTTATTTAATAGACCAAAAGACATTCTTGATTGCTTCTTCTATCAACATATAGCAAAATGGCAACTAGATGATGAAAGCAAAGACTTTGAGCGGCATGGCACAAACATATTCTTCAAGGTAGTTAAAGTGATTATAAAACAACTATCTAATACAGCTTGGATATCAATCCACATTGGTGAACTAAAAGGGAAAAATATAACAGCCAAAGAAGTAAAATCACAAGGCAATCTCAAGAAAACTCTTAAAACTCCAATAGCATACCGTTCCTTGAAAGCGATAAGAACATACCCTAACTATTATGAAAATATGAAAAAATATATTTTTGCTATGATTCGACAACATGGCCCACCAACTTTTTTTGTAACATTTACAAGTGTGGAACATCTTTGGAGTCCTTTATGCATAGCATTGGAACGAGTTACAGAAAAGAACAAAGAAAATGCACCTGACAATTTGCCAACAAAAACAATTAATTCATTTATCAAATGGCGCCCAGTCATTTTTAGTCGTTACTACAGACATAGAATAGCAGCATTAAATTCTTTACTATTAAAAAATGAACAGATATTCAGAAAGGTACAATATTTTTTCTTCACAATAGAGTTCCAACAAAGAGGAAATGAGCATGAACATGGCCTTTTGTGGATTAAAGATGCACCAATCTATGGAAAAAATATTGAGAATGAAATTACTTCTTTCATCGATTGCTACTTGTCAACAAACTCTTCTTTCCTAAACAAGGATCTTTTAAAAATTCAAACACACCACCACACAAAGACTTGTAGAAAAAATCAACACTTTGAATGCATATTCAACTTCCCACTACCCCCTATTGATAAAACTGTAATATTGGAACCATTAGAGCATAATGATAATCTTTTACAACAAAAATCCAAAGAAATTTTCACCATTTTGGAAACCCGAGAATACAAAAAAAACACTAGCTTTGATGATTTCTTAATGGACTTTCAATTAACAAGAGACAATTACATTTTATTGCTTCGTTCTTTGCTTGATCTCTCTACATTGATACAAAAACAAGATCCTTCTGACATTTGGAAAAACCCATTCGCAAAGTATACCAAAATTATGGAAAGCGAATACAAATCCACAATTTATGTTGGATGCCTATGCAGCAGCAGCATATGTTAGTTCTTACATAACAAATTTGATCGCAATATGACAACTACCTTCAAAAAAATCAAAGACCAATGTCTTGCAGATAATGATGGGAAAATCCAAACCATACGCAAACTTGGCAATGCACTTTTGAATATGCAACAAATGTCCATTAGATAAGAAGTCCATGTTGTTTTATCATTGCCTCTCTAATCATCATCAAGAAGGAAAATTTTCATAAACACTACACCAGATGATAGACAAATAGATGTGTTGAAAAGACCTTTGCTTTTGGAACAAGATCCTGATAATTCAGAAAGCATTGTCTCTGCTTCTATTTTAGACAAATACATCGCATGTCCTACAAACTTGAAAACATTTCGTTGGCAGAATTTGCATCTTCTTATTTCTTTATTCATGGAACAACAATCAAAAGAAATAGGCCATGTATCTTACATTACATACATTACAACAAAGAAAAAGATCCAGAGAACCTTTTTCGAGAAAAAATGATCCTCTATGTTCCACACAGAGATAAATGTGTCTTTCACAAAAACAAATTCAAAACATGGTCTCAAGCATTTATGGTATGCAAAGAACAGATATATGCTATTGAACAGAAGTTTGTAGCAACATCATCAAAAAAATGGGGTTGCATTGAGGCTGCATCTGAAGTCATTGCAAAGACAATGTCCAAGTCTCTTGTCCTGATTCATCAAAAAACAAAACCACTAACATTCCTTCATTTGAACAATTTGACATTCATAATGACCTCTTACACAAAAATCCCAACCAGTGTAACGTCCCCATACTCGATAATGTGGATTATTAAAAAAAAATGCTTAAAGAACCTCTTTGTTCTTCTGATAAACACGGGGTATCGACGTTAACCTATTCTCCACCTTCATTTCCAGGCTTAGGAACCCATGTACATCACTGTAACAGTCATTCTTCCCTTGATAGATCCCTTCTATGACCGGAATGACTTCTTCCGCACTGAACCTGTCGGTCTGTAGTCTGCATTCTGCACTTCTGCACTTCTTCCCTTTCGACCTCAGAAATCAGAATCTCAAATGTGCGACGGAATATTCAACAGCCTTTCCACCTTCCGCACTTTGAAACTCAGAAATCGGAAACACAAATGTGCGATAGAACATTTAATGGCCTTTACGCCTTCCACGCTTTGGAACTTGGAAATCGGTAACTCAAATGTGTGACAGAACATTAAACGGCCTTTCCACCTTCCGCACTTCCGCTTCCTACCTTTCTCACTTTGAAAATCAAAAGTCAAAAAACTATCAAATGACGGAACCTCTATCCTCGTTCCTGCCTTCCACACTCCACCTTTCTGCCCTCCAGTGCGGAACCTTGAAATCAGAAGATCAAATCTTTACCTTAACCTTTTTCCGGATTTCCACCTTCCGCCTTCTGCAGGTGGATCTCGGAAGTTGGAAAACTCACTTTCTGCTTGGATTTAAAATTCTTTCCCCCACCTCCCGCATTCTGCCTTCCGCTGCGGATCTCAGGGTGTGGAAACACCATAATATTCCTTGTCCAAATTTTCCTTTTCCGATTTTCGCCTTCCACCTTCCGCAGGCAGATTCCAAGGGGCAGAAACACTAAGTCGAATCCATTATGACCTCTGTAACAGGCTTCTAACCTCCATGAACTTAGGCAGTTTCATTTCAAAAACACAAGCCATATACATAAGTAATATGCATAAAACATACAAGGCATAAATAATCAGTTACATGGACATTCATACATAAGTAAACCTCTACTTTATCAACAACAAGAATTCAGCATGAACATAGCAATTCGTCATATTCGTAAGCATTCTACACAACCAGTATAGTCATTCATAAGAAAATACATTGCATAAATAGAGTAACTGAGATACTTATCTTGATGATTAAGTTGTTCCGCAACTAGCTATGTCGCTGCAATGTTCCACCCAACCATAGGCCAGTGTGTTCATTAACCTCTCAACACACTGCCACCCCCGAGCTGGGGATGATTTCCACAATGAACTAGGGAACGACAGGCTTACATACAGGCAGCACACGTCAAAACACTGGAAACCAACTAACAGTTGGGTTTCACAAACTATTCGATCAGGCCAATAAAGAACTGGGATTCATAGGCTACTAAGGCAATAAGCCAAAACACAACAGGACACAACCAAACCAACCAACAGTTGGGATTATCAGGCTACTAAGGCAATGGATATGTAGAAGTGCTAGGCTAGTGAGCTCAACCTGAGAGCTAAGGATACCTACGCTAGATCTGGCTTGGTCTCCATGACCCACCCCACCCTACACAAGGAAGTATTCCTTTCTCCGCTTATATAGTCCTTCAGGCCATACCTTCCCTCTAGTGCTCATGCGGGTGTGCAGGACAGATTTAACAACCCCTTTGATCTTTTTGTGTGGTTCCTCTTTTTACTAGGCGTATCATCCAATTTTTTCCCTACTCCACTCATAGGCGTTCAAACCAAACAGCGATGCACTACACAACAATCCTCAAAGAAAACACAGCCATACAGGCTTCACTCTGTAACACAGAGAATCACTGCAGAACCACTTGTCCGCGGTTCTGGCTAGCATAACAATGCACCATCGTGAGTGAACAACTCCTGCGTCCATCGTGCATAATGATCCTGAATGATAATGAACAGAATGCCTCCTTCCTGAACCGAATACCCAGAATGTCACTCAAGCAAAACATTGTGGAGCTATACTTTCGCACGCAGGGTAGTCAAACCACCACACTGCGCGTCTCCAGAGAAAATGATCAATCCCGGAGTGAATGAATGAACGAATGAACAACAATGTGTAGGTAAAAAACCAATAATGGACTAGGCATGCATTCACATGGGTTTACTTGCTTCAAAAGCAAGAACGCGGCCTCCCATGCTACAGACCTACGGACTTGTAGGATTGCTCAGTCAAGCCATCAGACTGCCATGCCTTGCTCTGCCCAAGGAATTAATTGCCTCAACCATTTCCCTGTAAGAAAATTGAATGGCGGAGTACCAGGAACGAACCAGAGTAGATGGGTCAAAGGACAAACAAATTTTACACAGATCTACGACTGAGATCAAACATCAAACAAATCGATAGCCCTCAATGATTTTGGTGATTCAACTAGCACGTATTAACAAACTCTTGATGTACGTGGAATTCTTATGAAATCCACTTCACCAAATTTGGAGTCCACCCTTGATCTGGTGGGGACACCAATCCAATGGCCCACAACAATTTCGCTGATCCAACTAGCAAGTTGGTTAACATTAGTTAGCGGGCGCAGAATTTCTCTAAAAAAGGATTAATTCTGATTTTGCGTCCGCTTTGGTGACTTGGCAGCAAAACAACAATGATTTAAATAGGGTTTTCATGAGGATTGAACCTGCAATCTCTCACCTGGAATATGCTGGACATATCCCCACCCTATCCCTTGTGGAATCATGCCCCCATCTCTTTAATGTTTGCAGTCCCATAACTAGATGTGATTTTATATTAATTTGTACATTTACATGATGTATCAAAATATACCTATTGTGCCTAACTTAGCACAAAAACCATAGGTATCAACCTTGACCACCTATCCACAAAACATCAATCACTGGCAGGGCCTTAGCATTGATCTCCTCGCCATGATTTACATACAGTAATTACATCATGTACAATTAAATACCATGGGGTCAAAACTGGGGTTTTACATTCCCCTCCCCCTTACAACAGCACTGTCCTTGGTGCTTTACAACTTAACACAAAATGCTAGACTAGCACCGCCCTCAGTGCTATGCACAGTTAAACAAAAATGGGTGCACCAGCCGCATGGCATCCTCCAGCTCCCATGTAGCCTTATCAGGACCGTGGTGCTCCTTCTGCACCTTCACTTGTCCAATGGTACGATCTAGAACTCTTCAAGGTCCTTTATTACATGCATTAGTCCATACCACCAGTATCTTTCCGGTCTTGGAGAATCCTTCTCATCATCTTAGAACATTTCCAATGTCTTTGGCAACCAACAATACCTATGCTCAAGCCCCAAGCAATGAGTCAATTCGCATGTCAATTTCACAAGATTTTTTTTTTCAAAAGTCATGAATGAATCACATGCACAGGTATATTGACACAAAATCAACAAGTAATTCAAATACTTATCTGCATAAGTATCTTCTTTTGGTTCCACAAGTATCTGACTTAGCTTTATACAACCATGGCACCCACAAAACATGCCCTACCCCTCGCAAGGGTGTGCATTTAAAGGTAGCCAAGTTTCTGCAAACCTTGGATCACCTAAAAATATCTCTCAATCGAGGTCTGATAGCTCTGATTCGGAGACTAACACTTCCTCTAGGTGTTGACCAAGCTCAGGTGCTTCCCTTCTGGACACCACAACGAATTAATTCACATGTCAGATTCATTCCTTTAGGATGCAATCTATAACAAGATTTCCAAAACCATGGTTGCATTATATGCTCATGTGTATTTACAGAAAATCAACAACAACAAAAGTTGCTAAGTAAACCAAATAGTTATCTGTATAGCATCTCTCAACCGAGATCTGGTAGCCCTACCCCAGAGCCCAACACCTCTCTAGGTTCTTAATGGAAGCTTTGCTTAAGGGCTCAGCACCTCCCCCCAGTGCTTACCAATGCTCAGGCGCTTCCTTTGACACCATAATACCTAGGGGTTATTCTCTTCACGGAGTCTCCACTCTCATGACAGTCCCCTTACAATGTGAATGTGTGCGGAAAGAAGTCTAACCGAATGTCTTACACTCTGGGCGTCCCCAATGATACATACCGGTGCCTAGCTGGCCGGGGGGCAAAGCGATGTACCCTCGTACATCCTTCCAGAGGAGCCATCCATCTTCAAACACATCATCCCGAGTAGCTATGTACTCCAAGGGCGTACCCCCATCATCTCACATGTGTTACATACTAGCAGGTAGTTCACATGAGATGTCATCATAAAAATTTCAATCATATATTTTCAAATCTATTTTGTGCATGAATAAATTTCCAAATATCAAACTGTTAATAACATTGATAGTCAAATCAAAATCTAGATTCACAATTCTCCTTCCTACAGAAAAATCAGATTTTTGCAACCATGAGGCCATCCTCATATTGTTTGGATTTTGCAAGTGGGAGCACTTGTCCCCTACTTACACATACCTCCCAAAACCTGGACATTCACATAAAACATGTCATCTAGACACCATTTTAGATCATCCAAACAGTCAATTAGCAATCAACAACAAAATTTTAATATATAAAATTTTAAAATCTATTATGTTCAAAAGTTAGATTTCAGTCATGAGATCCTTCTCATAGCACATGCCAGTTTCCTACCTTGATTTCATTGGGCACAACCATACTGCTCTATTCAAGTCATTCTACCTACAGTCTTCAGGAAGTTATGATATTATTGTACATACATACGAGGGTCATCTCCCCATGGAACTACAAGTTCACATGCAGGCCTCCTCAGCCTATACATAGGCTCCACTTTATCTGCAGAATATCCTTCAATGAACTTCCTGCAATACCCTACAAGTCCCACAAAAGGTCTTACATTTGTCATCTTTCTTGGAGAAAGCCAACTCATAATGGCCTCAATCTTTTTAGGGTATACAGATATTCCTTTATCTAAGATAATGTGACCCAAATAATGAATCCTATCTTCATAGAAGTCACGTTTGCTCATCTTTGCATACCACTTATGCTCCCTAGACAATTTCAAAATCAGCCTCAATTGTTCTACAAGTTCTTCCTCGTTCTTTGAATAAGTAAGAGTGTCATCAAGGAAAACAAGAACACACTTGTCGAAGTAACTACTGAAAACATTATTCTTAAAGCACATAAACATAGCTGGTGCATTTGTGAACCCAAATGGTACCACTACAAACTCATAAGATCCATACCTTGCTCTGAAGGTTGTCTTATGAACATCTTCATCCTTGATTCGTACCTGTTGGTAACCAGACCTTAAGTCAATCTTGGAAAACACCTTTGCTCCTCTCATTTGATCAAAGAGGTCATCCATTCTAGGCAAAGGGTATTGGTTCTTCTCAGTGACTTTGCTCTGCTGTTTGTGATCAATACACAACCAAATTATACCATCTTTCTTTTTCACAAACATTGTTGGTGCTCCCCAAGGAGACACACTTGGCTTGATGTACTTCTTCTCCAACAACTCATGCAGTTGCATCTTCAACTCTAGTATTTATGGTATGCTCATCCTGCAGGGTGTCTGGGACACTGGTGCTGCTCCAGACACAAGTTCAAAGGTAAAATTAATGTCCCTCTTTGGAGGAAGCCTTGGAATTATATTAGGAAAAACATTCCTGAATTCCTGCAACACATGAAATCCCTCCAACCTAGGAGTATCACTCTTTGTTTCCTCCAAAACATGAGTTGCATACACTCTGCAACCTTTCCCATGGGACTTCTTCAGCTGCAGCATCTGGGGAACTCTCTTGTCCCTTCTTCCCATCAGTTTGAGTTTCATTTTCTTGGATATTGTAAGCTAGCCTCACATACCCTTCCCCATGTGGACAACTCCTGTGCAAATGCGGTCCTCCACATCTCCAGCATTGGAGTCACTTTATGTTCTCTTGTGGATCTATTGGCTTTTCCCCCATAGCATCTTCCTCGTGTCCATAGGGATCTTGTGCATCATCCATGTTGTTAATCTTCTTGGCGCTAATCTTCTTTGACCTTCTTGGTCAGACCAAGACCAACTTTTCAATCTACTCTATGACTCTTGGCACATTTATATTAACATTGCAACCAACATCTCTGTTGAACCACAATGTAATATCCCAGATCCGGGATGATCACAAAATCTATGAAATTACCAACATTAATCAATTTTACATTGATTTATAACTTTTACCAGCAACATGTGTTCTCATAGACATTTCATCAAACACTTTAGACACATTCCATAACACATCACAATGGCGAGATAATATTGGCACCTTTATTATTACTGACAAAGAGTAAACAGTACAATAACTATGGCTATGATATCATCTACCAAAATACATTCAACAAGAACCTGAAAGGTGATGCCAACCTGGATGATGAATATCCAATGAAGACCCTGAATGGATCCTCCTCCTTTGTCCAGCTAGGGTGGGTCTGTCACACCACCGAAACTAGACCAAAATGGATGGATGGAGTTTGCCAACCCCAAACGAAAACTCTAGGCTAACCCCTAGACGATCTTAAGAACAAATCTCCAAATATTCAAGCATCCTTTTCCCTTTGCCTCTGCTGCCTTTTATCCTTGAAAAGTCTCCAATACCATGGGTAAATACCATGGGCCAATGAAAACCATGTTCTATTATCTGCCTTTTGCCCATACCATAGAAAAATACTATAGAACAGTAGAAACCATGCACTGGGTAATTATTACTTTCCCTTAGCCAATAATTATTTTATCCTTATTTGTCACCATTAATAATTTTCTAAATTCTTCTTAGGTGACCTTGGTCTATTTTCCTTAGGCTAAAATTGGGGACATGACAGTCCTCCCTTCCCAAATATGCTTGTCCTCAAGCAATGAAGAAACCATAGGGAAATACCATCACATCATCAATCCTCCGCCATCAACCATGCACTTAATGTGAAGACTAAGTACAAATGATACCAAGATCCCAAATGATCCTCAGAAATGCAAGGTGCAATATATATTCTCCTATGCAATGCATTAGAGTCACATGGAAGTTAGCCTGACACCCTGTGCGAAAAACATAAGTCCATCCAAAAGCATGTAGGAAACCATAACGAACTGCTGCAAAGATGAACCCATGGAGAAGAGACGAGGTGTGCTTCCTCAAGCCAACCAACCAAAATGTGTTCCCAATGAGCTTCCCATAATCAACAATGCTTGGGTCTCACTGCTTGCTCACTCTCCTAGTGTGAAATGTCATCAAGGACAAGTCCCGCAAGTATGGGATGCCAGGGTCCCAACACTTGCACACCCCATCAATACATAGTGTGAATACATACAAATTAGAAAGTGGGATGCCCAAGTCCAAATGCTTGAGTATCTCTACCAAGCACAAGGTCTCCCAAAATAGTACATCAAAGTAGGAGGGGTACAATATCCTCCCAATTATTTCAACCAAGTGTGGAATGCCAGGATCCCATAACTGGCGCATTCCATCAATACATAGAGTGGTACAATATAATACATCATGGGGAGGGGTGCCAGGATCCCAAGTTCTACTATGCATTCTCCCATACATCATAAGCACTAATATAGATACATCATAATGAAACATAGTCAAATGATACGGAGATATGCCACTCCCAATGTGGCTGAAGTGATCATCCATCAAAGAGCACTCAAGAAGCTTACACCTCCAATCAAGAAAATCATCATGTGTCAAAAGCACACAATCATGAAGATACCAATCAAATCTAATCCAGTAACATAGGTGAGGATCCCATGTCTCATAATGCTATAAGAAAGAATAAGATGTATCAAGATGTCTTATCATGTGTTCTCTTATCCAAGCAATGGATGAAGAACCTCCATCAACCAAAGTAGGAGCCTCCAAGTGGCTCAAGGAAGTGCATCCATGAGTAGAAGTAATACAAAACAATGGATGTAAATGCTGCTCAAAAGGAATTGGTGCACATATCATAGGATCATCATGAAGGGTAGGAATCTCATACTCCTCATGTGGCACTAACAGAAAAAACCCCTTCACCCAAACTTCACTGGGATGAAAACTGAAAGAAGTAACAGTGTAGGATGAAGTGTAATGCACCAACTCATCCTCTAAGTTAAGAAATTGGAAACCTCTCCCCAAGGTTGGTTCCATGTGTGTAGGATCATGTGCCTCTTCCACGAGTGTGAGACTTGCACCATGAGACAACTCGTGTTCTTCTTCATCCATGGCAAGTGTTTGCCATTCAGCTTGCTCATCTTTCAACCCTTCAAACATTTGTAAATCAGTTTGAATCTCATGGTTCACCACACCATGAGGAGTCTCTCTGCTATCATCCATACAAAAATCAGAAACATAGGAAGGAGACCATGAACTTTGCAACTCTTCAAGAAGTTGCTCATTTTGGACCTTAGATTCTTGAAGTGCTTCTTGAGCATCCTTCAAACAATCTTGGGTGGAATTCAATTCATGTTTGAGCTTGCAAATTTCCTCATTATCTCTTATGGAGGCTTCATGTAATATTTCAGCAAGCTCAATCAAATGAATTCTATCAAAAAGAAAACACATGATATTACCCTTAGTTGTTGATGTTGCCTTCTGGATCTTCTCTATGACTCCATTGGAAGTTTGTGCCCCCAGGGAATCATCTCTCCAAGCCAATTGGGACACAAGTGCGCTAGTGACTTGGAGAATGGCTAGAGCCTCTTGAATCTTCTTGTCATTCATCTTGAGTGACCCTTTAAAATGGGAAAGCTTATGAAAAGAAGCCTTCTCTTCCTCTAATACACGATCAACCTCGTGAAGCTCAGGTGGTGATGGTGAGATTGATCCTAGGTCCTCTTCCTCTACTGCAAAATCTTCATCTTTTCCAGACTCGTGGGAACTTGTACTTGCAGTAGTCTCATCAAGTGGAATCTTTATGTCACCAACATATAGGAATGGACATTCAACAGTAAATGTCTCTCCTTGGCACCCATCAGTAGGTACCTCTCCATTATAGCATCCATCAGTAGATGTTATTTGATCCATGTCCTCAATGAGAGATGCCTCTGGTTGATCCTCAATAGAACAAGTGATGGCTTCATTATGTTGATAACTATCATCAGTAAGGATTGTGATCTTATCCTTCCTAGAACTGGTGGTGGTCTCCTCATTTCGCTCCTCCAAACATATATGATTTTCTCTCCAAGGTCTCTTGCAAGAAGGGCATAGACCTTTCTTCACTAACTCCACATCTTCATTCTTGGGATTATACCCAAACAAAGCATTCACAAAAAATTCGAAAGGAACTTCTGAGTATGACTTCATCGTAACAACATATGCTTGATACTGTTGGGGCAAGGTTCTGCATGTTTCCTTCCACCATGCTATTTCTTTCAAAGGATCTTTCATTGGTGGCGTGGTCCCTCTGTCTGCATATTCATTGTACAAGTGGTCACAAGAGTAACCATCATCATCTCTAAGTGTGAATTGGGTAGAGATACTGTAACAGGGTTCCTCATCCTCATAGCTGCCATCATACTGTTTAAAATCATTTATCTTTGGGGCATAGAAAGAATATTCTTCCTCATACTCTGAATCATAAGACATGGCTCCTATTCCTCTACGTTTCCCTCTCTACTACGATTTGCTAGATACAATGGCTCTGTCTTAAAGGCTTCACGGCCTCATTCACAAAGTCCTTACGCCTTTCCTAGCTTCAACTAGATGTTATTCTGCTTCAAGGAAGACCGCATTCTCCAACAGGCTGTTGAAGTGGCTCACGGACCCCTTAAGGCTCTCGGCTCTCGGCTCGCTCCTTTCTTACGGTTTTCCTCGATTGTGGTCTCAGCCCGTTAAATGCCTCCAGCGTGCTAGTGGCCCTGCAAAAAGGGTGAAACGACCCCGTCAGATGCCACATGGCTCAACAGTGGTGAAATTGGGCTTCCCAATCATTTTGAAATGGCCCCACGACCCCTTCACGGTTCCTCCTCAAACCACGGCCTACTGCAAGATGCCTACAATGTCCTCCAAATACCTACGCAACCTGTTGTAGATGTTGACGGCCTTCGAGAAGAGCCCGTGAATCCTCCTAATGCCCCTCGGCACCTCCTACTCATCCATGATTTTTGCAAGGAGAGGGAATGGCCCTCTAACAACCCGCTCGAGGTGAGGGCCGATCTTCCTCACACCCTAACCTTCAAGCAATTCGATCGCCCACAATTCGGTTTAAGCAAAAACAGTTTCAAGTGAAAATGACCCACAACAATTCCAGTTCAACAAAAGTAAATACGGCTCAATGTGACTGATGACGACTTTAGCAGCGAACTCAGTTTTGGAGTAAACTTGGCCCTCCTCCAATAGAATCGTGGCCCTACAAATTCGGCTTCCCTTCAAACGTTGAAATCGACTACTATAATAATCGACCTTCCTTCTAGAAGCACGATTTAACCTTTTACTGCTGTAGTAAATTTCTCCTATGATTCGGCCCTTATGGATTCGGCCTTCCACTACTAACTGCGCCCTCCTGCACAAATTCGGTCCTAGGTGAAACTCGGTCTATACAAGTAAATACTAGACCTAGCAAGGAGAATCGGCCTCTAATCAACGAGAAATCGATTCTTGTGTGATTGAATTCAGTTCCTCCAAGAAATTGGTTCGATTGTCCTTCCCAAACAATTGGCCCAAGCAAGCTGAAGGTTGCCCAAACCAATGACTATACTACCAACTGAAGATAACTTGCCCCAAAGAAAAAAAACCACATGGAAACTCTGATTGAATAGCTCCTTGCTGCATTTCCCCTCAGGCTGGCAGGAAAACCAGCTCTGATACCACTGTAATATCCCAGATCCGGGATGATCACAAAATCTATGAAATTACCAACATTAATCAATTTTACATTGATTTATAACTTTTACCAGCAACATGTGTTCTCATAGGCATTTCATCAAACACTTTAGACACATTCCATAACACATCACAATGGCGAGATAATATTGGCACCTTTATTATTACTGACAAAGAGTAAATAGTACAATAACTATGGTTGTGATATCAGCTACCAAAATACATTCAACAAGAACCTGAAAGGTGATGCCAACCCGGATGATGAAGCTCTAATGAAGACCTTGAATGGATCCTCCTCCTTTGTCCAGCTAGGGTGGGTCTATCACACCACTGAAACTAGACCAAAATGGATGGATGGAGTTTGCCAACCCCAAACGAAACTCTAGGCTAACCTCTAGACGGTCTTAAGAACAAATCTCCAAATATTCAAGCATCCTTTTCCCTTTGCCTTTGCCGCCTTTTATCCTTGAAAAGTCTCCAATACCATGGGTAAATACCATGGGCCAATGAAAACCATGTTCTATTATCTACCTTTTGCCCATACCATAGAAAAATACTATAGAACAGTAGAAACCATGCACTGGGTAATTATTACTTTCCCTTAGCCAATAATTATTTTCTCCTTATTTGTCACCATTAATAATTTTCTAAATTCTTCTTAGATGACCTTGGTCTATTTTCCTTAGGCTAAAATTAGGGACATGACACACAACCTGGGTGTTATTTTCCATTTTGACTGCTCAACTTGGCCCATTTAGTCCCTAGTGTTGCAACCTTTGCTCTGATACCACAATGTAACGTCCCCATACCCCATAATGTGGATTATTAAAAAAAAGTGCTTAAAGAACCTCTTTGTTCTTCTAATAAACACTGGGTATAGACATTAACCTATTATCCACCTTCATTTCCAGGCTTAGGAAGCCTTGTACATCAATGTAATAGTCGTCTTGCCCTTGACAGATCCCTTGTGTGACCAGAATGACTTCTTCCGCACTGAACCTGTCTTTCTGTAGTCTACCTTCTGCACTTTCGACCTCGAAAATCAGAATCTCAAATGTGCAATGGAACATTCAACAGCCTTTTCGCCTTCTGCCTTCCACACTTCTACTTTCCACCTTTCGCACTTTGGAACTCAGAAATCTAAAACTCAAATGTGCGACGAAACATTCAACGACCTTTATGCCTTCCGCCTTCCGCTTCCCTCCTTTCGCACTTCGAAACTCAAAAATCAGAAACTCAAATATGCAATGGAACATTCAATGGCCTTTCCACCTTCCGCACTTCCGCTTCCTGCCTTTCACACTTCGAAACTCAGAAGTCGGAAAACTATCAAATGACAAAACCTTTATCCTCGTTCCCGCCTTCCGCCTTTCCTCCCTCTAGTGCGTACCCCAGGAATTGGAAGATCAAATCTTTACCTTAACCTTTTTCTGGATTTCCACCTTTTGCCTTCCGCAGGCACATCCCGAAAGTCAGAAAACTCACTTTCTGCTTGGATTTAAAATTCTTTCCCCCACCTCCCGCATTCTACCTTCTGCTGCGGATCTCGAGGTGCAAAAACACCATAATCTACCCTGTCTAACTTTTCCTTTTTCGGTTTCTACATTCCGCATTCTCCAGGCAGATTCCAAGGGGAGGAAACACTAATTCTAATGCATTCTTACCTCTGTAATAGGATTCTAGCCTCCATGAACTTAGGCAATTGCATTTCAAAAACACAAGGCATATACATAAGTGAAATGCATAAAACATACAAGGCATAAACAAGTAGTTATAGGGACATTCATACACCAGTAAACCTCTACTATATCAGCAACAAGCATTCAACATGAACATAGAAATTCATCATATTCGTAAGCATTCTACACAAACAACATAGTCATTCATAAGAAAATACATTACATAAACAGAGTAACATAGATACTTATCTTGATGATTAAGCTGTTCTGCAACTAGCTATGTCGCTGCAACGTTCCACCCAACCATAGGCCAGTGTGTTCATTAACCTCTCAACACACTCCCACCCCCAAGTTGGGCATGATTTCCACAAGGAACTAAGGAATGACAGGCTTACACACAGCCAACACACATCAAAACATAGGCAACCAACTAACAGTTAGGTTTCACAGACTATCCATCCAAGCCAATAAAGAATTGGGATTCACAAGCTACTAAGGCAACAAGCCAAAACACAACAAGAGACAACCAAACCAACCAACAATTGGGCTTATCAGGCTGCTAAGGCAATGGATAGATAGAAGTGCTGGGCTTGTTAGGAACCCATGTCAATCCTTCTCTTTACCGTGTTAGTATATTGTTGTTGGACGCATATGCTTTGTAAGTCGTCCCATAGTAATTGTTCATCCATAGTTTGTGTTATTGTTGTTGGCCGCATATGCTTTGTAAGCCGCCTGTAGTATTTGTTGATCCATAGTTTATATTGGCCCATGGTTTTGACCCATAGTATTGGCGCCTATTTTTAGTATATAAGTGTGTGTTGAGGCCAAGGAAGGCACCGTGAAGTTATTTTGTATTGAGCTTGCTCAAAGGAGGTTGCCCCCTCGAAGTGGCCTGCGATTAATATAAAAGTGATTTTGAGTTCTGCTGCTATATCGTGTATTTTGATTAATTATTTGCTGCAGGGTCCTCACATCTGGTATCATAGCACTTTCTTGGGCTCGTTGGGTGAAATTTCTGCCCAAATTTTTTTTTCGCTTCTGTTGCAGGTTCGGATCTGGGCATAATCCCTATCCGCTTAACTGTGGGAAGTACTTGGGCATAAGCCTTAAAACTCATTGTGAGGAGTACCACAGGAATCCCGAAGTAGCTGGCCCATTGAGAGGACCTGCCAGCGAAAAGGGCAACGACCCCTACCTGATTGACTAGTTCCCACCCGTGAGGTAAACCAAGAGCTGTCGTTTGTGGCCAAGCAGTTATCAGTTTTACCTGAGCCGTGGAGTGAGGGGTACTGCCGCAATACGCAAGTCGTTAGACAGCATTGGTAGCCGAGTGATTCCCTTGAACCGACAGGAAGCCGCACATACCTGGGTTCCATATCTATTTTCCGTTGCACAATCGTAGATTTCCTCTGTCTAGAACTGTTGCTGGTCAATTCCGCGTCGTTGCAGATCCATTTGTTGCCAATCACTTCCGCGTCGTTGCAGATTCCACTGTTTCCGATCACTTTCGTGCCGTTGCAGATCCCTTCCTGAAAAAAAAAAATTAAAAAAAAATAAAAATAAAAATAAAAAAGGAAAAAAGGTATAAAATTCTGTTTTTCGGCCATATCGTCCCTTCCTGGAAAAAGCGAGTATAAAATTTTGTTTTTTGGCCATATCTCCTTGGTTTCCACTCTGTTTTCCCTGAAACTTCACTGACACCTCTGCAATTCCATTCTGCATATTTCATTCCTGAAGACCCTATCCCAAATTCCACTTCCCAAGACCCAAAATCCCACATTTGTCTATTTTTAAGGTTTGTCATAACTCCTTCGATTTTCACCCAAACGCCTTCAAATTTTCCCACCGTATTCCTTTCCTCATTCTGCTTCTTTGTCTCTCTCTACCAAATTTTCTCATTCTTTCACCTCGCTCCTAAAATCCCCATTTTTTGCTTCCCTGTCCTTTCGACAATGTCCAAAACTTACTCAAACCCAAATTACCCTTCCGATTTTTTCCCAAATCCAGATTTTCCTCTACTGAAACAGTTTCTGTTTTTGTTTTTCTACCCACTCCCCCCTAAAAACAAAAAACAAAAAAACAAAAAAAAAACACTCCTGGTTATGGTTGTCACCTGCACAGGAGCAAAAGCCATAGAGGAAGCACTTGCAGCCATTCAAGCCAAACTCCAGGAACTGGATGAAAAATTTCTCGGTCTCCATCTTGAGCATTCAGCTATGAACACCAGACGACAGTACGAGTCTTCATCAGACAATGGGTTCTCTTCTTCCAGCAATTTTCGCGGTCTGAAGCTAGATTTTCCTCGCTTCAATGGTACTGATTCGACTGGATGGATCTATCGTGCAGAACAGTATTTTAGTCTTCATAATACTTTTGATGTCAACAAAGTCCCACTTGCCTCCTTTCATTTGGAACAGGAAGCTCTTCAATGGTATCATTGGTACATCAAGGCTCATGAAGAGCCAAAATGGCCTGATTTTTGCCAGCTCCTTTTGCAACGATTTGGTCCTAGTGCTTTTGATGACTTCACAGGAGCTCTCACTAAACTTCGCCAAAATGGCACTGTGAAAGAGTATCAAAATGAATTTGAGAAACTAGCTAATCACACTGAAGGATTACCTGATGACTTCTACCGGAGTTGTTTTATCAGTGGTCTAAAGGATGCAATTCGCTCTGAGGTCAAAATGTTCAGTCCCAACACAATGATGGAAGCCCTGGGGTTGGCTAAGTTGGCAGAAGACAAGATGGCAGCCCAACAACGCTCCAAATCCTCTTTTGTTCCCTTCCGAAATATGGGTTCTCAACGACCTCCCATTCCGCTAGCTCCTCGCTCACCTCTAATCAAGCATTTGTCTAAACCAGAGATGCAGGCACGCAGAGAAAAAGGGCTTTGTTATAATTGTGATGAGAAATTCACTCGGGGACATCGATGTGTTCAACAAAAGCTCTATCTCTTGGATGTGGATTCTCCACCTGCCTCTGAAATTGGTGAAGAAGCTCTCGATCCAATGGATGCTCCAGTTGACATTCAGGAGACGCCTACTGACCCTCCATCTCAGGACGACCAGCCCAAGATATCCCTCCATGCTTTAGCTGGAGTCACTGCCCCCCAAACAATGCGGGTACGCGGTTACTTCAAGAAGCTTCCTCTTACATACTCATTGATTATGGCAGCACTCATAATTTCATTGACCCTCGGATCGCCAAACAAGCTGATTGTTTTATCCATCCTTGCTCCAACTTTGAAGTCATGGTTGTCAATGGGGGCACCTTACCTTGCAAAGGGAAGTGTCGTAATGTGCATATCTCTATGGGAGATTATAACCTCCTCTCTTACATGTTTGCCTTGACCTTAGGCGGATGTGATGTGGTTTTGGGCACTCAATGGTTGCGCACACTTGGCCCCATATTATGGGATTTTGCTTAACTTTGGATGCAGTTCTCCCTCGATGGACACAAACACACATTGAAAGGATTACAACCAGGGTCTCTCGGCATCATCAATTCACATCGCATGGAAAAACTCCTTAAGAAGAGTTCCCATGGTGTCATCGCTCAGCTCCATTCCATTCAAATGCAACCATCAGCGGCCCCCACTACTCCTTTGGATCTCCAACAAATTCTGGATCGATATACAGGTGTTTTTGTTGAACCAGTGGGACTTCCACCTTCATGACCAGAGGACAATCGTATTCAGCTCCTTCCTGGAAGCATTCCTCCCAACATCAGGCCCTATCGCTACCCATTTCACAAAAAAACAGAGATTGAACTCCTCGTTAGGGACTTATTGAAGCAAGGTATTATTCGCCCAAGCACAAGTTCCTTTTCTTCACCAGTTCTTCTTGTCCGCAAAAAAGATGGGTCATGGCGCCTCTGCATTGACTTCCGAGCACTTAATCACCTCACCATCCAGGATAAGTTTCCAATTCCTGTTGTTGATGAGCTTCATGGTGCTCAATTTTTCTCCAAGTTGGATCTTCGCTCAGGGTATCATCAAATTCGGGTTCATGAGGATGATATCCCTAAAACAGCTTTCCGCACACATGATGGCCACTATGAGTTTTTGGTCATGCCCTTTGGTCTCACTAATGCTCCTTCCACATTCCAGGCCTTGATGAATAAAATATTCCGACCCTATTTGCAGAAATTCATTCTGGTATTTTTTGATGATATCCTCATCTACAGTAAAACATGGGCTGAACATCTCCAGCATCTGGCTCTTGTAATGCAACTTTTCTCTGATCATCATCTCCATGCTTCTCCGTCAGCTGGGCACTCTGGTTTTCTCAAAACGTATGAACGGGCACAGCGCAACTTCTTTTGGCAGTGCATGAAAAGGACAATTCAACAGATGGTCGCTGAATGTGATACCTTCCAGCGTAATAAGGGTGAAACAACACCCCTTCCGGGATTGCTCGAACCCTTGCCCATACCTACCCGGATATGGACAGATATTTCTCTGGATTTCCTTGAAGGGCTCCCTAAATCTGGAGGGAAGACTGTGATTTTGGTTGTGGTTGATCGCCTCTCCAAATATAGTCATTTTTGTGCTCTCAGCCATCCCTATACAGCCTCCTCCATTGCTCAAATTTTCCTGGACCAGATCTTTCGTCTTCATGGAATGCCTTCTTCCATTGTCTCGGATCATGATGCGACTTTCACCAGTCATTTTTGGACAGAACTCTTTCACCACACTAGCACCAAACTGAAGATGAGTTCAGGTTATCACCCCCAAACGGATGGTCAGACTGAAATTATCAATAAATTCTTGGAAACTTATCTTCGTTGCTTCTCCTCTGAGCAACAACATCAGTGGGCGAAGTGGCTCCCTCTCGCTGAATGGTGGTACAATACCTCTTACCACACTGCCTCTAAAATGACTCCATATGAAGCCGTTTATGGTCAGGCACTGCCAGTTCTTCTTCCTTACACCCCCAGCAGTTCTCCAATTCAGGCAGTTGACGCGGTCCTTCGAAACCGCGATGAGGTTCTTCGCATTTTGCTCGAAAATCTTCACATGGCAATAACTCGCATGAAGCAACAAGCTGATCAGCACCGTTCTGAGCGCACTTTTGAAGCCGGTGACATAGTTTTTCTTCGTCTCCAACCTTACAAGCAATCCTCCCTAAAACTCAAAGGGCATCATAAGCTCGCTCCAAAGTTCTATGGGCCACATAGGATTCTTCAGAAGATTGGGTCTGTTGCTTATAAATTGGAAGTTCCACCTTCTTCCCACATTCATCCAGTATTTCATGTCTCTTGTCTGAAGAAAGTTATTGGCACCAACATCAAAGGCCAAACTATTTTACCATAACTGGATAATGAAGGATCCATCTTTTTGGAGCCGGAGGCTGTCCTCAATAAGCGCACTCATCAGCTTCGCTCTCGCTCTATCATAGAGGTCTTAATTCAATGGCACGGAATGCAGCCCGAGGATGCTACGTGGGAACCACTCCTTCAGATTCAGCGACAATTTCCACATCTAAAGCTTTGAGTACAAAGCTTTTTCTAAGGGGGAGGGGATGTTAGGAACCCATGTCAATCCTTCTCTTTACCGTGTTAGTATATTGTTGTTGGACGCATATTCTTTGTAATTCATCCCATAGTAATTGTTGATCCATAGTTTGTGTTATTGTTGTTGGGCGCATATGCTTTGTAAGCCGCCTGTAGTATTTGTTGATCCATAGTTTATATTGGCCCATGGTTTTGACCCATAGTATTGGCGCCTATTTTTAGTATATAAGTGTGTGTTGAGGTCAAGGAAGGCACCGTGAAGTTATTTTGTATTGAGCTTGCTCAAAGGAGGTTGCCCCCTCGAAGTGGCCTGCGATTAATATAAAAGTGATTTTGAGTTCTGCTGCTATATCGTGTATTTTGATTAATTATTTGTTGCAGGGTCCTCACATAGGTAGAAGTGCTGGGCTAGTGAGCTCAAACCTGGAACTAAGGATACCTACACTAGATTTGGCTTGGTCTCCATGACCCACCCCACCCTACACAAGGAAGTATTAATTTATCCGCTTATACAGTCCTTCAGGACATACGTTCCCTCTAGTGCTCACGCAAGTGTGTAGGCCTGATTTAACAGCCCCTTTGATCTTTTTGTGTGGTTCCTCTTTTTACTAGGATTATCAGCCAATTTTGGCCCTACTCCACTCCTAGGCCTTCAAACCAAACAGAGATGCACTACATAGCAATCCTCAAAGAAAACACAGCCATACAGGATTCATTCTGTAACACAGAGAATCACTGTGAAACCACTTGTCCGCGGTTCTGGCTAGTAGAACAATGCACCATCATGAGTGAACGACTCCTGCGTCCCTCGTGCATAATGATCCTGAACAATAATGAACAGAATGCCTTCTTCATTAATTGGATGCCCAGAATGTCACTCAGGCAGAACACTATGGAGCTATACTTCTGCATGCAGGGTAGTCGAACCACCACACTGCGCGTCTCAAAATAAAACAATCGATCTTGAAGTGAATGAATGAACAATAATGCATAGGTAAAAACCTGATAATGGACTTGGCACACATTCACATGGGTTTACTGGCTTCAGAAGCAAGAACGCAACCTCCCAGGCTGCAGACCTGCGGACTTGTAGGCTTGCTCAGTCAAGCCATCAGACTGCCATGCCTTGCTCTGGCACAAGGCATTAACTTCCTCAACCATTTTCCAGCAAGAAAATTGAATGGCCAAGTACCGAGAACGAACTAGGGCAGACGGGTCAAAGGACGAGCAACTTTTACATAGATCTACGGCTAAGATCAAACATCAAATAGATCAACGGCCCTCGGCAATTTCGCTAATTCAACTAGCACATCTTAACAAACTCTTGATGTACGCGGAATTACTATGAAATCCGCTTCACCAAATTTGGAGTCCACAGTTGATCTGGTGGGGACACCGATCCAACAGCCCATAACAATTCCACTGATCCAACTAGCAAGTTGGTTAACATCAACTAGCGAGCGCGGAATTTCTATCCAAAAGGATTAATTTTGATTTCGCATCCTCTTGGGTGGCTTGGCAATAAAACAACAATGGTTTATACATATTTTTCGTGAGGATTGAACCTGAAATCTCTCACCTGGCATCTACTGGAAATCTCCCCACCCTATCCCTTGTGGAATCATGCCCCCATCTCTTTAATGTTTGCAGTCCCATAGCTAATTGTGATTTTATATTAATTTGTACATTTACATGATATATCAAAATATATCTATTGTGCCTGACTTAGCACAAAAACCATAGGTATCAACCTTGATCACCTATCCACAAAACATCAATCACTAGCGGGGCCTTGGCCTTGAGCTCCTCGCCATTATTTACATACTGTAATTACATCATGTACAATTAAATACCATGGGGTCAAAACTAGGGTATTACAACCAGACAAAAGATCGAATTGAGGCAAAAATTGTCTGAAGAACCATTTTTCTCTCCATAGATGAATATCATGCTCTAAGGAAAACATTGAACAATGAGCAAGAAACAATTACAAAAGATATTATCACAATAAAAAGAAATGACCCCTTGAGTCCAATCTACTTGTTCTTGACTGGTGGAGAGGGAACAAGAAAAACACATATTACAAAAACAATTTACCATGGTTTAGTACACTATCATGGTAAACAACTTGAAAGTGATCCTTTGAAAAGAAAAGGATTGATTATTGCATTCACTGGAAAAGTTGCATACAACGTTGGCGGTGTTACAGTTCATTCTTTTTTAAGATTGTCATTTGGCTCTACAAAAAATCGTCCCTCTCAATTCCAATACACTTGACCTGTTGGCAAAAGAATATGCACAATTGAAAGCCTTGTTAATAGACGAAGTCTGTTTAATAGGATCTTGAATGCTTTTTAACACAGACAAGAGACTAAGAGAAATTATGCATCTCGCAACAAAACCTTTTGGTGGTCTCGATGTTATCTTCTGCGGCGATTTTTGCCAAGCACAACCAGTTCATGATTCTTGGATTTTTGAAAAACCTAGACTCCATCAACAAACATTTCCATATACCTTTTGGACTGACAATGTTAAATTCTATGAACTTGAGACAATAGTCAGACAAAAGAACAAACAATTTATAGATGTTCTAAATAGAATACGAACATGCTCGCATACAATGGATGACATTGAATTCTTAAACCGACATTGTTACAAAGCACCGCCAATGGACACAACATTTGCTTATCTATTTCACACTAACAAAGATGTACAACAACATAATTAAAACATGTTATCGATTATCAATCAAAATCCATTTGCCTTCATCGCAGATGATAGCAAAATTGATCCACTAGACAAAACCAAACACGCATTGAAGGCAATGGCATTGCCTTCTACAATAAGATTGAAACAAAACATGCTTGTTAAAATCATAGAAGGAAACTACTCAACTGAAGATGGTTTAGTAAATGGTGGAGAAGGGTTATTTAGATATTATACCAAAAATAATCGTGATTTTATTTGGATTGAATTTTTGGACACAAAAGTTGGCATATTAAAGCGAAACAAAATGCGCTGCCTATTTACTTCTGAGATAAAGTATTCATGGACACTAATCAAAAGAATCACATTGCAAACAAGTACTGAAAATAACAATAGTGTCATGTGAACACAGTTTCCAATTCAGCTAGCTTTTGCACGCATGATCAATAGTGCATAAGATCTTACAATGGAGAAGCTGACATTTGATCCAAAAGGGGTTAAAAAACATGGCCTTGTTTACACAACCCTTTCTCGGGTCAAAGATATGAAATGTCTTTATCTTTTAAATAGGTTAGAGAGAAATAATTTCTCCCTTTGTCCAGCAATATCTGCTGAAAAAGACAGACTACAAAAAACATGTGCATGGCATTTTCAATATGGATTGAATTCGATAGGAATTGTTTTCTTGTTTTTTCATTGAATACTCGCAGCTTGCGTTTGCATAGTGATGACATCACAAACGACAATGACCCGATGCAATCAGACATATTATTCTTTACAAGAGACACATTTGTACTTACCACCAAACGAGAAAAAAAAATCAAAGACGACTACAATAGCCTAACAACATTTTTAGTCCATGGTATTCTAACTTTGATTAAAACAAATATTTTCATTGTGATATATGAAAATTACGCCAAAAAATCAATTGAGGCAATTGCCACATATATATTATTAGGGGGCATTCTCTTAAAGCTGATTAATATATACGTTGGACCGCATGCTCAACTAGAAAGCCTCTTTCATATACTAGAGCAAATGTTATCAAACACCATAAAAAACACACAACTTCTGATAGTTGGGGACTTTAACATTGACATGCTGCAAGAAACATATTCAAAGAAACAATTGCATCTTTTTATGGAATCAAGGTCCCTGACACTTAAAACAACAAAGTCGACAACTATCTCAGGCTCAATTATTGACCATATTTGGACAATCCTACAAACCACTGATCTTGTTTTCATTAGCTTAGATGTGTATTGGACTGACCACATTTCCAGTTTCTTATCTATCCCTACAAACTTCAACTAGTTTATTCATGGAAAGTGACTATAACATACACATATACTTCTAAGAATTGCACTTTTTGTTCAAAACATTGACACATCCTTAACAAATTATTCCAAAAACATATGAACTTCTTTGTTGGTGTCAGAAAATATGCTAAACATTTATTTTGCTTTGCGTTATTCTGCACAAATGAAAAGCACGGGAAAAAACAATTACAAATTACAACACTCCTATTATATGCTTCTTTGATCAACGAAAAAAATTGAAAAAAAACATTGCCTAGAAATTGATACAACCAATAACCCAAAAAAAAGGCCAATTGATACATTGTTGACACTAAAGATAACCAAAAAAATTTTAAAAAATCAAAACAAATAATTTGTCACAAAAATATTGCGCATGTTCGCTGCTATTGGAATTGGATTATGGTTATGCATAGAAAAGGTAATTCAATTCAACGGTCTTTTCTTTTTTGTCTATGTTGTTTTCTCCACATTATTTTGCATGGTTTTTTTATGCTCAATACCACTTTAAACTTACTTCATTTGTTTATGTCTTGACATAAAATGTAGTGCATAGAATTCATGTTGCCTAACAATTGTGACAAGCACACAAACAAAAAACAGTTGCATTGTGTCTGACGCTCTCATGGAAATAGTACAATAGGAAAATGATCCAGCAATAAACATTTTTTTAGAAACAAACAGACCAGCAACAGACGTAACATCAAACAAAGATAATCCCAAGAGGTTGTTCTCACTCCTACTCTTTTGCACTGTATACACTCAATTTTTTAATAAACATATGCATAATTTCATTAACCTTTGTTCATTGTTTCTTTGACAATTGAAACCTCCTCATGTATCTTGATTTTGTTACTTGTAGACTAAAACAAACACCAGTCCAACCATCTACCATCATACAACTCTGTACAACAAATTATGGAAATACATTCGAAGGGGATGTTTTGGTTATCTATGGCCCTTCACAAAACAAAAATCAGAATTCCACTATCAAAACAAACATTTTGCATGTAGACTTGGTAGACAAAGATGGACAAATGACTATCACAACCAGTGTTAATGACAACTTGATCAAACAATTTGCTAGTTTCCTCCAACCTGGAAAAAGTGTTCGAATCAGCAAATTCAGCTTGAAAAAAAGGTCAATATGAACGAGGCAATGGAAAATATTCGATTGTAATCTTAGCAAACACTACAATTGATCTAGATTGTGCGGTGTGAAGACTTCCTCCAGATATGATGATTTCTGAACTTATGTTTTCGAATGATACTATGTTGTCGACTCAATTGCAGCAATAATTGTCACAACTCAGTACAACAACTGACAAGTCGATTTCTACATCAAAGATGGTGAAACAGCGAACGACCATGCAACTGTAAATACCTATTGCTTGCGTAGATATACTGTGGTTCCAAAATACTATTTCCATTTTTTTCTACTTTGCAATATATAGATAGATAGATAGATAGATAGATAGATAGATAGATATAAAAAAAATGCACCTAGATCAGTTTCTTTTCAAGCATTCACAACCAATAACACGTGTTTCTTTCTTACTTCTATAGCTTCAAGTCGGTCAAACATATAAAGATATTTTCTTGCATGTGCAAGAGCAGCTTGCATCTAATTATGCATCATTTTATCTTTTCAAAAACATAGTCAGGAATGGAGCAAGAGGCATTCATCTGATATGGACATCAACATCCACATTTATTGATCCATTAAATGATGACTATGCAATTCAAAACCTTATACCAGTTGCTGAATAAAAAACACAAGTTCTTTTTTTCCATACACTTGATTTCGTTCTCTACTTCTTGTCCCCTATATGAAGTTATCCATGCAATAAGCAAAACAATTTTTTTTCTTCCTTTCTTTAAGCTAGCCTAGACAAGGAAAACATGTTTTCTGCTTCTGTTTCATTAAACAATAGAACAACCAGATATGTACCTTTTTTATCATATCTTATGTTATATAACTATGGATTTTATAGATCCAAGGAATTCTCAAAGCCAAAAATGTATTTGCTCCTCCATTTAGAGCTATCTACAACACCTGCAACTTGCCAACGATACGAAATTTTTAGCTTTGTACATTCTGCAAACATGAAACATAAACTCGATATGCGCACAACCTTGAATGCAATTTGGACGTAGCCAAGGGTTTGATGGAATGCAATTTACGAGGTCCGCTGCTGAAATAGACTTGACTAGCGATTGCAATTGTTTCATATGAACAATACCGTCAAAGTGTTTCAGTGATATTCAACCTACGAATATTTTGCCAAGAAGGGAATTTTACCTTGGCAATGGACAATAGAATAATTGATCTTGCAAGAACTTGACAACAATACAAAATCATTGGTTTGCTTCTAGTATCGTGCCCCCATTTTTTTTTTTTAAATTAGCATATCACACTAAGAGTTTAAAAAATAGTCTATGGGAGCGTATTTTCTGGCACATAGCAAATAGAGATTTGTTTTTAAAACAACTGCATTACTTGTTTAAAAAAATTTGTTTTCAAATATTCAAACGACATTTTTGCAACACTTGATTTTCATTGTGCTTTGCAATGTTCAATTTTGCTTGATGGTCTCACTTTACTATATGTCAAATGTGCAGACCCATCTATGGAAACAAGAAAACAAGTTGCAGCTGCTTTTGACACTGGCATTCTCAGCTTATACTATGTTCAAATATGCGTTCCTTTTTATAATTTGTACAGTGCACATTGTAAAATTGTTTTCAATGTTGCATCAAACAATGTGCAGTGTTAAACACAACTTTCGTTACATATAACGCAATAATACCACTCCATTTTTGAAACATGACTTTGTCTTGAAACTATGGCTATGTCTTTTTAGCATACTACACTTCATAAACATATATTGATATTTTATCTACTGCAACTGCTATCTGATATATTATACTGTCTTATGACATTAATATGTTTTTATGTGGAGACTGTTATGCGATACTTCATAAAATTTCATTTCCCACTTGTTAACTGTTTCTTTTGACTGCATTAAACCTTTTCTTTTTTCGACAATTTATAATACATCTCCAATTCTTTTTATTTTTTTTGAAAATGACATATATGCAAATGTTACTTGCTATATTTCACCATATATGCATATGTGTTTCCTTTTCTGTTAATCACGTATGGCTTGACTTTGAATACGGAAATCTCAAATGCAAACTTGTCATTTTTAAGACCATCAATAATGTTTGTTATCTGCACAAAAAATAATCATGTCATGCGTAGATTTAGTTTATAAGCTGCAACTGTGAGTCTTAGCTTGAATTATGAACGGAAATTTGCAAATTGTTTTGATACATCAGAAACTTGTCCTATTGTTAGGAAAATTTCATTGTAATTAGTTGGTGTGTTTTAATTTTGAGAAATTGCTCTTAGGTTTCACTATTAACCCTTGATCATTAGATCAACTCTTTCATAGCATCAATCCTCATCGAAACATCAGTTGCACCCACAATTTAATAGCAATGGCATCAATAATCTGTACATGTGTATATTGTACTATTATGTTCATGGGTTACACTCTTCTTAAATGCCCACTTACATGACAAGCCTTGATATCTACAGAACATCTTACTACAAGGACTAGACCCCCAATCACCAAGGGCATTGGCTTGCAATTGTTCCTTTTATTAGTGCCACAGAAACTAACAAGAATGATATCAATCTTTGACTTTGAATTTTGAATCTCCTCATCTCCCAATCAAGTTTTATATTATTATTGCATTGTTTTTTGGTGTAAATTGTAAATAATAGTCAAATAAAACCAACTTTAATATGCTTCACATTGCAAGTAAGTGGTGCAAATATTAATGGGAAATATGGTAGTTTTAGATTAACTTCGGTGTTTAGTGACACTAGCCTGAGTGATTGATTTATGGCATGCAAACCCAGCTTTCAACAGGCAATGTTGACTACTTTGTTCAACAATTACACGATCTTAATCTTGGTGAGTGATTGGCTGGAGTAGCCTTAAAAATTCATGAATGGAACAGATCTGGTAATGATTTTGGTTCTTGTTCATTCAAATAATTACGAATATTTTTACCTTATGGACCAAGTCCTCCACTCTGTCTGCTTGCTCGTGGAAGGACAGAGGCCTAATATTGAAATGAATGTGCTAGTAGGGTGGTGGTGTTATTCATTGAACCCCATGATCTTTGGAGTGGCATCTTAAAGCTATAAAGGTTAGTCAAATTCATTTTTTAATGCTTTCCAGCAACAATGTTATAAATACCCCAATATATTAGAAATACCCAAACAAGCATATATTAAGGGGATTTGCATTTCCCTTGTATGTATCATTAAGACCTTCCTGAACAAGGGAAAAGAATATGAAACTCAACCTAGGTGCAGTGATGGTCAGAAACAGGAAGAAAGAAAAAGGATAAAAGTTTCAACATAAATTTGTGCTAGTCAATGATGGGAAGGAGAATGAAATATTTGATCCAAGTTTTGCGCTAATCAAATATGTGCAGACCTTTGACAACGCAGATCAATTCATCACATATTTCACAATTTATGCATACTGGCAAAATGCTCAGAAAGCAGGAAAATTGATTTTTGTTTTATGAAGCACAACATATTTCAACTAAAAAAATTCTACAAAACTAAAGATCACAGAAAGAACTGCACTTCCATTTCATGCTTCTAAGTGGATAGATTGAAAATTGTAGTATCTAAAATTTGATTCAATTTAATAATTAATTCAGTCCTTTATTCTAATGTGTAATCAGCAGCAAGGCCAACCCTCATCTCATCCTTGATTTTACTTATTAGCATTTAGTTTTAGACATTGAATTGGTATTTACAAAAGGCAGAGCCTACTTAGGAAGCAACTTTTCCAGTGTATTTGTTAAATCATTTACACAGCAAGAAGATAAAACAATTTTCTTTATTTAGAGTGTAGCGATTAGATCGAGAGTCTTAAGATGTGTATATGGGAAGCAAGCAAATAAATACTTTTGTTTTTTTGTTTTGTTTTTCAAAATCTTCCTATCAACAAATAGCAATAAAACCTAGATATGCTTTTGAGTTTGTATCTAAGGTGGATAAATAATTTTATGTGTTTTATTATGTTATTTATTTGATCTGGAATCAGAACCCGGCCAATAGGAAGCAATCGGGAATTGGCATTGTAACTCACTCAGTGATGCATGTTGGCGATAGTTACTTTTCTACTTATTCACAAAAAAAATAGCACACCAGCTTGGCCAACAACACTATTTAAGCATAAGCGTCCAGGAAAAAAAATAAAAATAGATCTTTTATATTGTGGTTTAAAGTCTTTGCTTCTCCACTACATTGGACTTGAATGCTCTTCTACGATAGAAATATCCCAGCCTTTAGAAATGAGCAGTTACTACTATGGAAGGACTTTATTTTGAAATGCGCATAAAAGAAATTCATATTATAATATGGAACATGCAATGGACAAGCATGAAGAGGATAATACCATATAGAATATCCCTAAAATTATATGGTTTATCTATATCACTAAATGATTTGTCCAACTATTTCGTAGTTAATAGTTTAAAGTATTCGATTCTTCCCACCCTCCAATCAACCCTAGCCCAGCAGAATTTGAACCCCCGTCCCTATTGGGAATGATGACTTCAGTTTATGTGTGTGTGTGTGTGTGTGTGTGTGTTAGTTGATCATCAATCAACATTATTGCAACTAGCTTCGCCCCTCTCCTTGACCAATTCTATCTTCTCATGACAACTTTGTAGTATTAAAAAAAGGATATTGTTAGGTAACTTTTAGGATGCATTCAAAAAAATTCTTACACCATTTTTAATGAAAATATGTTAATAAAACATATTTATAATGCATGTAACATAATTATTGGCGTGGAAAAAAACATATATCTTTAGGGAGGTTGCTTGGTTGGTGTTAATGTTTTTTTCTTTTTTTTTCCTTTGACAAATGTTGTAGTGTTATTGCTTTCCCATCAAATATTACAGTTCAAGATTTTGTTTTCATGAACATTTGATCATTTCCCAACAATTTTATGATAATCATGATATTCAAAAAACAACTTTTTTTGTTCATGTTATAACATCATATTTGAACATGAATGGAGAGTAGAATATTTTTTTTTTTTCGCAACCATAGAAATAAACTAGCTTGACAAAATTCAAGATATACAATTTAGAGATGCATTTGCAACTCAAAAAATAAATAAGTTTAGGACTGATATATCAAATATTAGAATTAAAGACTGACCTATAAGTGAACAAATTCAATGTTTTTGGCAAAGCAAAGTTTTGTCATTACTTATTGCTTATTTGTTCCAAATTCTGATCCTATATGTTATCTTCCACTTATGAATCAATTTATTGTTCATTTATTCCTAACTATAAGTCATCTTCAAACTATAAATTGCTTAGTAAAGTTTTATAATACAAATTCATGTGAATTAAGTGAAACTACGAATTTAGAAAAAAATCCTTATAGCTTTTAGAAGAGTTTTCACACAAAATGAAGTGAGTTTGTCCAATTATTAACTTTTTCGAACAAAAAATAATGAACTTGAATATATACAACAACCTTGAGATGCATAAAGATTCAAAATGAATTGTCATGCTTAGGGTTTCTTACTTAGCTTTGTTCTTCTTTAAGCCTCCAACCAACCACTTTATATTCCTATTGCAATTATGTCACGTCCCCATGCCTCCGACCGGCGAAGAGGACGCGACCCGTGACTTGAACCACTCGGGCTAAGAGCCCCATGAACATATGCATACACAAAATTGCTGAAACAGAATGCTTAAACTTGTATATTGAACTAGAATATGCTCACATGAATATTTATCATGCACAGATGCAATCATCTATCAGACACAACGAAAACATCATACATTCAAACAAGCATTCATGCAACATGTTCATCATATCATTAACAGCAATTAAGGTTGCAGAAGTAAAAATGGACAAGAGCACTTATCTTTTGATGAACTCGCTCCGCAACCAGCTACGTCACTACAACGTTCCACCCAACCATAGGCCAGCATGCTCCTTAATCTCTCAGCAACGCTGCCACCCCCGAGCTGGGCATGATTCTCCAAGGAATAAGGGAACTAGCAGGCTTACACATAGCCAAGGGTATACAAAACACACAGCCAAGCCAACAAAGTTGGGTTTATCAGACCATCAAGGAGTTGGGAAAGGCTCAATGCTAAGCTGGTGAGCTCATTACAGAGCCAAGAACACCTACACCAGAACTAGCCTGACCTCTAAGACACCCAAACACACCCAACACAAGGAATCAGTCCCTTCTCTGCTACACAGTCCCTCAGGCCCTGCATTCCCTTCCAGTGCTATTCAGGGGTGATGGAGAAGAAGGCCAGCCCTCTAGCTCTGTCTGTGTGGTTTCCAGCCACCAGGTTTATCAAGCAAAACTAAGCCCCCATCCCTGCTCCCAATACAGTCCGAAGACCGACCATTGCACTCAGGCAATCAATTTAGCTATCACAGCTTAAACCAGGGAAAACGACTTCAAACCATCTACAACAGTCCCCAAACATAACAGCAAACACAGCTCATGGCCTAGGGAAATTAACAGCCCCTGAAATGCATCAGTGGACGCAACTCACAACGTGGGGAAAACTCAACCCGTCCTTGGGCAATGAAGTCGCCGGGAAAACATACATAGACCATGCCGGGAAAGAGATTATAGTCCCCCAGCCTGGGCATGAATGAAAACGACAACGCAGGACCCACGAATCAGTCCGTGAGGGAAGAATACAGCCAAAACATCCGTAGATCTGCAGAGGAAAAATATGTGGATAAAAACCAGGAAAATCCTGTGCGTGGAAAACAATCCGACCCTGTGAGGAATGAACAGACAATGGAGGTCCTGCGTGAGGAAAAACAGCTCCGTTTTTCTCCCTGGATGAACAAACAACAGGAAGGACGCGACAATTGGAAGTGTGTGAGCCTTCAGCACAGTCGTGGAGAGAAGAAGATCTGCGTGAGAGGATGAACAGTAAAATCATGGGTAGAGTGTGCGTGTGGGTGAGGACTGACAGTCCTGCCACCCCACTTCCAAGACCATAACTGCCTCAACCACCAGCAGCCTTTCTTAATGAAAGTGGTTGGAATAAAACAAAGGAAGAAGACATGGGTTTTTCTCTCATTGGCCAAGGTTGACAATTCCCCCCACCCCTATCCTTGTGAAAATCATGCCCCTTTCTCATTTTAGTTGTCGCGATCGTAGCTGTTTGGGTTCATTTTTAATTATAGATGCATATTTACATGATAACCGTCATAATATATGCCGCATGCCCCGATATACCATCGATGACAATTCAAATCCAAAACATAACATAACCGATCAATGGTGGGGCCTTGGCATTTAACCCCACACCCTGATCATTTACAATGTATACATCATATACATCTAATGTAACGGGGTCAAAACCGAGACATTACAAATTATGTATTTGAATCAAATTTCAATTGAATCATTGATTCAAATTTTAATTGAAAGCTTCCATATCAAAGAACATAAATTTATGGCTCCCATAAAAATCCACGTGATGGTCCTCGTTCTTTAATGAGAAATAAAAAAGAATAGACCAAAATCTCTAAAATTTTAATTTTTCAAATTTTAGCCCTCAAAGTAATTCAATTTTCTCCATAGTTGAAAGCCAATCACCAACTAACCATAGTACAATTTATTCATAATTAAAAATTTTATTTTGCAAATTTCAAAAACACTAATTTGCAATAGCGTGGGACATTGCCACCTCATGACTCTGGTTTTCTTATAAATTATATTAATATGATTTTCACTAAATTTATAATTTTAAATGCATAATAATATGACATATATTTTAAGTTTTATTAAAATTTTTAAATAACTTCTCTCTAGAATAACAATGAGATTTGAAATATATTTCTATTTCTATTTCTATTTCATATTAAATATTTGTTTTAATCAAAACATAAAATAGTTATTGTTATTTTTCTACTAAATATTTACACATTTAAAGTTTAAAAAGTCTTTTAACCTTATATTCTTTGTTAAAGTGCGAAAAAATTGAGAACTTAATAAAAGGGAAGATTGAAAATTTAAAGAACGAAAATAATGGGTAAAGGAAGACTTAATAAAAATTGATGAAAAAATAAAGGAGAAAAATAATGAGTAAAAAGAAGACATTGTAAAAATTAATGAAGAGGGGTTAAAGTAGTAGTAACTAAACCTCGGGTGTGCATGATCCAATTTCTTGATGGGGGGAAGGACTTTCGGAGAACAGTGAAGGTGGGCAGACCGACCAAAGTATGGAGGAAGGCAAAGGGGGAGGCATGCAAGCCTCTCCAGAGACAATACCATCAGGGTTACAGATCGAGGACATCCCAACATTACTAGATCAAGACCAAACCTGAAAGGAAGAGCAACAAAACGAAAAACCAAGGCAATGCATGCCCAAAGAGACCCTAATTCCTTCTATGCATGTCATATTGTCAAAGATCAAGGATCGTATTCAGTATATACAAGATCATGCTTTAATAGAGAATCTTGTGGGAATGTAGCCTTTTGAGAAATCCCTAGTCTGGTGGATAAACCCTTCTTGGAAACCCAAGGGACATTATGATCTGCATTTGGGTTCCAAATGTTTCTTTATCATATCCTTTTTTAAAGTGGAAGATAGGAACATAACTTGGACGGGGGTCCCTTTTTCTTTTATTCGGCGCGCTTATTCTTGCGACCCTGGAAGGAAAAGTTTTGCCCGGATAAGGAAGCCACAAAAGTAGCGCTAGTATGGATCAGGATGTATTCCTTTCCATGTGAATATTGGGATCTAGAAACTCTAGAGGTTTTGTGGAAAACATTGGGGAAATTCATCAAAATCTCAAAACAAAATAAGGCCCAAAGATACATATCTTGTGCGAGGATATATGCCTACGTGGATCTAGCTAAAGAACTACAAGAAGCGATTAGAATGTCATGGGAAGATGAGGACCGGTTGCAAACCCTAACTTATGAACATATCCCTTTTCGGTGCCAAAAGTGCCATGAATATGGGCACATGTTTATGGACTTCCCCATGAACATTCCAAATCCAACAACTAGGAAGGAGGAGGAAAAGCAGGATCCAGGGTTTACTACGGTTTCCTTGTGGAAGCAAGGAGGGTGAAAGCAGGATAACCAGGAGGTTAACAAAAATATCTTGGTGTCCAATAAATTTGGTGCACTTGTAGAACTATCTCAGGAAACCCCTACTTAGCAACCAGAACGAAAGCAAGGGGATCATCCCCACCAAGAAACAACGGAGATACCTACCAAGATGGGGGATGAGGCCATAGAAGACGGACACCAATATATTATGGATCGAGACACTAGGGATGAAGTAGAGGACATGAACATAGCAGATATGGATTTGGAAGGAATTGAGAAAGACTGTGCAAATGTTGAAAAAGGATATGATCCATAAGAGCAAGTGGTACTGTTAAAGAAAGTCATTCTCTAGGAAAGGGAGACAAAACAGTTTGGGATTAGCATAGGATCTCACAAGGATTTAATAAGTGGAAGTTCGAGGATCCAAGTAAGAAGGCAAAAAGGAAATCAAACAAGGTTGAAGACAGCAAGTCGACGATTGGAAGAATCACATCAGTATCCTACCATAAAGGCAGCTCTATGTTTGTAATTTGTTTTAATGAAGATCGTATCTTGGAACATTTAGGGCTTAAACAATTCCCGAAAAACAAAGATACTCAGCAAGAAGATAAATAGGACAAATCTGACTCTTGTGTTTATTTAAGAAACTAAGTGCTCTTCGACTCAGCTCCAAGAAATTAGCAAGAAAATATGGAAAGGTAGTGAAGGAATATGAATAAACATGAGAGGTTATGCGGGAGGCCTAGGAATTTTATGGGATCCCAACAGATTGAACTTAGAGGGATTCCATGGAAACCAATGCTTCATCTCAGCGGAGTTTAAGGTAATTGGTTTCTCAGTAGAGGGAATGGTAACAAATGTTTATGGGCCCCATAACGCTAGTGGAAAAAGGATTTTTTTCAATACCCTCTGAGATATCCATGAAGAGACCGAGGGGAGACACTGGGTGTTAGGGGAGGTTTCAATCTCTTAACCTCTTTGGAGGAGAAGAAGGGAGGCAGGCGTTGGCTGGAAGAAGAATGTGAGATTTTCAGAGACACTATTGAAGAGATACGATTAGTAGACATCACCCCAAGGGAGGGAAAGTTCACATGGAACAACAAGAGGAAGGAGGACAAACACATAGCTTCTTGCCTGGACAAATTCCTGGTTTTAGAATCGATTATGGACTTAGTTAGTGAACTTCACTCAACAATTCTTCTACGAGCACGATCAAATCAATGGAAAGTAGAATTAATGTGGATCGGGTTAGGATCGCAATTCAAAAAATGCTTCAGGTTTGAACAGTTTTGGCTTGGTCATCCGAAATTCATAGAAAATGTTAAAACATTGTGGGAGGAACTGAGTGTTGGGTCCAACCCAAGTATGTACAAGTTCCAATAGAAGTTAAAAAGGCTGAAGGAAAGGGTAAAGAAATGGAACAAGGAGGTGTTTGGCAACATATTTTCCAACAAGAAAATCTTGGAAACCCGACTGCTGGAGATCCAGACCATAGGGATGAATAATGGGTACACAACCAATCTGCAGATGGAAGAAACTAGGCTCTGCTCAAAAATTGAGGAGAGGGAGAGGCAAGAGGAAATCCTCTTAGGGAAAAAATCAAGGATTCGATGGCTAAAAGAAGGGGAAAGAAATACAAATTTTTTCCAGCGATTAGTTATTCATGATATATTACATAACAAAATCTTCTCAATTCAAAATTCTAGTGGGGAAAGGGTGGAAACAAGGGAGGAAATTCAAATTACCTTGAACCAACACTTCAAGGACATAATGACTGAACCAAGACATGACAGAAGTGGGTACATTAATCAAATAACAAAACACATCCCTTCTCTCATCACTGAAGACTAGAATGAACTATTAATGAAGCCTATCTCCCTCGATGAGGTGGAGGAAGCAGTATTCCAAACGACAGAAGGCAAGGCTCCAGGTTCAGATGGTTTCATGGTGAACTTCTTTCACCATTTCTGGGATATCATTAAGCAGGAGGTCTGGAATATTGTAAAAGATTCTAGGGTTTCAAGAAATATTCTGCAAGCGCTTAATACAACCTTCCTCACTCTCATCCAAAAGTGTGAAGGGGCTGACTCTCCAGACAAATTTAGGTCCATAAGCATGTGTAATGTAATCTAAAAAATCATCACTGAGGTCATTGCGAATAGATTCAAACCCCTCTTACCCTGTCTGGTCTCTCCAAAACAATCAGGGTTTGTGGAAGGCCATCAGATGACGAATGACATTATCTTAGTCCATGAAATGCTTCATTATGTAAAAACTAAGAAAATCTCGAGAATTATGGTGAAAATTGACATAGCTAAATCCTATTATAAAATTAGCTGGCAATTTATGAGAAGAATGCTAACAACTTTTAGATTCTGGGACGACTTAGTTGAGTGGATAATGAAATTAGTTTCCTCGGATTTTTTCTCCATCTTGGTAAATGGAGTGTCGGCGTGTCTCATCAAACCTTCGAGGGGGATAAGATAAGGATACCCTTTATCCCCTTTCCTCTTCATTCTTATGGCAGAAGGGTTGGGAAGGTCAATCACGACAATGTGGGACAAAAATGACCTAAGAGGGTTTAAGGTTCATCCAAGGGCGGATACACAAACTCACCAACAGTTTGTGGATGATACCATGCTGATGGGTTACCCCTCGGTCTAGGAATCCAGGAAGTTTAAATACTGTCTATCAAACTTTGGAAAAGCTTCGGGCCTGGAAACCAACGACTAAAAATCACAGGTTTTCTTCTTTAACACCCCTCGAATCTCAAGACAGAATATTTGTCATTTCTTGGATTTCTATGAGAGCCCCCTTCCATCCAAATATCTGGGAATTCCCTTCGTAAATTCAATAAGCAAAAAGGGATCTTAGATTATGTTGTTGGACATCATGAAAAAACGCTTGACCAACTGGACCTTGAGGCCCCTCAATTTGGTGAACAGACTGGTCCTGGGAAAATCAATCCTGCAGGCAATGCCAACTGTTGGCAAGGGGTTGGGGTAAGTTGCGCAGCATCCGCGATGTTGCGCAAGCTCAGAAGACACCGCGCAAGACAAGGATAGCGCGCAAGGCGGAAGATGGACTAATTTTGAATATTTTGTGTCACTTTTTGTACTTTTGGACCATATTTTGTGGATATTGGTCATTAGTTAGAAAATCACTTAGGAGTTAGTTAGAAGTGGACCATGAATGTAAAGGTGCAAGCCTATAAATAGAAGAATTGTAATTGTGATGGATATATGTTTTTTTTGGAATGTTTTAGATCTAGTGTTGATGTGATCAAGTGAGGGAAGAATTGAGAGTTCACGCTCTGATCAATTATTGGTTTTGGATCTGTGGTTGATTGCGTAGAAGCTAATATGATGAGAGAGATGTTGATCTAAATTGTTATTCTTTGTCTCTTTTTGTCTTCTTTTTCCTGCAACCTTATGATGAATGCATGCAATTTATATGTATGATGTGATGCATAATGCTTATGAATGATATACTCTGTTTAGATCAGTTTGTGCAATTAGCATGATTATCTCTGTGATGATGCGATCTGGATGGTGAATGGTTATGTGAATGTCTGAATGACTAATGGATAAGTCAATGAATTGTTGATGCCCATGATCCTCTTCCTTTCTATGGAAACTTGGTTCTGTCAGCTCTCCCTTGAACATCTTGGGTGAGACTTCATCTGCTCTGCGGGTGTTGCTGGACAGGGTAAAAACTGTTTGGGTCGATCCTCAGGGAGATCGTGGCGAATTGAGTGTCGACAAAGTGGGACCATTGTCGACTCGGTTTTGTTGGTTGGGGTTTGATCCAACAAATGGTTATGTTTTCGGTACCTTGTTGCGACTAAGAGGAGGGTATGTGGCATCTGACGCGATCAAAAACTCAAGAGTGGATGTGGCATCCGACATGACCAGAAATTCAAGATTGGTTCGATCAGAAGCTGCGACAATTTGCTGAATCAAAAAATCAGAACCTTGGACTGACAACAGACAAGTGGTTGGTGAATTACATACATGACGGTCCTCATGAGTATTTTTTCTATGAGTTTCTTATCATACTGTACGAGTGGTTGGCGCAGTTCACGTATAAGAAGGAAAATTTTCAAGGAGGAGAACCAACATCCTGGACCCCTGAATTGATCCAGGAGCTGCAAGAAACTGACAACAGAGTGTCATGAGTTGTTGAGGTCTGGCTGGATAGTATCCTAGAAGGATATATCACTGAGTTCGCAATCGACACTACTAAGTCCTACAGTGAAGAAGGAAGGGAATTTTTCAACGGACCTAGAGGTAGGTTCTTATTGTCTCTACAATTGTCAATTAAAATGCTTGTCTGTGAGAAGGGTATACTGAAGATGCACCTAGAGTAGTAGAACTCTGGTGTGTGGAGGCGGTGGATACCACGACTAAAGGGGGGTGAGGAATGGGAATATAAAGGGTAGATTGGTGCAAGTTTCAAAGAGACTGTGAGGAAATTCGAGGAAGAAAGTGGTTGTACGAGGGGAGGAGCAAGGTTTCGACAAGAGAAGAGGCAGGGGACAGGGGAAGGTCCTGTTGCGATCGAAACGCAAAACCGCGAAGGACAATCACACGAGATGAAGCGACCCTACAGTGATGAAGAGGATGACCATACCCAGACTACGCCTAGGACAATAGTAAGATCAAACCCCAGCAGCGATGTTCCCATGCCTCCATGCACTACTTCAAACTCAGGGAGAAACACAAATTCCATAACAACTTTCTTGACGTGTCAACATTATTCTAATAATAGGTCAACATCTGCAGGAAGAAGGCCCAAGATGGAGGGAAACGACACAAAGCTACCTTTGTTTCATGGGAACGAGACTGACGATCCCGAGCAGTATTGATTCCTCTGCAAGGCAGTATGGATTGTTAGACAGTCCACAGATGATGATGTCTAGAAAGGCCAACTAGCGACTACCCTGCAGGGTTGTGCGCTAGATTGGTACATGAAATTTATACAAGTTCCTACGGGGACCCCTTCAAAAACATTGGATGAAATTTGGAAGGGACTAATCAAAGAATTCTGGTAGCCTAAATCAGAGGTGCAATACATTACTAAGTTGAAAGAGTTCAAGCAATTTCCAAATGAGACTGTTTGGGATTTCAATCAAAGATTTAAGACATTGATGGCACGAGTCGGTTTTGATATGAGTGATGTTGAGCATAAAGAATGGTTTATCACAGCTTTGGTACCTCATATCCGATAACCACTGATGCAATAGAAGATCGCGACCTAGAGCGAGGCTTTGGAGATCGCGATGAAGTTAGAAGCTTAACCGGTTGGGGAGAATACAACTGGCATGAACCAGATTCAGGCCCAGCTGGCGAACTTGACGTTGCAATTACAAGACATCAAGAAGGCAAAAGAGGATCGACAGGATCTTTGGTGCACTCGGTGTCACGCATATGGACACACCAAAGATAACTGCCCCAGCTTCCGAAATTATTTGGTCTCAGGAGCACCGAACCAATTGAGTTGCGACAGCGTACCATGGTGTCGTATATATCAAGTTTATGGACATCGATACGATAGGTGTTCTCAATAGATAGGTGTTCTCAATAGACTCCCACCACCATCCTTCCCAGAAGATAGGTGTTCTCAATACTCTAGCAGTGAGAGCCTCGAGGATCGCAGATTCGGAACATATTGAAAAAGAGAAAGACCACCTTAAAGAAGTCTTCACAAACATAGGTTACAAACCCAAGGTCATCACGAAGACCCTCGGCAAAACCCACAACAAGAACCTCACGGGTGTGAAAACCGTTGACAACAAGACCACCACCAACCCACGAGCTTACTTACCATATATACAAGGGGTGACTGATAAGATCGCTAAAATTCTCAACAAGAACAACATCACGACTTCGTTTAAATCCCTAGAGACCATTAAGAAAAGAATGAGATCCGTTAAAGATCCAGTTGATCATACACAATTCAGAGGGGTTTATAAGATCCCTTGCTCGTGCAAGATCAGCTATATAGGTGAGACGGGACGTTCTTTCCACACACGGCTAAAAGAACACGGGGCGGACATTAGAAAAGAACGTATCCGTTCCTTAGCCCTTGCGGAACATGTAGCCAAAACCAAACATTACATTTGCCTGGAAGACACCATTATCCTCGCGAAAGAAGACCACTACTTTAAAAGAAAATTTAGAGAGGCCTTAGAGATTACCAAACTCCCACACAACCTAAACAGGGATGGTGGCCTCGAGGTGAGCACTAGTTGGCTTCCATCTATTCTCAATCGAAAAGGCCACTCTGTCCCTTAACCGTTTTCTTTCTGCCCCCTTTTCCTCTTTCAAGCCCCTTCCCCCCTTTTTTCCTGTGTCCTCCTTCCTTGTCCTTAAATAAAACCTTAATTTAAAATACCCTAAGATTTAATATTAAATTTGAAAGGTCATTTTATAATCAGTTTTAAAACATTAGGGTTTTAAATTAATTTAAATCCAACCTTTTAACCTTTAAAATTCCTTTTAAATCTTTAGGAATTTTAAATAAATCTAAAAGATTCTCCCTAGGCTTAGACATATTAATAACCATCAAAATTAAAATAAAATGTGTTATTAATAATAATAAATTTAATGACTTTAGGATTTAAAATTTATTATGAGGTTTGAAAATTTGTTATTAGTAATATTAAATTTAAAAACTTTTAGGTTTTAAATTTATTATTAAGTTTTTTTAAATTTAATAAATCCTTTTATTAAGCCATAAGAACACCTTTCAATGAAAATTTAATTATAATTAAAATTCACTAATATATTTAATAACTTTAGGTTTTTAAAATTGTTACTAATAATAATAAATTTGGAAACTTTAAGGTCTTTAAATTTATTATTAAAGTTATTAATAATAATAATTTAAACTTTAGGGTTTTAAAGGGTTTTTCCAACCTTTAAAATCCTATAATTAAGCTATTAGATCACCTTGCAATAAAATTTGGTTATAATTAATATTAAAATTCATTATTAATAACAAATTTAATAACTTTAGGGTTTTTTGAATTTATTATTAGGTTTTTAAAATTGGTTATTAATAATAATAAATTTAAAAACTTTAAGTTTTTAGGTTTATTACTAATGTTTTTAAAATTGTTATTAATGATAATAAATTTATAACTTTAGGGTTTTAAACTTTTGGGCATTAAGTAGTTTTTTAAAAATCAATTCAAAAACTTTAGAGCTAAAAATGATTAAAATCTCCTTAATAAAACAATTTTTCATATTGTCTCAATTTAGCCATTGTAAAGATTTAACAATATAAACAATTCTTTTTCCGAATAATAGGTTTAGAGAATAATTTTTCCGCGCAAGTTGTAATCAAATTAAAACTTAAAAATTAAAAATTTTCCAACCTAGCATACCCTAGTCTCCGCGGCCGACCTTAGACTTTCTAATTGGTTCCAGTATTTAACATTGGTTCTCACTCTCTCCACATTTGACTTTGTCCTGATGATGGATCCTGATATGGATTCGAAACATTGACTTGGTCATTTCGATACTGTGGTTTCTCCGATTACACCTACAATAACCTTTCACCACAGAAATTTGGCAACAGAGATTACATCCCTGCACGGAAGGGATATTTGGCAAAAATTCCGTCTTCTGGAGAGTTTGAGGATTAAGATAAAATTGAGAGCTGCGGACTTAAACTTTTTTAAACAGTGTAGGGATAAGAAACTCATCCCTGATTTCGCCGCCATCAAACACAGAATGCGCAGTAGCTGGAATAAGAAAGCATTTGACAGACTTAGCGAGTCGCTGGTGAGAGCCGAAATAAAGAAGACACGATATGAGTTGGATGGTCTGTCCAAAAAAGCACTCACCCTGCACTTATGGTTGGAAAATAACATACATTTGGATCTCTGGACAGTGGCAGATGCTGGCGTGGCCCTGAAAGCATTGAACCGGGAACGTAAGGCACAACTGAGACAAGAAAAGAAAATCATGAAACTGGAATCGCGCCTGAACCCGGGCATTACACCTGCGCAGACCACATTGGAGGATAGAACAGCAATCAAGGGGAAGATAGCATTCGATGGTTTGACGATAATCAAGGATCCGGTGGCAAACAATTGCAAGATAAATGAACCGAGCCCAAACCACAAAACAATGGTAATACACCAGCAGATGAACTAGCTACACCAGCGTTAACACAGAAGGCAAACGTGGGACATATACCAGCGAATGGGGCGCAAGGCAATACACCAGCATCAACGTGTGGTGCAAGCAATGGAAATACGCCACCAGCATACGGCAATACATTAGTACGGAATGTAAATCAGGCCAACAGCGATATACACCAGCGTGATACCAGCAATACACCAACGTCAACGCAGAGAGCAGACTTTAGACATACACCAGCGCGTGGGGTGCAAGACAATACACCAACGTGTGTTTCAAATCATGCCATTGACAACATTTCAGCATTCTGTGGGACTGCGGCAAACGACAGGTCAGTTTTTAATGTTTCAACAGTAATGAATTGTTTAACAAATGACAGCATTGATAGACATACACCAGCACATGGGGTGCAAGACATTACACCAACGCGTGATACAAATCATGCCTACCACAACATACCAGCTTTCGGCGGGACTGCGACAAACAACAGGTCAGTTTTTAATGTTTCAACAACAAAGAATTATTTAACAAATGATAGCATTGATTCACATTTGAAACTTGACCTTACCTTAATGAATAAGGAAAACGATACCTTAGGGCATAAGGAAAACGTGGGTTATAGTCTCAGATCGAGGTTAAACCCCAACGTGGGAATAATTAAAACCGCGCAGAACAATACATTAGCGCAGAGGACAAATATTGGTAATGATCCAGGATCGAGCTTTAACCCTAGCGCGGGGAAGAATACACCGACGCGGAATATAAACTGTGGGAAGAAAGCAGATGATGGGAAGAAATTGGTGAATCTCTCTAGCCACACACTAGATAGTGCTGAATCCACTATTTTGAAAAAAGGTCTCAATTTTGTCATAGCCCCTAGAACCATTCCCGTCGAACCCATTATCTGCAACATTGAGGATAGCATCCAAAATTTGAACACTGTTCATCAAGAAACAATAAGACAGGAGTGTGCCTTAGTATTGAGAAAAGCCAAGCCACCAAAACGCAACATTACAAGAGAAGAAGAACGTGCCCTAAGAAACTTGAGGGCTAATGAAGACATAGTTATTCTTAAAGCGGACAAAGGTGGTGCCACTGTGATTTTGAATAGGGCAGACTACAATGTTAAAATGCTTGACCACCTCACCAATAGTGGAATCTATAGGAAACTAAGTAGCAATCCCATCTCTAAAGTAACTAAAGAAGTCAAAAAAGTGATTCTGAACTCCAATTTGGATGATCATTTGAAAAAACGTCTTATCCCCACCAGAGACATCACCCCCAGGATTTACGGCCTACCCAAAATCCACAAAGAAGGAGTCCCACTCCGTCCTATCGTCAACACTATAGGATCCCCCACCTATGAGCTTTCCAAACACTTAGCCAAAGTTTTAGGCCCCTTGGTCGGCAATACTGATTCCTTCATTAAGGACTCAAGCCATTTTGTGGAACTAATCAAAGATGAGAAACTAGAACCTAAGGACATGATTGTAAGCTTTGACGTGGTCTCACTCTTCACAAAGGTACCTTTAGAGGAGGCAATCCAGGTTATCAAGGATGCCACCGACCCCCACACAGCCAAGCTTACAGAAATCTGCCTAAGATCAACCTTCTTCAGCTTCCAAGGTGAATTTTATGAGCAAACCACAGGTGTAGCTATGGGATCCCCCCTCTCACCCATTGTTGCAAACCTCTTTATGGAGAAATTTGAGAGAGAAGCCCTGGACTCCTATCCTTTAAAACCTTCAAGATGGAAAAGGTACGTGGATGACATGAATGTGGTGTGGCCACATGGTGAAGATGAACTCAGGAAGTTCCTAACACACCTGAATAGTATCTTCCCCAACATCAAATTCACAATGGAACTTGAGGAAAACAGGAGCATCCCATTTCTAGATGTCCTCCTTACGAGAAAAGAAGATGGCACTCTGGGACACGAGGTGTTCCGTAAAAAGACGCACATGAATAGCTACCTCCACGCAGACTCCCACCACCATCCTTCCCAGAAGATAGGTGTTCTCAATACTCTAGCAGTGAGAGCCTCGAGGATCGCAGATTCGGAACATATTGAAAAAGAGAAAGACCACCTTAAAGAAGTCTTCACAAACATAGGTTACAAACCCAAGGTCATCACGAAGACCCTCGGCAAAACCCACAACAAGAACCTCACGGGTGTGAAAACCGCTGACAACAAGACCACCACCAACCCACGAGCTTACTTACCGTATATACAAGGGGTGACTGATAAGATCGCTAAAATTCTCAACAAGAACAACATCACGACTTCGTTTAAACCCCTAGAGACCATTAAGAAAAGAATGAGATCCGTTAAAGATCCAGTTGATCATACACAATTCAGAGGGGTTTATAAGATCCCTTGCTCGTGCAAGATCAGCTATATAGGTGAGACGGGACGTTCTTTCCACACACGGCTAAAAGAACACGGGGCGGACATTAGAAAAGAACGTATCCGTTCCTCAGCCCTTGCGGAACATGTAGCCAAAACCAAAAATTATATTTGCCTGGAAGACACCATTATCCTCGTGAAAGAAGACCACTACTTTAAAAGAAAATTTAGAGAGGCCTTAGAGATTACCAAACTCCCACACAACCTAAACAGGGATGGTGGCCTCGAGGTGAGCACTAGTTGGC
>LPNX010782590.1:365791-458770 GCA_001517045.1 Pseudotsuga menziesii
AAACGCCACTCTGTCCCTTAACCGTTTTCTTTCTGCCCCCTTTTCCTCTTTCAAGCCCCTTCCCCCCTTTTTTCCTGTGTCCTCCTTCCTTGTCCTTAAATAAAACCTTAATTTAAAATACCCTAAGATTTAATATTAAATTTGAAAGGCCATTTTATAATCAGTTTAAAAACATTAGGGTTTTAAATTAATTTAAATTCAACCTTTTAACCTTTAAAATTCCTTTTAAATCTTTAGGAATTTTAAATAAATCTAAAAGATTCTCCCTAGGTTTAGACATATTAATAGGCATCAAAATTAAAATAAAATGTGTTATTAATAATAATAAATTTAATGACTTTAGGATTTAAAATTTATTATGAGGTTTGAAAATTTGTTATTAGTAATATTAAATTTAAAAACTTTTAGGTTTTAAATTTATTATTAAGTTTTTTTAAATTTAATAAATCATTTTATTAAGCCATAAGAACACCTTTCAATGAAAATTTAATTATAATTAAAATTCACTAATATATTTAATAACTTTAGGTTTTTAAAATTGTTACTAATAATAATAAATTTGGAAACTTTAACGTCTTTAAATTTATTATTAAGGTTATTAATAATAATAATTTAAACTTTAGGGTTTTAAAGGGTTTTCCCAACCTTTAAAATCCTATAATTAAGCTATTAGATCACCTTGCAATAAAATTTGGTTATAATTAATATTAAAACTCATTATTAATAACAAATTTAATAACTTTAGGGTTTTTTGAATTTATTATTAGGTTTTTAAAATTGGTTATTAATAATAATAAATTTAAAAACTTTAAGTTTTTAGGTTTATTACTAATGTTTTTAAAATTGTTATTAATGATAATAAATTTATAACTTTAGGGTTTTAAACTTTTGGGCATTAAGTAGTTTTTTAAAAATCAATTCAAAAACTTTAGGGCTAAAAATGATTAAAATCTCCTTAATAAAACATTTTTTCATATTGTCTCAATTTAGCCATTGTAAAGATTTAACAATATAAACAATTCTTTTTCCGAATAATAGGTTTAGAGAATAATTTTTCCGCGCAAGTTGTAATCAAATTAAAATTTAAAAATTAAAAATTTTCTGACCTAGCATACCCTAGTCTCCGCGGCCGACCTTAGACTTTCTAATCGGTTCCAGTATTTAACATTGGTTCTCACTCTCTCCACATTCGACTTTGTCCTGATGATGGATCCTGATATGGATTCGAAACGTCGACTTGGTCATTTCTATACTGTGGTTTCTCCGATTACACCTACAATAACCTTTCACCACAGAAATTTGGCAACAAAGAACATATGATTCGTGCTTTGTGAAGGGCGAAGATCATCGCGCAGTACAGCAACCAAAGCCACATCCAAATGTGACAAAATCTCGACCACAACCACAGTATACAACACCGCAGCCGTAGTACAATCAAATGTTGATACCTTAGTCGTATCTGTAGTATGTTCAAGCTAAGCACTATGTTCAGCAGCAGTCGAATTCCCCGCCGCAACAGATGGCTCTACTGCAGTATCAGAAGCAAGGAGGATTTCGTGGAGGATTCTGAGGAAGAGGAGGAGGACGAGGTTTCGGATCTATCCAGTGTTACAATTATGGGGTATTTGGGCATTACAAGAGGGACTGCCCACACTTGCAGTGCTCATGTACATATTGCATGGCAATCAATCACAGTGTCGAAAACTGCCCACAACTAATCGTAAGATGGTAGGCCGGGAACGTTTCTCAGCTGCAAAATCAAAATTAGTTACAGAACCAAAATCAGCTACAAAATCAGAATCATGCCCAAAATCAAGTTCCACTCCAGACTCAAACCATGAATCAACCTATGAACCCTCCATTGAACCAGAATCCACCGTTGACTTAAAATCCACCAATGAACCAGAATCAAGGGCCAATGGTTGCGACAATCTCAGTAGAGCCCAGAACAACGGATGTTGGCATTGTCGTTGTCACCTATGTAGGAGCCACAATAGGAGAAGATGGGCCCCGTCCGCAGATTCGATTGGCTGGACAAAAGAACGCGTCGTTTGATATCGCAACAGAAAAGGAGACATTTTTTGGAACCCAGGATGCAATCAGAAGAAATCTTGGTAAGTCACATGTCTATGAAATTCCTTCTGCTTTTGATTCCTCACTAGAGGCAGGACCATTGCAGCAACATGGTACCTTGTAGTACTTCTTTGAGAGTTGTTTATCCTTGGCACGTGACTAAGATGCTCTAACCGAGATTGAAAATCTGTTGCACGGCCCGGGTAAGGAATGAAAGGATTCCTTGGTGAATTCTTTACATAAGAAAAGACAGGCAAAGAGATGTGCATGAATATCAAGATTGGGGACTATGAAGTGGACTCCATCATTCTGGATCTAGGGTCGAACGTGAACATCCTGACAAAGCAGACTTGGCAGAAAATGGGAAGCCCGACGTTGGGTTGGTCCCTTGTGCAGCTGCGATTAGCTAATCAGGCGAAGGTGCAATCAATTCGACGGGTATCTAACCTGGTCATAGATGTTGAAGATATGAAGACCTGTGTTGATTTTGACATAATTGTAGCTGTTAATGGTGAAGGCTCCTATCCCGCACTGTTGGGGATCAGATGGGCCAATGATAGTATGGTGGTGATTAACTTTAAGAAGAGAATGATGACATTTGAAAACCAAGATATTAGATTCATCACACCTATGGATCCAAATGAAGGACGGTGATATATTGAACCAGTAAAGGATGAAGTTTTCACAGAATGGGATCACGCTTACAACATCTCTGAAGACTATATGCACCCAACTGCTGATGGAGAACTCGATGGGCGCAACGCTAGTTCTGCATCCTCTGATTCCAACGATGCGATAGAGAACTGGAAAAACTGCTTGAATGAGGTGTCCATTAGGAAGTGTGGTCTGATTACACAGTCGTTGTGCCATGTTGCGACTGAGATTGTCGAATTGCCAATATATGAAGGGCTACCTGAACTGTCTGCATTCTTAAAGGTGTTTGAAGAAAAGGTGTCAGAACCACAGCTATTGTTGGCACTGGAGGAAGCACTGAAGGCCACTCCAGCACGCTGGTGGGCGACTTATAAAAAGACAATTACTAGATGGGCGCAGTGTCGACGTTTGATGACAGTTCGCTTTGGAAACACAGAGGTGTATCACATTGGGAAGTATGATGGACGGAATGGCCCTAGTGGACATTTGATGGAATGCCAAGCATTGTGGGCATCGCAACCAAAGGATGAATGGGTCCTTGCCTTTATTCACACCTTGGACGAAATGTTGAGATCCTAGCATGTATCAACAGAGTTGCATAGAGAAAAAACCACTTGGGAAGAGCTAACGGTTTGCTTTGTGCATACCTTTATCTTCACAAACGCTAATTATGATGTTAGTAATGCACTTCAGATCATTCGAGACGTGGTTTTAAAGGTTGTACCAGTCGCATATCCTATGGACCCACTTGTGCATTGCCACATGCAGTCAATGATGGAATGCTATAACATATCTGGCGAACCTAAGGATGATAATGAGTTACGGAATATCAATATACCGACTGATCCAATGAATCAGCCGCTGAAGATCCGGAAAGTTAACATTGGGACAAAGGAGAACCCAAAATTCGTAAGTGTTGGGGACTATTGGGACGAGGAGACTATGGCAAAGATCATAGATCTATTGCATGAATTTCAAGATCTCTTTCCAACAAATTTCTTAGAAATGAAGGGGATACTGGGTGATCTAGGTGAGATGGAGATTCCATTAAAGCCAGATGTGAAACCAGTACGACAGAGGTCGTATCGCTTGAATCCGCGATACAACGAAAGAGTTAAGGCTAAACTTGACCAGATGTTGGAGGATGGAATCATTGAGCAAGTAGAAGAGTCAGAATGGATCAGTCCTATGGTGGTCCAAGACAAGAAAACTGGTGAAGTTCGGATCTGTGTCGACTTACAAAAATTGAATGATGTCTGTATGCATTACCCTTTTCCAACAACATTTATAGATGAGGTACTTGAAGGAGTAGGTGGTAAGGAAATGTACTCTTTTACAGATGGATTTTCTGGTTATCACCATATCAGAATCGCAAAGTAAGATTGACATAAAACAACATTCGTTACAGAATGGGGCTGGAGCTTGCCACGACCGACCAATGTAAAGATGCTCAGGGCGACACTAGGGCACACTGGGTATTATAGAAAATGCATTACAAGATATGCTGTGATTACCACCCCTATGGAGAAACTATTGAATAAAGATGTTGTCTTTGTATGGAGTCCAGAATTCCAAGGTAGCTTTGACATGTTGAAGGCCAAGATGGCTTTGGCGCCAATACTTGTATTCCCAGATTGGAACAAAGAGTTCCATGCGCATGTTGATGCCTCTTATGTTGCGCTAGGAGTAGTGCTCACGCAGTCAAGTGAAGGAGACCTAGATCACCCAATTGCTTTCGCTAGTTGGAAGCTATCATTCGCTAAGAGGAATTATACGACCACAGAGCGTCAAGGTCTGGTGATGGTCTATGCACTGCAAAAATTCAGGCATTACCTTTTAGGTGGCCACTTCAAGATGTTTACTGACCACTCTACTTTGAAGTATCTGGTTAATAAGCCTATGTTGGGGGGGAATATATGCCACTGGCTACTTCTCTTCTAGGAGTTTGGTTTTGAAATCGTGGTGAAGCCAGGTCGCTTGAATGATGGCCCTGATCACTTGTTAAGAATCGAAACAGACGAGGAGCCTACTAATATATGAAGATAGACAGCCTGATGCACAGTTGTTCCGAGTTAACATGGCAAATGACCATTATGCTTCAATAATCCAGTTTTTGGTGACAAGAGTCACACCATAAGAACTTTCCACAAGTCAAAAGAAGCAATTGGTGGTTAAAGCTGCTGATTATCAGTTGATTATCGGACACCTGTATAAGCTGGGACCTGATGAAATATTGCGGTGATGTGTCCTACCCCACGAGCATGGAGAAATCTTAGTAGAAGCACATGCGGGAGTTGCTAGGGGACATTACAGGGGTCATGCTATGCCAAAAAAGGTGCTTCGCATAGGGCTATGGTGGCCCACTTTACATAATGATGCGGCATACTATGTGCGGAGCTGCGATGTTTGTCAATGCACTGACAAACCATCGCAGGGGGACGAGTTGCCGCTAGTCCCACAGGTAACTTTGCAACCTTTTGATAAATGGGCCGTGAATTTTGTGGGTCTAATCAACCCACTTGGGAAGAGAGCTAGGGCACGATACATAATCACGTCAACGGACTACTTGAAACGATGGGCAGAAGTTGCACCAGTCGTAGATTGCACTACTGCGACAATAACAAGATTTCTGTTTGACAACATCGTGGCGCGGTTTGGATGCCTAAGGATATTGATGAGCGACCAAGGTAGCCATTTTATCAATCACAAAGTAAGAGCATTGATGAAGGAATTGCAGATCCAGCATAAGAAAAGTACACCATATCATCCGTAGGTGAATGGGACTGTAGAAGCATTCAACAAGATATTGGAACATGTACTCTAAAAGGTATGTAACACTAACCGAGATGACTGGGATTTGAAGATTCCAATAGTACTATGGGCATATCACACCACCTGCAAGAGTTGACAGGACAAACACCATTCAAATTGGTGTATGGGTAAGAGGCAGCCATGCCTATGGAATACATTGTTCCTAGCCTGCGCATTGCCGCCGCGACATGAATGGATGATGAAGCAGTGCTAGAAGAGCACATGGAGCAGTTGATACAGCTTGAAGAAGACCATTTTATTGAGGGTTCCATCAATGCATCGAGAAGGATAGACATAAGGCTTGGCATGATCACCATATAAAAAACAAGCAGTTTCAACAAAGAGATTTGGTGTTGTTAAATGACAGCAAGTTCCTGAAGCATCCAAGTAAGTTGCAGATGCATTGTGTTGGTCAATATCTTGTAAATTCAATTATGTCTGGGGGAAGTTCAACTACAACAATTAGATGGAGTGATGCTGCCAAAACCAGTGAATGGTAGCGGCCTGAAGCCCTACAAGACAAGGACGAAATCACATAATGCTTAAGGCACTGCGTAATGTTTTATATATATATATAGTCAGAGGAAGGGTGCAGCAGGAGGAAGTGGATGCGCAAGTAGGGGAGTCAGTAGCGCAGCTAGGAGTCTCTATCGCGACACCTGTAGGGTCGCGACATAGTCACATCAATAATAAATGAAGCACGGTTAAGATAGTTAGCCAGTGGTGCTTACTGAAGCGACACATATTGATGGTAGATCCGACCGCTGGGTTGACATAATCGACGGTGAATTCGAGTAGTTAATGTCAGATTTAATCATGTTGTCCATGTGTTATAGCTGATTTTACCACACATGGTTGATCACACTTTTATGGCCTTGCCTGTCCCTCTGCAGACTCTTTGGACCCCATGGAGTATTTTTGTACCTTTGATGTTTCCAATATCATCCCTAAAAACACTCATTATTTGTTGTACACGACCTTAATCCCTTTCTCATGTATATACGTGGATATTACCCCTAAAATCCCGTACATCGGGATGTGTGCAAATTGTACACGACCTTAATCCCTTTATCATGTATATACGTGGATATTACCCCTAAACTCTCGTACATCGGGATGTGTGCAAAAGGCCAAATGTTTTTGGATTTTTCCTTGATGTGGATACGAGTCACTTGTCTCTTGGCCTTCCATATGCCTCGAGATCACTCGGATTTGACCTTCCATTACCCCATTGAAGCACTATATAAGGAACCCTTTGGATACGTTGAAGAGGAGGAATTGAAGAGCAAGAAAACTATAGTCCATTGTTGTCGTAGCTTGCTTATACTTGAGTCTGCGTCCCTTTGTCCCTTGGAGCACTTTGTGTTCTTCCCAAGCTTGCCTTTGCTTGTGAGCTTTCTATTGAGAGATGGAGGATTGAGGTTAGCTGTAGGGTCGCGACATAGTCACATCAATAATAAATGAAGCACGGTTAAGATAGTTAGCCAGCGGTGCTTACTAAAGCGACGCATATTGATGGTAGATCTGACCGCTGGGTTGACATAATCGACGGTGAATTCGAGTAGTTAATGTCATATTTAATCATGATGACCATGTGTTATAGCTGATTTTACCACACATGGTTGAACACACTTTTATGGCCTTGCCTGTCCCTCTGCAGACTCTTTGGACCCCATGGACTATTTTTGTACCTTTGATGTTTCCAATATCATCCCTAAAAACACTCATTATTTGTTTTACATGACTTTAATCCCTTTCTCATGTATATACATGGATATTACCCCTAAACCCGTATACATCGGGATGTGTGCAAAAGGCCAAATGTTTTTGGAGTTTTCCTTGATGTGGATATGAGTCACTTGTCTCTTGGCCTTCCATATGCCTCGAGATCACTCAGATTTGACCTTCCATTACCCCATTGAAGCACTATATAAGGAACCCTTTGGATGCATTGAAGAGGAGGAATTGAAGAGCAAGAAAACTATAGTCCATTGTTGTCGTAGCTTGCTTATACTTGAGTCTGCATCCCTTTGTCCCTTGGAGCACTTTGTGTTCTTCCCAAGCTTGACTTTTCTTGTGAGCTTTCTATCGAGAGATGGAGGATTGAGGTGGTGGAGGACTCAGTTTCTCCGGTTCGCAGACGTGCCGACAAAGGTTGTCACTTGTGTAATCTCTGATTTATTTGATAGAAATATCTTTCCCTGTCCAATGATGTGTATTTAAATGCATATTGAATCCATGGATGTGTTTCATTTCTTATGTATCATTGATTATATATACTATAGTAGGCCTAACACTATATCATATAGCATGCTTGCTTTGTTTACTGTTGTTGAGAAGTGAATTGCTAATGCAAGTGGGATTGGAAAAAGCTCAACGGGGATCTACTACAACCGTCCGGAATAAGGTATGTTTCGAGATCCTTTTGTGTTAGATGTTGTATTTCTCTTGAATATGGGGAAGGGATTGATTTCTGCAGTTTCTATGTTTGTTGTGGTACACCCCAAGCCATAGGAAGTTTTCTCCGTAACACCATGGTTGATTCGGTAATGATGAACAATGGATCGATCGAATGCTATAAGAAGGTGCTCGACGCATAGTGAAGGCACCATTGTGCTAAATTGAGTGGCAAGAGTGTTGAAGAAGTGATTTCTAGTGCTATCCAGCAAAGAGTGAGAATTGCAGAGTAAAGGCGAGAGTGTCTCACGACGGTGGGCAAGTGTTGCGGGATGCAGAGTAACCCCGACACGGTAGAGATTTCTAGTGAAAGATAGACCAATGACTATTGAAGAAGAAGTTGCCAGCATGCAGTTCAGATCATCCTCCATCCCGACAAAGAACCGGCGGGAGCAGAAACCCAGCTCCCCAGCGTCAATGAAGAGGCAAACACGGACATCGGTAAGGGCACAGGAAGATGCATCTGCCCAGACGGGGCCCTCTAGCTTTGGCATTGTAGAATCAACGGTTCGCATTGGGGTCTCTGTAAAAGATATTCCAGGTTACATTCCTCCCACCCAACTTGGAGCACAGCTTCGGCGATTAACAAAGAATCAGAAGTATCAGCCAAAAATGTCGGTATTGCCGCAAGGAATGTTGTGCACCACCGACATTGTCCCTGCGTTGATGAAGATGAAGTACGAGGATCATGATCTGTTGTTGCTGAAGGATGTAGCGGATGAGCCCTACGAGTCATTTCCTTCAATCATAGGAGGGCCCATAGTGCGTATTCCACAGCCATGGGCGCAAGGGCTGGATAAATCTGGGTTGTTGGGGCTCATCAACATGCCGCATTTTGGGCAGTTGAATGAATCCAACACGTGTGTTAAGCAGCTATTGGCCTGCTATCATGGAGGGACACTATGGCTGGACACGCCAGTTGTCATCACAGTTGATTTGATCTTAGAGATTATAGGGTTACCGAAGGATGGGCCAGACCCATCGCAACATTTTAAGGGCTGAGACAATGATAAACAACTCATTGCAAAGTTGAAACAAAGGTGCAACTTGCATCGCAACGGCAAGACCTACATAATAGATAATATCAACGAGCGTGCAGATCACATTGGGGCATGAATTCTCGCCAGTAAAATTGCCAAGAAGAATCACCCCATCCATTCTACTTCAGGAGTGATTGTGTGTGTGCAACAATGTGCCAAAGGGGTGCAAATGAACTAGTCCCTTTTCTTGTTGAACCAGTTGGCTGAGGGCGTTGTTGCAGTTCAGGCCAGAGAGTGGCCTTTCACATACAGCTAGCTATTGATTTTGAATGCATTAGTGGCTTCGATGGAGCTAGAGGACTATCAAAGAATGGATGTTGAAGTTGTTAAGGTGTGCAAAGGTGCACGATATCAAAATTTGTGGTGGGTAGAGGAGCCCAATCAGCAAGAGGACTACACGATCCACTTTTGGATCTATTGGGAAGCATTGTAGGTGGTAGCAGTCAAAGTTCCCTGGTTAACAAAAGAATCCGCAAGAAAATATCGAAGGATCGTCTAGTTCGCCATAGGACCACACACCATCCAGGTTTAGGCTCGTCGTGACCCTGATAAGCAGTGGTTACTGATGTCGTATAAGGTGACAGACGAGGAATTGGAGGTAGTGATGGATGACTGGCCTGCAGCATGGAAGGAGTTGGGTAGCACCAACGAAGTATCAACAGGACCACCGATAGATGCACCCAAGGAACCAGTAAGAGGAACTGATCAGCAAAGTCACCATGATTCCGATGGCGAATCATCAACAGAAACTCCTGTGGACCTTGAGGTGCAACGTAACCTTAAGGAGATAAGGACGAAGAAGCAAATGGAACAGGATGCCAACAGTAGTACCAGGTTCGCACTGGAGACGCAATTATAATGGCTTATTAAGTCCGTCACGGACTCATCTGATGTTGCAGCAAAAGAAATGTGGAGGTCTACCCAGGAAGGTTTTGCTGAGGTACTCACCAAGTTAGATTCGGTCTATAATGTTGTTTTAGGAAGAGGACCAAAAAGTGCAGCTGTGCAGGATTTCACATCGATTAGCACTGAGCCACGGGCCAGGAACGTTCAGGTTCCCCCTACTGCAATCGACGCCGAAAAAGAAGATGTGAACTCCGCATTGCAGTAGCTGCAGAGCATTGCGATGGATATCAATAAACTGTCCACCCAAACCTTCATCCACATGCAACGAGTTGTCAACCAAGAGTTGGTTGATCGACAGAAGGAAGTCAACGACCAGTACCTGTGGTCATAAGTGGGAGAAGAGATGCTACGAAAAGAAGTTGAGGAATTGCTTCAATCAAAGGAGACAGTGATAGCCGCCACTGCGCAATAAATTGAGGCGCTAAAGAAGGCCCAGGAAGAGCTGGAGATGAAGGTCACGTTGAGAAATAACATAACTGAAGAATGAAATTGACAGCCTTGTTATTGAGAAGGCGTAGCTCTGCACTAGTCAGGGGTAGCTAGAAGAGGCCATTACAAATGCCTACCAGTACATCCATGAAAGCACGACAGAGCTGGATGCAGTCACCAAGGCCAAGCGACTGGGAGTAGTCATCGCGCAGCTCTAGTTGGACAACAGTCTGATAAATGCTATGGTTTACCTAGACACGCCGCCAGAGCAAGTTGCAGAACGGAAGAGTGCCATTGACGAGATAGGGGCATTAGCTTGAAAAGATCGAGCAGGAGGCCAAAAAGATCACAGAGGCAATGTCACAATTTTGGGGTAGTGTCGTTCAAGATTAGCAGTTAGAGAAACTCACAAAGCAGTTGCAAAACGTTGAGAACTAGTTGGCGACATTGAAGATAGCATTAAGGACAATGCTGCCACTTGTGTTGATCGCACGGTCTGCAGAACTGAAGGAACTACAACAACGAGTTGCAAAAGCACAGGAGCGATAGCGAAAATGCAATGACCAGCTCGATGAGTTCCAAGAAATTGGAGCCCAACTGTCAGTAAAATCAATCGCTGCACTGCAGGCTGTGCATGACGACAAAAAGGAAGTCAATGCCAAGATGGTGGAGCACACGTTAAAGCAGGATTTGCTTGCATGTCAAGACCTTGCTTAGAAAATTAAGACATAGGTATCAAAAATTTCTCAGCAGTACGAATACTTCAAGATTAAAATCAACCAGTACACCATGTCCACCTGATGTGGCTCGAGGATGAGCCACAAGACTGTGTTGGGGGCCTATTGGAAAGGGGTTGGGGTAAGTTGCGTAGCATCACGGATGTTGCACAAGCTCAGAAGACACCACACAATACAAGGATAGCGCGTAAGGCGGAAGATGAACTACTTTTGAATATTTTGTGTCATTTTTCGTACTTTTGGACCATATTTTGTGGATATTGGTCATTTGTTAGAAAACCAGTTAGGAGTTAGTTAGAAGTGGACCATGAATGTAAAGGTGCAAGCCTATAAATAGAAGAATTGTAATTGTGATGGATATATGTTTTTTTTAATGTTTTAGTTCCAGTGTTTATGTGATCAAGTGATGGAAGAATTGAGAGTTCACGCTCTGGTGAATTATTGGTTATGGATCTGTGGTTGATTGACCAGAAGGTAATACGATGAGAGAGATGTTGATCTGAATTGTTTTTCTTTGTCTCTTCCTGCCTTCTTGTTCCTGCAACCTTATGATGAATGTATGCAATTTAGATCTATGATGTGATGCGTAATGCTTATGAATGATATACTTTGTTTAGATCAATTTGCGCAATTAGCATGATTCTCTCTACGATGATGCAATCTAGATGGCGAATGCTTATGTGAATGTCTGAATGACTAATGGATAAGTCGATGAACTGCTGATGCCCATAATCCTCTTCCTTTCTACATAAACTTGGTTTTGTCAGCTCTCCCTTGAACATCTCGGGTGAGAATTCATCCACTTTGTGGGTATTGCTGGACAGGGTAAAACCTGTTTGGGTCGATGCTCAGGGAGATCGTGGTGAGTTGAGTGTTGATGAAGTGGGACCCTTGTCGACTGGGTTTTGTTGGTTGGGGTTTGAGCCAACACCAACATATCTCTTTTCGACCTTGGCTGCTCCAAAGGCAATTCTAAAAGATATCAGAAATATGCAACGTGATTTTTTGTGGAGCGATGCTAACAAACGACGAAAATGGGAAATGTTATGTACCCCTATGCATCAGGGGGGATTAGGCCTCTATGACCCTGAACATGAGAATGTGGTGAGTGGAGCCAAGTTGTGGTGGCGTTGGGTAACCTATAATTAAGAACCCTGGGAAAAGGTATGGCATATTAACTATGTAGAGGATTGGGACAAAGGAAATCTCATTCGATTTTCAGAAGACAGCCCAGGGTCTCACATATGGAGAACAACCTGGTTGGGAAGGACATTGATCCAATACCATAACTTCTCGGAAGTAAGGAATGGATGAAAAGCTCGAATATGGGAAGATTCTTGGTAGAAAATACCTCTTATAGGACGCGATGAAGGAATTCAACAACTTGTTGGAGAATGTGTTAACCACGGCATTATAAGGGTCAAGGACATATGGGTAAAACATGAGGATGACCAAGACTTCTGGGTCTGGGTAGACAAGGAATGGTGGGAATGTCGTGGTCCAGGGGAGGAAGTGGAAAGAATGGAAGAAGCCCTCAACAACATGCGAATTAGAATGCACTCAGGGAAGGGCAAGCTGAGGTGGGGATATTTCCCAAAGGGCTCATTCACCATGAAGGAGGCATATGACTTATGTACAAGGGAAGATGCCCAACCGGTGGATCGGAAGTGGCAAAAACTGTGGAAGAAAAAATTATGGCCTAAAATATTGATCTTTAGCTGGCTAGTAATGAAAAAACACATTTTAAAAGGAAAATCTTTAAAAAGGAGGTATGGTAGGACCTTATTGGTGCTGCCTGTGCATACATGAAGAAGAAACAATAAGCCATCTCCTGGATACTTGTCTGTTTTCCACCAGCATCTGGGACCAAGGTGCAACAAAATTCAGAAGATCTGACTGGGTCAGGAAAAATCTGGACCAAATTCTCACAGAATGGACCAACAACCCTTTCTAGAACCCCATTCTAAACCGTTTATGGGATATGTTTCCTCATTTCGTGCTCTGGAAAGTCTGGAGGGAGCGAAACTCTAGGACTTTCCAGGGGAAACCTTCGACCTCGGGAAAAATGTGGAATACCATAACAAGCAAGAAGCTAGAAACAATAAATATGGACGACTGGGACAACTCAAACTGGGAGGCTACATACTCAGAGTCCGCCATACTGAGAGCTTGGGGTCTTTCAGGACCAATGCAGTTTGGTGACATGCAACAAAGCACAGGAAGAATGGTTATAAGTGTAGAGATATGGGCTTCCCCTCCCTGGGGATTTTATAAGCTCAATTTTGATGGCACGTCGAAGGGAAACCAAATCCCAGCCAGTTATGGGTGTATCATCCGTGACCACAGAGGAAGAATGCAGGGATTCAAGTATGGTTACATAGGATGGGAAACCAACAATGCGGTAGAGATAGAAGGTCTCTTGCAGGGAATAAAAATGGTGAAGGAGAACCGATGGACCCCTATAATCATCGAAGGAGATTCACAAGTGGTAATCCAAATGGCGACGAAACTCCTTCATGGCACCCAAAGTGCAAAGGTGGCACACTCATGTAGGTTGGAGGGGCGGTTGGAACAATTGAAGGAGATTTTGGACTCAGGTTTGGCTATCCTCTTTAACCATGTTAGAAGAATTGGGAACAAGGCGGCAGACTAGTTGGAAAACCTCAGGACGAAAACTTATAGAGTAGTTAAAGGCAAGGACTGGAGTGAGGTGATGGATGTGACGACAAGGGATAGTTATATAAACCTCATGCACCAAGATACGTAGAGTAGTTATGAAACAGGGAGGGAAGGACACTAGGAGTGTTTGACTCACTACATGTAAAGGAGGTTGTATAGATAATTGGAGGGTGACATCAGGTGAAAGGCACACTTGTTTTAAATTTGCTAACTCTCATGATCAGGGCACCATCTTTTCAACTAACGGGTATACGTGCAGAAAAGAATGGGGAAATTGGAAGATCCGGGCAACTGCATGGGATATATTTGCTTTGGACTATGGAACAAGAACAGAGCATCATAACATGTATTGCTCTAATCATGGTTTAGAAGAGGAAGTTGCTATTTAGGGAGATGCATGGTGGTGGGAAAAATCACGAAGGTCATCTGCACACTGTTTTAGCTAATTTCCAAAACAGAGGGACATTCTAGCTTTGGCATATGGAAGCCTACTAATGAAGGAGCGCAAAAGGAAGTATGGACAGTCAGAAAGGAAAGGGGAAGTGGGCGTTAGGTCATGAGAAGGAGGGTGGTTGGGTGACCAAGGCACAGAAGAAATCCCTATGGGAAGCCTGAATGTTCAAACTAGGCCTTGTTAAGCAAATTTAGCATAATATCAACAAGACTGAGCAGCAGTTGTGGGCAAAATTGGATAGGGACACCCTACACGAGGAATGTCATAAGGTGAAAGACTGGATCCTTGATCCAAGACACAATGCAAGTAGACTCATCCTCTACGAGAGAACTGTGGCGCTCTTTTGGGTGATGAAAAATCTTATTGGTTGCTCGGCGTGGGAGAAAAAGGAGATGGGCGAAGCCGAGGAAAAGCTAGCACAATGGCAGGCAGAGATGGCATCTGAATCGAAGCTGTTGAACTAGGAATTGGACACTATTTTGCAGGGTCTCGAAATGTAGGCTCCTCCAACCCCGCCAACCACGATGTCCTAGCTGAGTCCAGTAGGTATCAATCGCCAGGGGTGCATCCCGGATATCCCATATATTATGTTATAGTGATTTTGTGCTTTGTGTTGTCATGCAACTATTATGTGTTATGGGTATATCAGTCCAAGATCCATATCAGGATGTAGTGTTTGATTTATGAGACTTTCCATGTCAAGTTGAAGTAGTTCCTATAGTTTTTTGTAGTCAATGGTGTAATCAGTCAAGAATGAAGATGTATCAGCCTCAAGTTTTTGCGGAGGTATACTATGTAATATGTCATATGGTCGAGTTATTCAGTCATGTTATTTTTGGACAAAGAGCCGGATGAAGCAATTATCAACAGAAAGGTGCTTGTGTATCAAAATGTAATCAACCATTAGAGGAAATTTGGGGTCTAAAATGGGCCTTATAAGAAAACGAGCCAACAATAAATTCTTGTGACTTGGAATTCAAGAACCAATAGAATTTCAATAAAATGAGTCAACCATGGTCCATAATGGTTGAATTGACATATTTGTCATAAAAAAAAACTACATTTTTTGTTCGTATTTTCGACATGTCTCCCTGTGTTTTTACTCAAATTTCGAGCGAGAGGGCTCGTTGGATGCAGAATTAAATTATGGATCCAACAGGTACCCACACTGCATACTTTTGATGGACCCCAGTACCCCAAAAACAAGAAATATCTGAAAAAACGTGAACGGACCTCGCTACCCCAAAAAACAAGAAATACCTAAAAAAAAGTGATGATGATGTCATCATCACATTTTTTCATGTATTTCTTGTTTTTGGGGTAGCAAGGTCCGTCAAAAGTATGCAGTGTGGGTACCCGTTGGATGCATAATTTAATTCTACATCCAACGAGCCCTCCCGCTCGAAATTTGAGTAAAAACACAAAGAGACATGTCGAAAATATGAACAAAAAAAATAATTTTTTTTCTTTCTTCCTTCAAATTAATAAATATTATTTTATTATTTTTCTTAGAAGACCCATTTTAGATCTCAAATTTTCTCTAATATTTGTTATGACGTAAATAAAATCTCTTACTTACAATGAAAACAAATTAATGAAAAAACAAAAGACAACCAAAAAAATGAATGGATAAACATTCAAAATATGAAATCATTCTCAACCCCTTTAAAGAATCAAATAATTCGAAAGAATAAAATAAAAGACATTATTTAATCAAAATTAATGACCATATACAGAGATGGATAAAGGGCATGGAGAAGTAATTTTTATGAAGATAAGGACAAGTCATCCATATAAGTAATATACATTAAATGTAACTAAATTTTATGAAATGGACAAAGGATATGGAGAAGCAATTTGTATGATGATAAGGACAAGATGTCAACTGAAACAATAATTGAAGAAGGATGGATAAATTAACAAATAGTATGATTTGTTTTTTATATAAGATATAAAGTTAGGGGAAAATACTCAAAGAAGTTGCTTTCATGCTTAAACACATGATATCTAAAATACAAAATCATTAGAGAAATATGATGACATTCTCACCAAATATTAAATACAAAAATTATAATGGAATAATATATAGGAAAGAAAGATTGAAGATAAATTAAAAAATTAAAAAATTAACAAAGTAAAGGCATATTATTTTTAAATCGAAATGTCTAATATATTGTGTATTGAAAAATAATTCAAAAGGAACAACCATATATCTACAATAAAAAAATTATCTGAAAAAAACTAACAACTGAAGGGTTACATCGTAAAATCCTCCTCTTTATATATCCATATCATTGAAACTACTAAGTTTGTGAAGAGTTGTCTACTATATACACGAACAAACTGTCATAACATAAGAAGAGCAACTAAAAAACATAATACATCACAAGCTAAAAAAACACTATTTCCTTCTTTTGATTGTTGCTCATCTTTAACTAAATCCTTGGAGCATGAGATCTTCATGGCAACAATGGCGAGCTTTTGAACTACATCTCCCTCCATTAATTTGGAACATTTAATTAACTTTGTAGGATTGTTCATCTTGAGAAAGACACATAATTATTTTGAAGTGCATTTCAATGCCATTGATCAACTTAGTGATTTGCTTCCCCTTCTTTTGCACTACGTTCTCAAGGGCCTCTTCTTTACCATCTTCCCTAGCTATATGATCGTTAATTCCATCATTTGACCCTTTCAGGCCATCCATTTGTGAATTCAATTGCTACATCATCCTTTTTATATCTAAAATTTTGTGCAAACTTTATCCTCCAGGGGGCATCCCAGTTTGAGGAGCTATCCATTATTGACCATAGAAGACTTTGAAACAAAGATTGTTTCCCTACCTGCTGAGTAAAACTCCCCTTACATCCACTGATAGAACCACCACGAATATAACTCAACAAGGAGGTCACAGGGACCACCTCACAACTAGATCCTGTTAGTTTTTCTAATCTAATTCAACTTGTTTAGGATCTTTATCTGAAAGAATAGCAAGCACACTAAGATACATAAGATAGAGCAGATACACAAAACATAAGATTTTCCTCTAGGAAACCACACAAACTTCCTCATAATAGTTATGTCATTAAGACAATATCACAATATGGAAAAACCCAATAATAAGAAGTCTTTTGCAGCTCTCTCTCTCCTCCTTGTCCTTCTTTATATCCTCATGTGAACTTGAGTGAGTGAGTGTGTGTATAAATGACGGAGGGTGCCTCCCTATTTATACCCTTCAAGTGACTGACCTCCTAACTTAACTGGGATAAACTCTAACCCTAATAGGGCTGACTTCTCCTAGGGAGACTCCAAAAATACATTTCATTATATTATACTGGGGACTACTTCTCGACTTACAACGAAGATTGTACCTCAAGGACCATACACAATAATGACATCCCAAAAGGAGGGAAACACATCTCCAATGGGGGTACAACATCATACAATATACATCATAATATCTTCCGAAGATACAAATACAACAACAATCCCTCTTAACTAGGAATGTATTCTCTCTCGCCACAGTCTTCAACACATCTGGTTAAGTCATCATCACGTAGTCATCATAGTAGTTGTTGCCATAGTCCTCATCTTGTCGATCATTGAATAGTGTTATCTGTCATTGAAATTTTCTACAGAGCCAACCCTGTTTCATGTTGGGTGTAGGCCTAGTCCTCATTTAGGCAATCCATCGCGTAGGTACAACCGAAGACCATTCATTACATTGTCAATGCAATCACCTGCATCTCCTACTGTCATCTCGTCATATCCAAATCATTTCATCATCAGACACAGATCACAACCCAGATGCATGTCTTAGACCACCTACATTCTACCAACATAGGAGCATGTCACGACTCATTACGTCATAGGGACAACCTGCGTCTTCCACTATGCGAGAATCTCCTAAGAGCACACCAAGTGCATTACGTCTCACCATGGTGAACCCACATTCTACCAACATAGGAGCACACCAGGTCTTTTACGTCACCAAGACAACCTGCGTCTACCACTATGTGAAAACTGCCCAGGCGCACACCAAGTTCCTTGTGACCTCTCATCATCTCCAACATAGGAACACACATAAGGATTGATTACTTCCGAATGACCTACATACCACGCCAAAATATTTTAGATTCCAGGACAACCTCAAGGACTTATTATATCTAAGGAAAACTTACATACCATGCCAGGACCTTTTCCATCCAAAGATAACCTTCCAGGATTTACTATGTCCGAACAACCTGCATACCACACCAGAATCTTCTTACGTTCTAGGAAAACCTCCAGGATTGATTACATTCGAACAACCTACGTACCAGGCCAGGATCTTTTACGTTCCAGGACAACCTACAGGGCTGATTACGAACGAACAACCTAGGTACCATGCCAAAATCTTTTACATTCAAGGACAACTTGTCTACCTTCCCGTGTGAGATGTCGTGCATCTGCGTCATCTAATATCTCGTCATCTCTAGCATAGGAGCACATTAGGACTGATTACAACCCAAAGACAACTTTCAACTCCGACCATGATAGAACACGTTTCTCCCTCTTTCTAGGGGTCTTGTTCTGGATCACACCAAGTCTTTCTCTGAAGTAATCGAGCTTTGTTCTAACTAGTGGCTTGGTCAATACATTGGCTATCTGCTCATCCGTCGCCACATACTGGAGCTTCACTACTCCTCTCTGCACCATATCCCTGATATAGTGGAACTTGATCTTGATATGTCATGGAACACTAGGTTCCTTGACAACTTAACGTGACTCTGGTTGTCACAAAAGATACATGTTGCCTCTAACTAGAGATAAAACAAATCATACAATAGCTTCCATAGCCATACCGCCTCACAACTAGCTGAGCAAAGTGCAACATACTCTGCCTCGGTTGTACTCAACGCCATGCAGGACTCCTTCTTATTAAACCAGGAGATCATGCTGGATTCCAAACTGAAGCAACAACTTGAAGTGCTCTTCCTATCAATGGCGTTGCTTGCCCAATATGAATCCACATAACCATGCAAGTTAATCTTTTGATTCACGTCATTCTTGAGCCCATACTTGACTGTACCCTTCAGGTACCTCAATACATGCTTTGCAACAACCAAGTGAATATGTCTCGGATCCGTCATGAATTGTCTTAGGGTGTTCATAACAAAGTATATGTCCAGACTTGTATTCATTAGGTACATCATTGAACCAATCATTTGATGATACACTATGGCATCAACCGACTTTGATGAAGCATCACACAGTAGCTTCAAGTTTGATGCCATAGATGTGCCTGTCGCCTTGCAATCTAGCAATCTGAATCTCTTCATAATCTCCACTTCATACTTTCCTTGACCAAGAAAAATCCCATCTTCACTCTGCCACACCTCCATGCCTGAGAATTAGTGCATCATCCATAGGTCTTTCATCTCGAACTCAGTGGCAAGCTTCCTCTTTGCATCTACAATGAGTTCGTCCTCTCTCGTCAGAAACAGGTCATTGACATATAATAGGAGCATCATCGATCTTCCATCTTCAACCTTGATGTAAAGGTTGGAATTTGCTTTACTCTTAGTAAAGCCTAAGCTCATCAGGAAATTGTCCATCCTCTCGTACCATGTCTTGGGTGTCTGTTTCAGACCGTACAAGGCTTTCTTCAATTTGCACACATGAGTCTATATGTCATGTGTCTCGAATCCCAGTGGTTGCTCCATGTACACTTTCTCTTCGACTACACCATTCAAGAATGTTGTCTTGACATCCATTTGGTTTATATTCCATTTCATTACTGTAGCCAATGCAAGTATAGATATGATGGAAGTGTACCTCACTACGGGTGCAAATGTCTCCTCGTAGTCTATGCCTTATTTCTGTGAGAAGCCACATGCCACGAATCTTGCCTTGTGTTTCTCAATGCTATCATTTGTAGCATGCTTGATCTTTCGAAGTCACAACAGACTTCCCTTCTAGTCTCAGAACTATATCCCAAACATCATTCTTCATAATCGTCTGGTACTCCTCGATCATGGCATCCTTCCATTCTTTCATTTTTGTAGCTTCTTTGTGGTTGGAATGTTCTTTGTTAATGATGTCACATAGCACGGCCACATAGTTGTTGTAAGGTTTTGGTCTTTTCCTTTCTCTATGCATCCCCTCTGGAGCACCATAGCTTTTTGCATCTTGTATTAGCTCTTGTGCCCATGTTGGCTTTCTCCTATGGGATTTCTTATTATGAAGTGTTTCTACAGTCTCTTATGGTTCTACCATGTCGTGATCTTCATGGTCTTCTGGAATTGTTTCTTCCATTGTCATATCTCGAACTCTAGTTCCTTCAGGTTCTTAGACCTCTTCAATAGGTAGTTTTATGGATCTGGAGTATGCCAAGTCTTCATCAAATGTTACATCTCTGTTGATGTTGATCTTCTTGAATCCTGGGAAGTTTATTTGGTAGGCCTTTGAAGTGTCACTATATCCCATGAATATTCCCTTCCTCCTAGAAGAATTGAGCTTGGTCCTCTTCTCCTTTGGGATGTGTGTGTACATTGGGAAGCCAAAGATTCTGAGATGGCTAACTTATGTTTTTTCTCATGAGAAAGCCTCTTCAAGAGTCTTATTGTCGAGTACTCGATGAGGAGTATGGTTATGTACATACACAACTATCCTTGTTGCTTCTGGCAAAAGGTGCATCAAAAGATCTTGGTCATGTAGCATTGCTTTCACTGCTTCCATTATAGTTATGTTCTTTCGTTTCACAACGCCATTTTGTTGAGGATTGTATGGAGTGCTCAACTCCCTCTTAATCCCAGACTCTCTATAGAGTTCCTTGAATTATTCTGAGGTGAAATCTCCACCATTATCTGACCATAAAGTCTTGATCTTCCTCTCAGTGTGGTTTTCGACCAAGGCTTTGAATTCCTTGAACTTACTGAATACTTCATTTTTCCCTTTCAAGAAATATATCCAAGTCTTATGTGAGAAATCATCTATAAAGGAAACATAGTACACATACCCACTTAGTGAGCTGGATGACATGGGCCCGCATACATTTGAGTGTACTATCTCCAATATTCCTTTTGATTTTCTTTCACTGTTGGGAAATGCCTTCTTTGCATTCTTTCCTTGCGCACATCCTTTGCAAATGTCGTTATGCTTTGCTTGGATTTCCAGAAGTCCTGGAACTGCTTTGCTTGCAATTGGCAATGCTTTGTAGTGCACATGTGCAAGCCTTCGATGCCATAGTTCACTTGGTTCTATTGAGACATGAACCAATGCTTATTCAGGTTGACCCTTCAGTTTGTACAAGCCTCCATCTTGCTCTCCAATTATTTTTGCATCGATTGTCTTTCCTTTAGGCCACATTAGGACTTGGCCATCAACAAATGCAACTCTCATTCCCTTTGCATATAGTGCAGAGATAGAGAGAATATTCTTCTTCAATTCTGGAACATATATCATGTCTTTCATCTTCGAGGATTTATCGGAGTCTAGCTTGTATGAAGCTTCTACACTTCCCTTTGTGGGGTATTGATAATCATCCCCAAGTTTCACCTTGTGAGGTGACTCGTGCTCAAACACATTGATGAATGATTCTTTATATCCCGTCATATGTTTAAATGCCCCACTATCCACAATCCAATCATTGCTTCCATGCGAGATAGTTCCTGTGAGTGTTGAGATTAGAACATACTCTTCATCACTTAGAGAATCATCTCTTTCTCTTCTGAATCCTCTATTTTGTTGGTTCATCATCTTCAACGATGTGAGCATGATGTCTTTTCTTGTTAGACTTTTTGTTGAAGGAGTCCTTGTTTATGGGACAATCTCTCGAGTAGTGTCCCTTCTCATTGCAATTGTAGCATCAAATGTTAGACAAATATTTTACGAACTTCTTTTATCTTTTATGATGAGGGTCCTTCCTTTTGTTGTGATGGCAGTTCTCCTTCTTTCTGTAGTTGCTTCTGGTGTAAGCTGTGAGAGATTGACCTTTAGTTGCTCCCATATTCTCTTCTCTTGTTATGAGTCGAGCTTCTTCTTGTGTGCATTCCTCCTAGAGTCTGCTGAAAGAGATCAACTTCCTTCTTGCACAGATTCCTTGAATGAATGAATTCCATGATCTTGGGAGGCCATTCAAGGTGGTAATCACAATCTCTCATTCTTCTACATTCTCTTCGACTGCTTCAAGTTGTTCCTTGATTTTAGCAACCCTTGTGAAGTAGGACTATATGGTCTCTAAGTTAGGTATCTTCACATTCTTCAACTAGTTCCTCAATGCCATCTTTCAATTGATATTCTTTCCTTTGAACATCCTTGTTAAAGCATTGAACACTTCCCTTGTTGTCTTCAAGGATGACACATGGGGGATGAGCCGATCCTTAATATTATCTGCAATGATTCTCTTGGCCTTAACCAAGTTCTTCTTATGAGTAGCCTTAGCCTCATCTCCCTCTGGCTCTGGAACTTCCTCACTGATATACTGATACAAATCATTTTCTTTATGGATCAGGGAGATCATGTACTTCCATGCTCGAAAGTTATAAGCTCCCCTAAGATTGTCCTCAAGCTGAGTATGATGAGTCATTTTGAAATGATAACCTCAAATGGAAATAACAGAGATTTAGATCTTACTTATTTGAGGTGTTCGACCCGATTCCAGAGTTGGCTAACCTAGGGTTTGTTAGAGAAAACCCAATTTTCCAAACTTGGAGTTTTGGAATTCTGTCTAGATAGAAAGATGTGTCTCCTTGAGGTGAGTTGCTTAGTAAGGTCCTTTTTTGAAGACTGAGGTGTGAAGCCTCCGAAACTTGATGCCCTAGTTTCTGCTGGCAGTAATGTTAGAGTCAAAAACCAAACTTCTTCAAATTTGACTCTACTTCCACCAAAAGATGTGCCTTTCTAGGGCAAGTTAGCCTAGCCCTCTTTTCTTGATGATCTGTGGAGAGAAGACCTTGAACTAGGAAGCCCTAGTTTACCTTGCTGCATAGTGCCTTCTTTCAAAGAGTCTTTGATACCATGTTAGATTTTCTAATATAATTCAACTTGATTAGGATCTTTATCTAAAAGAATAATAAGCACATCAATATACATAAGATAGAGCAGATACACGAGACACACAAATTTTCCTCCGAGAAACCATAAAGGAGAAAACCTTGCAAACTTCCTCATAATAGTTATGTCACTAAGACAATATCACAAGATGGAAAAACCCAATAATAAGAAGTCTTATGTAGCTCTCTCTCTCTCTCTCTCCTCCTTGTCCTTCTCTCTCTCCTCATGCGAACTTGAATGAGTAAGTGTGTGTATAAATGAGGGAGGGTGCCTCCCTATTTATACCTTACAAGTTACTAGCCTCCTAGCTTGATTGGGCCAACCTCTAACCCTAACAGGGCTGACTTCTCCTAGGGAGACTCCAAAAATACATTTCATTACATTATACTAGGTACTACTACCCTGACTTACAACATAGGTTGTACGTTAAGGACCATACACAATAATGACATCCCGAAAGGAGGGAAACACAACTCCGATGGGGGTACAACATCATACAATGATAATATACATCATAATATATTTCGAAGTTACAAATACAATAATAGAGCCAACAACAAATGCTTGACGATAACCCTAACCTATCAAAACAAGCAAAAGATGAGAGTCCTTACCAGTTTGCTCTACTTAGAATGCTGAGTGCCCACCAACATATACAAATGAAACTTGCCTTCTTTTCACAGCAAATCCCCACGTCCCTGCACTCTCTAACCAGAAAAAATCCAACCATCATAGAAATTAATTATGAAGAGGGTCATAAAGGAAAAACCACATAAGAAAAGAAACACTTAGAGAAGGGATTCAAGAGCACGAGTGAGTGCTCCAATTCCCTTGCTTACCATTAAGGCCAAGTGATGGCTCAGATAGAGTTGGAACTGACAATTGTATTCCATGTCGCTTATTTTGAAATTTGCGTGATTTCGTATTGGGATATAACTTCTATAACCCACCATGTTAAAAAGCCAGGAGATCCACCTTCGTTCTTATGGCCTCCAACTTTGATAAGAACCCGTTTGTCCAACTTTGATGCTTCATTGGCTAAGCGATTGGCAATAACGTTGTTGCACCTCTGAACATGTAAGAGATTAGTTTATTTGATTTGTTTTAGACACTAATGGATCTTTTCACAAGTTATGGAAAAGATGGTTCCTCTCCGACATATTGCTTCCTTGCCTACTTAATGACAAGAACATAGTCACCTAGGATGAAGATTTTTTGGATATGGAGGTTGAAATTATCTCTAGTCCCATATACAAGGCATACAATTCCACTTGATTATTTGTTGCCCTTCTGATACCCCAAGAGAAATTCAATATTGTCTTTCCAATAAGATCCTAGAGGACTCCCTTGCACCTACTGCCCCAGAAGGTAGAATCATACTATGACCCTTCATATTAATAAAGTTTGAAAAATAAAACATAAACAATATATTAACGACTACATATTCAAGGAAACGAGTAGAAAATCATGAATACAACTAAAATCAAAAGAATGTTGCGTATATTATAACAATACCATTAATACAATCAATCATTGTAACACAGGCAAAGCCATGAACATACATGGAAACATAGTGAGACAAAATAACCACATACAAACTAATTATCAAAGAATGCATCAATTAAAAATGCTTATGAAATAAAACATTGTATAAGTAGGACAAGGAACTCAATACACTAAACAATGTAAAAACAACATTTTTGATAGAAAAACTCTTTGACTTAATAAAAAAAAGTGTGCTTTAAACAAACTCTAAACTCTTTTTTTAAAATGGAAAAATTATACAAAATTCAAGGTTATATTGACAGAATCTCAAAACCCTAATGCAAAACAACATTATTGCACTTAAACCAAATATACTTATTCACTAGTAATTTGTAAAGATACAAATTTCCACTCTCATGAGATATCTCTAAATCTAGAATTGTCAACCTATTTTCTTAATTTCAAGAAAAAATGAATTCTTATCCATTAAAAAACAATTTTAAAACTAAAGTTTCTTAATATTTAAGTCATAAAAATCCTAAGAATTCCCACCCATATTCTCAAAGGGAATTCCTAGCCATGTTCTCAAAAGGTACTTTTCTGGCCAAGTAACAATGCAAAAGAAGTAATGAGATGGTTTAGAAGAAAACACATTGTTTCATTTACACCAATAATAATAATTAAAAAGACTTTTGCAGTAAATTTTTTTACATGCTTCTAGGTGAATAAATTTGCTATAATTTCACGTTTAACTTTATTTTATAACAAATAAATTTTCCAACAAATTAAATATTTTTATTGAGGGCTAACCTAAATATTAGACTAAACACCCATGGAACAATGGCCGCTTCCATCTTCAACGCCCATAAGAGCAACTTTAATTTTTAATTTCTAATTTCTATAAGTGATTTCCATGAACGATCTTTTTTCGCAGCTTGAAAGGCAAGTGAAAAGCTTTTACAAAAATGTTGTGAAATAAATATATATCATTTTTCCTTTTCTATCCTGCTTATCTGTCATTTTTCACTCAACTCATCAGAGAAACCCTCGCAGATCTGCTCTGGTCTGCAGCGTAAACCTCCGGCAAATCCACGCCTTGAATTCCCTGAAAAAAATTGTGGCTACTTACATTCGAACTGCTAACTCCACAGTCTGATTTGGTGGCGATCGGGGGGAATTAGGGCAGAAGAAGGCGAGATCCTGTAAAAATGGCTGCAATAAAATCCACATCTCGATCCGCGTCGGTGGCGTTTGCTCCCGACGCGCCCCTGTTGGCTGCGGGTACGATGGCCGGAGCCATCGACTTGTCATTCAGTTCCTTAGCCAATTTAGAGATCTTCAAGCTAGATTTCCAGTCCGACGATCCGGAGCTCCCCGTCGTCGGAGAATGTCCGAGCAGCGAGCGGTTGAACCGGCTTTCGTGGGGGAGTGCCGGCCCCTCGTTCGGAATAATTGCCGGTGGGCTGATTGATGGAAGCATCAACATCTGGAATCCAGCTGCTCTTATAAAGTATGCATGCTTTTTAACCAGATTCTTTTTGCGTTTTACTGTCTTGCCAGGTTTTATAATCTTTCTGCTAAATCCGATCTGTTTTCCTGGTCATTTAAAACCCAGAATTTAGTAGAATTTGCTCCGCAAACTGAAATTCTCTTATATCCTTTACAGTTTGATTCAGTTCTCGATGCGGAGCACTTTGTATTGTGTACATTAATCAAATAGCTTTTACTTGTAACCAAGTAGTTTGTAGGCTCATTATGCCTCTCATGGGATTTGAGATTTCACCTATCCTACTAAATTAATTTCTCTGCAAGTATGCCTCTCATGGGATTTGAAAGTTGGCCAATGCAGCAAAGTTGATTGCTCTGCATCCTGATCCACTGGACTAACTTATCTGACTATGGACTTACTATGTTATAATAATTCATAGTTCCTTGTTATTGTTTTGACTATCGGAAATGCTGAAATATTGGAACCTCCAACAAACTGTAATTGCTCTGGTTGTTTCCATCTCTCCTCGACTGTGAATTATATATCAAGGCTGTTATTCTAAAAGATTGATCTCATTCGCTATTGCGAGTGTATCGATTCTCAATTCCCAATTCGCAACAACTTCGAGAGAAGGGTGGTTTATTAAGTGCTACACGGCACCAAAACGCCAATCCGGAAGCTGGCTCTAAGGTGCAAGTCCTAGTGTTGATGTGGTAGCATCTCTACGCTGGTTCTAACATTGCTCAGACGTGCTTCTGTGCTTTGTGGGTGCCCTTCTTTGTGATTGCAGTTTGCTTTAGTTGCAAGCTTACTAACTCCATACTCTCTACTCTTTTCTACTCATCACAGCTAGTGCTCTACCCCTAATGATGGAGTGTCCACCCGAAACGTTGGGTTCCTAAAATTCTAACACTGAATTCCAGAAGCAATAGCCACAATGGCATATCCTTGTTAAGGATTTCGTTCCAGGTTACAAATGCCTATGCGGTCATCTATTCAATTAAGTCAGTTGTTTGAAAATGAAGTACTTCGTCTTTTTAATTTTATTTTAGGCTGCGGCCAAACTGTCCAGTAGAATGACACAAAATTTAAAGATAAACTGTCTTGTGTACCGCAACATTTAAAAAAAGTGCTCTTGTATCGTCTCTACTAGTCTTGGAGTTCTAGAGTTACTACTTAATATTTGGTATGCATATTGCCGTACAAACTGTCCTAGCAAAAATACAACACTATGGATCATTACGACTTTCAGAAATTAAAAAGGTGCATGCTTACTAAGGGCTTTCAGCTTGCTACCGACCTTGGATATCTGAATGTGAAGGGATTGCTTCTTTGCTTGAGCTGAATCCTGTTGCACTTTCTCTTCTGCTTGAGCTAGCATATTTTCCATTCCGTAAGATGCCACAGAAAAAGTAGGAGGAGCCACTGACTTGTATGACCTCAACAGCAGACCTTTTCTCGATTTAATGCTTCGCAATTTTTTCGTGGGGCCCACTCATTTTTTTCTCCATTTTTTCCATCCTCTGAATATTATATTCCATAAAGATTTCAAACTGCATCTGCTTGTTTTTTAGTGACTCAACCTGGGAATTTATGCCTATAATCTGCCTTTGCATATCCTGCACCTCCAGATCATTTCTTCTCTTCAATTCAATTTGCCATATTTCCCATTTCCGACTGTATAAAGATAAGCATTCCTGTGTCTCGCCAGTGTGTCTCTCACATATTCTAACTCCCCCGCGCAGGTCTGAGTTTTCACAGATAGCATATCTTTCAGAACAACCATAAGGGTTGGCCATTGAAATAGATTTAAACTAGACAGACCAACCTCTACCAAAGCACAGCACTGAGGTTGAGCCTTAAACAGAGAATTCCAAGGATCCCCCTCTATCAGATGCCAAGAGCCAAAGGGGGAAATCAAGATACCTATAAACAGCAAACTCCAGACCGATCGAAGATAAATCCCACATGATTTTTCTGATGCCATCCTTGCAGGGGTAATAACTGAAAACTCCTGCGAAGGTAGGTGTGAGTCTACACTGGGAATGGGGGTACTAAGTATCCAAATACCTGTCTCCTTTGAATCCCGCCACTTGCCCTTTAAACTCATACACTTTGACCTGGATGTTGGATTATTAAAGTAATTCATGGGAGGTGACATTGAAAGAGGCTCCCCCCAGTTATTTTCTTACCACTCCCATTTGTAAATCACTGCTTCATTTGCTTGTTTATCTGCAGATGAATTGAACACATGGCAGACCTGATGATAATCAATGAATTCAAAGCTTCTAGCCAGGATCTGTGTTCTGGAAACTAGTCTGCTCAGATGAGTATCTTGAGGGATTGTTTGATAATGCATACGAGTCATAGCGAATTATTATTATCATTGATATCTGATTGATCCACTTTTGCTTCAGATTTATCAACCCTTGCACAAGAGCCAAAACCTCTGCTTGATTATTGTTGGCCTTGCTAAATCCCCAGGCGAGGGCAATTTCTTGATTTCCTTTTGGAGCTAGAAGGATCCCCCCACACCTGCCACCCCTGAAAGTACTTCATCTTAGAGATAAGAATCAAGATATATCTCTATTAATTGAATTCACAACTGCATGGTTTTATCTTGTTTTGATTTTAAAACTTGCTGATTTGTAATAAAAGGGATATCAATTTGTGGATTTCTGTCATTGATGATGGTCCCAAAAGACTGTACATCATAAAGGGCAAACTTAGTAGCAAATAAAATTTGGGCTGCAAAATAGTTACACCTCAAATATGGTATATACTGATCTTAAAATTCCCTTAGAAATGCGATTAAAAAGATATATTGAACCAATAGCAAAATTGATCATGGGAATATGTCCTCTGACATATATCTGAATCTGAACATGTTGAACGTACTGAAGTTACAGAGTGTCAATCCTGATCCTGCAGCCTGATCATTTCTATTTGATGTTTATGCTATATATTGAGATAGGTACATCTTGTCCAATGAATAATAAGAAGGATTGGTCTACTTGTTTTCTCAAGTAGAATCTTTTAGAACCATTTGATATAGGCTCCTGTATGAATGCCATGTGTAAAGGAAATTGGGAATTGATTTGTTTAGGGTAGCATGTCCTTGAGACAGTTAAAATTCTCTGTGGCAATGCCAGGCATGGTTATTCCAAAAATTGAACAAAATATTACAAAGAGCAAAAGTGAAGTTGTAACTCTGAAAGATGTGCAAAGTCTCACACCAAACATTATTCTAATGCCTTTAATTAGCTTTTGCCTGATTAATTAGTTGCAGTCTACTGAAGTATGACATTAAAATGTAGTTTTTAAAACTCAAAAGATCTTTTAGTTCCTAATTTTGATGAACCAAATTTGAAATTTCTGCTTTTCTTTTGCTAGCTATCTGAAAGTTTCTGCAGTCAATTCCAATATTTGTGATGTATTGGCAGTTGAGGATTTCTGTGTACAGTTTAAATGTTATATTTATAACGTTGAATCTTTAATGATCATTTAATGCTATTTTATCTTCAAGGTTCTCTTTAAACCTGGATAGTACATTTTTTACTCTTGATTGATTTTAGTGTTTTCCTTGCAGTTCGGAGGACAATGGGGAAGCGCTTATGGCACGGCTTCAAAAACACACAGGACCTGTGGGTCTTTTTATTTCCTCATTTATTTGTAGTTGGGGATGTAGGATTTTTTTTAAATATACTTGCGAGGAGTGCAATAGCTTTCTCAACTTCTTGTTTACAGGTTCGTGGTCTGGAGTTCAATACAATTTCTACAAATTTGTTGGCCTCTGGCGCTGAGGATGGGGAGCTTTGTATCTGGGATCTTGCAAATCCTACAGCACCTACTCATTTTCCACCATTGAAGGTGTGGCCTTGTACCATGATAAGATTTGGATAATTGTCTCTGAGTGAGAAGTTGTGGAAGGCTTACTGTCATATGCTTAATTTCAAGAGATTAATAGTAAACTTTTTTCTGTAGGGTGTGGTATCAGGTGCTCAAGGGGAAGTTTCATTTTTATCTTGGAATAGGAAGGTTCAGCATATACTGGCATCCACTTCATATAGTGGAACAACAGGTGAGGATGTTGGTATTTTACATAATCCATCTTGAATTTTGCTACTTTGTTTGTTGATTGGTTGCTGAATGAGGCATCTGTTAAACAGAGTCTATTTATCCTGCAATAGGATGTTAATGAGACTTTAAATTTGATGTGCAATATGTGCAGTGGTTTGGGATTTAAGGCGCCAGAAACCTATCATTAGGTAATGCACTTGTTATCAGGCGTAATCTTAAGTAAAAGCTTTGGCTTGCTGATAATGTGCATATAAGGTTTGGTTGATATTTTGGTAGCTTCAATTCTTAATTCTGAAGAACTGACACTTTCCTCCTGTTTCTGGTAACAGCTTTCCAGATGCAACTCGAAGACGATGCTCTGTTTTACAATGGAACCCTGATGCTTCAACACAGCTTATTGTAGCCTCGGATGATGACAACTCACCCACATTACGGGTCTGGGCAGCTTTTGTTGATTAATTTGAATTCTTTCTGGTTGGTCCAAGTGAAATTAAGTTTGTAATATATAACTTTCTTCTTCATTTCTTCTCAGGTATGGGATTTGCGAAACACAATTTCTCCATTTAAGGAATTTGTAGGGCATAGCAGAGGTGAGCAGTGTAGCCCATCAGATTGTTGCCTTGATGGTTACATTTTATGCTGCCAGATGCAGATTGCTAAGCTTCTTATTGGCTGCACTCTGGTTTGCCCAGATACTCTGGGCAAAACAGAATGCAGCCAATAAGAAGCTTAGTGATCTGCATCTGGCACTAAGCTTCTTATTTGATTTATATGCTGGTCAAATGACGTGGCATTTTTTCTTCTAAAGTTTCAAATTTGATTTCAGGAATGATGTTTTTTTTTGGAAAAATAGAGTTCTGGTTTTTTGCTATATTCATAGCTGTTTAGGAATGTGTTCTGAATCCTTCCATGTCTTTTCAGAAGCATCAACGACATTTTTGTTTGGCAATGCATTCCATAAAGGTTGCAAAAAAATTGGTCATTTTTCTCCAAGGATGTTTCGACTGCTCAATCAGTCTTTCAAAAAGAGTTCTTCCTGAAGGCTGGAATTTCATTTGATGTAATATCATTAAAAACCTAATTAAAAAATGATTTGACTCAAAATAGAAACTCCATTCATATTTAGGAGCATGTACACCCCACAACATGATTTTCCAATGCTAAAATACTAGGAGCACTCCCAAGCTTCCAACAACTATTGTTCATATATTTGCAATCTGTTTTTTTTTTTGTCGTACTCTTAATTCCCCATTTTCCTTTTTGTAATAAGAACCACTCTCTCCCCTTCTTGCCTACCGTTTTCCTCACTCATCCATTCATATAAAATCCTAAACGTATTTTTATAACTCTTAAACCTGGTACAAGTTTGACAATTCCCTTTGAGTTCCTTCAGAACAAGTATAGTTTTCTACCTTTACCAGCTGGATAGAAATTGATGATGATTTCTGGTACTTATGGATCTACTCTAAATCTTTTTGCCTACTGTTTTGCTCACTGCTCCATTGATAATAGATATAATCCTAAACCTATTTTTATAACTCTTGAACCTGATACAAGTTTGACAATTCCCTTTGTGTTCTTGCAGAACAAGTATAGTTTTCTACCTTTACTAGCTGGATAGAAATTGATTTTGATTTCTGGCACTTCTTCTGATGGATCTACTCTGAATCATGTTACCCTTATTCTTTGTGATGTCTAATGCTGTTAACAAATGCATTCTTAGCATTTTTGCTCTAGAACATTAATATGATAATATCTGCCTTGGCTGGTTTTTCTTTGGTAGGATATTGGTGTATTACAGTTTCTACTCTGAAGTAATCTTTTGCCATATAAGATTGTTTTAGCTGTTCATGTTCTTTTATGAGGTCACAATAATCTAAATTGTTTCAGCATTACAAATCACCTTTTCCTTCTACCCACAATATCTTGTGTTGTGGTTCCTTGCACCTGGCATCATATATAACACAATTTTCTCTTCCTCTCTAATTTCCTTGGTTGGGTTGTTGGTGTTCAGATATTGTTTTTATTATGTGCTCTTTTAATATAGTTTATTTCTCTATCATGGTTTATCCCCTCGCTCACTACTTTTAATATTAATTCAATTTGTATCTCTATTTTTTTTTGACATTTGAGAGTTGCCTTAGCATTCCTAACTGCTATTGTAGCTTGCTATACTCTCTTGTCCCATTGAACTATTTTGGTCACTTGTGGACATTAATAATATAATATTTTCTTATCTTATCTGTCTGAAGTGAATGGTGTGAAGGCTTGTTGGTTTTTATATGGCCTTTACTCCTTCCTGTTTCACTGTACTTTTATAGTAAATGTTTTTGAAGTCTTATGGTGATTTCTTTATTTTGTATTTCAGGAGTCATAGCTATGTCATGGTGCCCAAGTGATAGTTTGTTCTTGCTAACTTGTGCAAAGGACAACCGCACTCTCTGCTGGGACACTGTATCTGGGGAGGTATGGGATGTTTACTTGCTCTTGATAAATAGTTTGTAAGTTTGACTAATCAAAGACCTACTTTGGTCCCATGGAATATCCCTTTACTCTTGTTCTTATTTTTTTTATGTTTGTTACATGAAATTAAAAGCTTGAAATGTCTTATTTGCAAATGCATCTTAATTTTGACTTCAGATAGTGTGTGAATTACCGGCTGGGGCAAATTGGAATTTTGATGTTCAATGGTCACCAAAGATACCTGGAGTTTTATCAACATCTTCTTTTGATGGGAAAATTGGCATTTACAATATCGAGGTAAGATGATCTAGTTTGTTAATGTGTTGATTTAGGGAATTTTTTTATGATGAGAAAATGACTCATGTTTATATTTTATAAATTTTAAACTACCCTTCAATGTTCCAACTTGATTGTCCAGGTTGGTGTAATTATGGGAAGAAGTCATTTTTCTTTTGGGTTAGGACCAATGGTGAAATACTCTGTTGCAAAAATGGCTAATTTATTCGCCTTATTTCAATTTTTTTCTAAATTAATTCACAAAGGAGAAATTGGAATAAAAAAAGTGTGATTATTTAAAAAATTTACAAAATTGTGTGTGTCATTAGAAAGTTGCCTGCAGCATGAGAAATTCTCATGTAGTGCAAAATTTCCTTATAAAACTTGAAGTTTCGCTTGCTGGATTTTAGCTGGTTCATTCTGTTTTCCCAAGTTTTTCCCTGAGTCCAAGTTCTAGACTCTGCCAAGTCATTTCCAAGTCTGAGACTTTGACCTTTGTAACACTGGCGAATCATGGATTAGTTGCTTATCCTCCTGTATCTTGCATAGGAAAGTAAATTTCTTACTTCTGGAAGCATGCAGTTTGCCTGTTTAAATAATCTTCTGTAACTTAGTTCATGATGTGCTTTAGCCTAAATCCCATGAGTTTTAAGGAATCAGTTGCAGTACAAATAATTTTGTGAATGCAGATTCTATATAGTTATATCCTATTTAGCTGGGAGCAATGTTTTAAAAACTGGAACCAGGAGTTGAACCCGTAAAGGGTCAACTCGGACCAGGACCAGAACTGGTAATGAACTGGATTGGTTTGATTTCAATGAACCGGACTAGTTAAAAATACAAAAAAATTACAATTTAAATTGACAAAAAAAAATTTAACATTCCAAGCTATGATTTCAAACCATTAGAGACAGAAATTTATAATATGCAAAGTCTACACACACACACACACACACACACACACACATATACACCATAAACCATGTATTGGTCACAAAATCTCACCAAGTGAACTACATAGTACATAGTCAAGTCTCATAGCACATATCTCAGATTCTGAAACAAAATACAGTATCAATGAGTCAATCTCGATTCTCGTAGTCAAGTCTCATAGCACATATCTCAGATTCTGAAACAAAATACAATATCAATGAGTCAATCTCGATTCTCAGATTAGAGCAATACCGTTCCCATGGCTGTAATTGCAAACAATAAGAAGAGAGGATCAAAGCTTGTGGACCCATTGAAAAAAAGTTTAATATTATTGATATATTTGATTAGATTTAAAGGAGCAAATATTTTAATTCAAAATTTGGATCTTAGAGAACTTTTAAATGTGATGGTTCAATTCTATTTTTGAAAAGTGACCCAGTCCATGTAACATTCTTGTGCATGTGCCAATGAAACACAGCGGTCCGCAAACTACGTTCAATCCAGCAAAGATAATAATCCAAAGGATGTTTTATGCACAAAATTCTATCCATACTAATGGCTGGAGGGGACAGCTTCTTGACTGAATGTTACAAACAGCCCAAAATAATAAACCAAGCAGTGAATCACTTCCACTACAGTTGCAGCGGTCAGGGTTTTGAAAGCATGATGACCTACTTTTAATCGGAGCAACCTGGCTGGTTTTTATTGGGCTTGGCCAGTTCAGACTGGTTTGGTACCGAACCGGCCGGTACAGGTACCTGGCAGGTCGGTTCGGTACTGAACCGGTCCCCATACTGGTTTTTCTCGTGGTTCAATCTCCCAGGTGGTTAGACCGGTCAACTCGGCTGCTTCTGGTTCTGAGTTGACCGTTTTTTAAAACACTGGTTGGGAGTTCTAGTCTGGTTGATTGTTGTTTATCATAGAGAATGTAATGATACAACTAGACCTCTTTTTCCAATTTCACTGCTGCCTCTTGGATGTTAAAAATAAAAGACAAGCATCCAGGCACTTTTGCTGGGGTATTAGATGACAATTGGGAAATGAAATCTTCAAAAGCATGAGCATGCAAAGCTACAGCATGAAAAATTGTCAGAAGAATACAGGTCATAAAGCATGATAATGTAACACACAGCAGACAAATGACAGAAGTGCTCTCTGTGGCTTGCCACAGATTGGAGACTACAAGTGAAAATGAAAACCAAGTAAAATGACATGATGGATAATGGATTTATATTCCCAGGTTTATTCTTTCCTTTTGTGTTATGATATTAAGTTGCGTTCCAAGACTTTCATTAGATAAGGTTGAGTGAGAGGTTGAGAGCATTATTGTCAACTGCTGGTCGTGCATGTCATATAGAACTGTGTTCTTTTTGCACTGTTCATAATAGATATGCAATTTTGGCTATACTCTTATATCTTTAGGAATCTTTTTTCAGGCATGAGCTCTTTAAGTTGAAAGATTTGTCACCACTGGATCAATCATAGAGATTAGGATCCACAAAGCATTCTGCACTAGATTGCTAAGTTTGCTGGAATGTTCTTGCCTCTCCACTTGGTCCATGGAAGTTATTGCATTGAAATTTGAAAAAGTACCCATGTCATATCATTTGGGTTTCTGGATATGATTGTCTATGTTTTGAAAAAAAGATGTCCCTTGGCTTTAGCATCTTAATCCAGTAAGCTTCATTCTAGCCTTGAACTAATAGGTTGTTTTTTGCAATGATTAAATAACAAAACTTAATATAGAATGAATGCATAGTTGTATTTGGCTTCAAAACTTTTTCACTTTGAAAACATCTAATATTTTGTTCATTTATTGGCTACTTATATGGTCTTGAAAAAAGGTTTCAGATACCTTCAAAAATATGATGCAAAATTATCATAGATGCAATTGGTTTGGTGGATTTTCGCAAAAAATGGGAATTCAAGTGTATAGGATATTTTTGATATTCCCATGTTTTGAAAGGAACCTGTTGAAACTTGAAAGGGCTGTTCTAGGTTTTAGACTTTGCTGCTGTTGAATCACATGACCTATACAATGCATTTTGCCTTGCCTTTTATTTGATCATGTTCTTGTTTAGATGTCTGTCTGTCCAATTAATTTTTGTGCATGTTTTGATTGCTTCTTCTGCTTTGCCCCCAGTTCAGGCCTGCAGTCGAAATGTTTCTGGTGAGGCTGTGTTTGGTGGTGCTATAGCAAGTGGGGGGTCCTCAGGTAAGACTGTGAAGTTGTTTGATTTTTAGTCTTTATCCTATATTTTTAAAATCTTTAAATTTGAATCTGCATGATGTACTTGAAATGTTTGCTTAAGTTTATGTAAACTGACATGTTAGAATAATATGGTAAATTAATTCTTTCAAAATATCTTGGATTAAAACAAATACTTTTTAAAAGTAGATCAATAAACTACACTTGTTTCTGTCAAGTTAATCCAACTCAACTAACTGCTGGTGCAAAGTGGTCCTGTGTGATGTTATTTTATTGCATGTCTTTTCATAGAGATCTTTGGGGCAGTTTTTTATGCTTTTTACTTGTCTTTGTTTATCGGTAGTCGAATTATGTATAAATGAGAGTGAAGATGACATCTATGACATCAATCCACAAAAAAATGATTCATCTTAGTGCTACAGGTTTCTCAAGAACATATTTCTCTTCAAAGTATGTTTATCTAGTTGCACTGAGAAAAGCGAGGTGCATTCTACATCCCGGTTTGGATGTGTAATGTATCACAATGCTAATATGAAAAAAATCTAAAATAATAATCCCAATCCTTTAAGCATTGAGAAATTTACACATTGGTTTCTTTTTGATCCCTCTTAGTGCTTAATAAATCCAGGGTAGAGATGGTTCTACATTGGCAAATGGCTTGTGTTGTTCAGTAGTGATTTCTTTTGTGTTTCATAGGTTTCCATGAAGTAGATGTTTGCTCCGTAATGATATCATTAGAAGAGCCCAAAGATACGTTAAGATAATAAACTTTTAATTAATGTCCGCTGTTCAGTATGATTTCTTTTGGGTTTCATAGGTTTCCATGAAGTAGATGTCTGTTCCATTAATTATTCCACTGGGAGAGCCCAATGATAAGATAGTATACTTATATTGATATCCACAAATTACAAAAATGTAGGTCTAGGGACTGAAAAGTACATCGGCAGCGATAAAAAGTGGGAGTGCAAAAGCGAATCCTAAAAGCTAAAAAAGAACTACAAAAGAACAACAGTTAGGGCAGAAATAAATCACTGTCCATTAGTACAATGTAAGAGTGGCCTCCTACTCAGTCACAGAACTGAGAATACTAAGGAGAAGAATAACATGTTGAATTTTAGCATTAGCATGTATTCTTAAAATTTGCAGACTGTAGCATAGATAACGATAAACACGTGCAGTAGATACATCAAAACATCACACACACTGAACACAAGAGTTTTTCATGGGGAAAACTTTAAAAGACAAAAACCCCAAAAGCATTAGTAGTTCATCTCTTAAATGAGATGACTTGTGTTTCTCAGAATTCTGAGATGAAAGTTTGTCAATAATTCTCAAACCCTAATAGGTTTGAACCACTGACAACAAATCTACAAAAATAATTTTACAGAAAGAAATCCAAATTAGGACTTCTGCTCTAATTTCTTTATGCTGCCCGGGATGGATTTCTTGCTGCCTGGAGTTGCCCGCATCTGCTTCTGCCTGCCCGTACACCTGTTGCTGCCTGGCCGAACACTTAACAGGCTGCCTTAGCCTGTTACTGCTGCCCAGAATTGTTGACAGGCTGCCTGAAGTCTGTAGTTGACAGACCGTGTCTGCCCAGGCCTGGTGGCTGCTGCCCGATGGTGCTAATAGGAAGCACAAGCCATGTTTAGGGCTGTCTGCAGGTGCCCGAGGGCTGAGAGAGCTGCCCAAAAGTCAGCCTGTGAAGATAAGGGCAGCCCGAGACTGATAGCAGCCAGAAGAAGGCTGCCTGGAGAGGAGGGCTGCCCATGAACAGATGCCTGCTGGCCGAGGTCACAACCAGCTGCCTGGACCCTGTAATTTCCTGCCTGAAATTACTGCTACCTGCCTGAGCAACTGTTGGAGCTGCCCGGGAATAGATGCCTGCTGCCCGAGCCCTGTACTGTCTACTCAGCACCTGCCCAAGTGTCTAAACTGCTGCCTGAAGCCTGCCTGGGCTGAGGAGGGGCTTCCCGTGACTGATCTGGGCAACAGTGAGGGTTCTACTGCTGCCCGTGAGGGTTCTGTGGCTGCCCGTGATGATTCTGGGGCTGCCCGTAATGAATTAGAGGCCTCCATGAAGAGTAAATGGTATAGGGTCAAACCCTAGCTTGAATCTGATGGAAAGGATGATAGAAGATAAACCCTAGCTGTCTTAGGGTTTAGGTGTAGTTGTAGATGCGAATGCCCTAGCTAGAATCCTCCATGCTAGGGCATAAACACACACAAAAATATTCTTCTTCCAGCAAAAATCTTCCTTTGGAGCAGCTTGATGATCATGAGCAAATGTGTGTAACAATGAAATGGATTGATCTTCTTTTATAGCCTTTGAATCACTGGGATGTGGACCAAAACACAAAAGAACAAAATAATAATATTTGTTTTCTTTTATCTTTTTGACTTTTACCTTTAGTGGTACTAAAGGTCTTTTTGCACTTTCACTTTGACTCCTTAGTGGTCTAAGGGTCCTCATGTATTTTGGACTTTTACCTTTACCCTTCTTCAAGTGCCACTATGGTCAAAACAAGTGGTCAAGGTGGCCCTTCATCCCCACTCAAAGTACATCATCATAAATAGAGAGAATGAGGAGAATGGGGACATTTGGTTTGGGACCAGGATGTGGAACCAATCCAACACTGGAGGACTAAACCTTGAGTTGAGTAGCCATTTTGTTGAATGGGGACATCTGGTCAGGGACTAAGATGTGGAACTAGTCCAGTACTGGCAGACTCAGTCTAGAACTGAGTGACGATTCTGTTGAATGGAGACATCTGGTCAGGGACTAGGATGTGGAACCAATCCAACACTAGGGGACTCGACCTAGAGTTGAGTGGCCATTCTTTGAATGGAGGCACTTGATTAGTTACCAAGAAGATAAACCAGTCTAGTATTGTGGGACTCAGCTTAGAGACGAGGGCCATTTTTCGGGAGAATGGAGGCGCCTGGTTTGTTACCAAGTATTTGACCTTGGGTCAAATTATGCACTTGGTTTGTTACTAGGATATCACTATAAGCCCTAGATCGGGTCTGGGCATGTGAGACACTCTGACCTTCGATTTGTGGGCTTTGTGATCTTCTCCAATGCTTAGCTACCCTTGATTAAGACACCTAGTACCCGATCTTGGTGTCACATGGAGTGTGAGATAAAAGCATTACTAATTCTCTCTATTTATGATGATGTACTTTGAGTGGGGATGAAGGACCACCTTGACTACTTGTTTTGACCAAAGGGAACTTGAAGGCTAAAGGTAAAAGTAAAAAATACATAAGGTCCCTTAGACCTCTAAGGAGTCAAAGTGAAAGTGCAAAAAGACCTTTAGTACGACTAAAGGTAAAAGTAAAAAAGATAAAAGAATAAAATAATATTATTTCGTTCTTTTAAGTTTTGGTCCACTTACAAGTGATTTAAAAGCTATAAAAGAAGATCAATCCATTTCATTTTGATACATACAACTTGCTCATGATCTTATAGCTACTCGAGGAAGATTTTTGCTGGCACTGTGGAGAAGGACATTTTTGTGTTTATGCCCTAGCATGGAGGATTCTAGCTAGGGCACCCACTCTTTTGCAGTCTAACCCTAAACTAGGGTTTCACCCTTGATGAACAACAACAACAACTTCTCTCTCTTCACGAGCAACCTTCTTCCTTCACGGGCAGGCCGGATCTCTTCTCCGGGCAACTCCCTCTCCCCTCCATCACCCACAACAAGCCTTAGCAGGGCTTGGGCAGGTTGTCAGCACCCTTGGCAGCTGCCACTAGCCTCGAGTAGCCTTAGTCTGCCTGCTACAGACTTTCGGCAGGAAGTAGCAAGGCTCGGGTAGACTGACAGGGGTTTTGGGTAGGCAGACAGAGCTCGAGTAGTGTTTCGGGCAGGCATGCAGAGCTTTGGCAGGGATCCGGGTAGGCAGACAAGGCTCAGGTAGGCTTCTAGGCAGGAAGTATAGGGTTTTGGGCAGCAGTTGGGTGTTTCGGGCGACAGACAGAAGGTTCAGGTAGACAGTTAGGGCATCCAGGCAGCCTGATTCGTACAGTTCCGGGCAACAAGAAAAGTTTCGGGCAGTTAATATGAGATTTTGGGCAGCTGAGAAAAATTAGGGCAGAAAGCGCTAATTTGGTTTTTCTATAAACTTCACCTTTTGTGGATTTTTATTTGTGGTTTGTGAATTACTGAAGAACATTCATCTCAGAATTCTGAGCAACTCAAGTCATCTCATTTAAGAGATGAATTACTAATGCTTTTGGGGTTTTTGTCCTTTAAAGGTTTCCCCGTGAAAAGCTACTGTGTTCAATGTGTGCGATGTTGTTGATGTTTCTATTGCACTTGTCTTTTGTTATTTTACAGTCTGCAAGATTTTAAAGAATTCATGCTAATTCTAAAATTCAACACCCTTCCCATCAGTCCATCCATTTGACATAACACTACAACCGGTGGACTCCCATGATTGTCTAAGCTCATCTAATCTATGGGTGCAATCAACTTTTTCCTTATCAAGGAGTCTCCCTCTCAAATCATTATAGGAAGCCCCCCTATAATATGGACCAACAATACCAACAACTTGAAACTTGCCATGATAGTAGGGGTTGTTCTTGGCGATGTTGAAAGATACATCACCTCATAGAAAACATTTTGTCACAATTCTATCGGCCTCTTCCTTCTCCCTTTTTTTGATTATGGTTCAAGCAGAAGTTTGCCTTGACCCAAAGAAAGGTGAGGTTGAAGAAGGCATAGTGGGGTTTGAGGGTCGTGTAGGTGAGGAGAAGGAATGCATGTCATAGTCACCAACACCCACCCCCGAGGCACTTGTGGTTCCCATGGTTTGTGATTGTGTTCTAGATGCAAGTTCATTTTTCAATTACTCCCACATTGGATCCAATGGCTTTGGCATTGTGTCACTATTTAGTTGAAAGTTGAAAGTTGAAAGTTTGAAACTTAAAGTGGATAATGGGGATTAAACCAAGGCCACAAAAAAAACAAAAATGAATAAAATGTTTAATGGATGTTTGGATCTTTGAAATTTTGAAAACATTCGAAGGAATGGAGGGTGGCCAACTTAACCCTATGATTGTAATGGCCATTGGCCAACCAACCTAAATCCTACACTAAATCTACATTAACCAACAAATCTCAAGCAAAAAGAAAAAATTGAAATAATACACACCTGAATAGAAACAAAGATTTAGTAGATGGAACCCCACTCCACAAGAATCCGATAATGGCAATGGAAAAATCGCTTTTCCCCTTGTTCTCTTGTAGAAAATTGCTCAAAATCGGTGTGGACCGCTTCCTCAACAATGCCAAGTGCAAAATGAACCCAAAATACGCAACTGCCACCTTTTTATCTTTAAAGTTATTTTTTTAGCAAGCCGACACATTCTATCGACTCACGATATTTACCCTATTTATCGCGATTCAATGAATGTGTCACGACAAATAAAAAATCGGAACATATAAGGATTTTTTCATCGGCAATATATCACCGAGCCCTTTGTCGCGCAATATATATTTCGATGTCGCCGATATATTGGTGATATATGTAACTATGACCATAGGCCTCAGCTGTTGACCAAACAATCCTACCAATAACTTACGAAGCCACAAGGCCTCACAACTAGCTTGACTGGTTGCTATGTACTTGACCTTAGCAGAACTTAGTGGAACTAACTTTTGCTTGCAATTGAACCACGACATTGCTGCCGAGCCCAAACTGAAACAACACCTGGAAGTGCTCTTTTTGTCTGTCACACATCTTGCCCAATCTAAGTTCGTGTAGCCAACCAAACCAATGCCAACCCCTCTCTTATAGTCCAAACCATAATCCACTATGCTACACAAGTACTTGAGCATGTGTTTTGCAGCTACCCAATGTACTCTCCTAGGCTCAACCACATATTGATTGAGAGTGTTCACTGCAAAACACAAATCTAGCCTAGTGTTGACCAGATACATTAATGACCCAATGAGCTGGCGATATAAAGTCAGATCCACCAACTCACTCTTAGAAGTATCAAGCTTCTTCCAGTTGGTGATCATAGGTGTAAACATAGGACTGCAATCCTCCATCTGAAATCTATCAAAATGTCTACTGCATACATTCATTGCCCTAGGAAAACATGACCCATGAGATATTTGTAAGGCCCGCTCCTCCTCAAATCTCACCTCCTTCCTCACAACAACTCTCTATTTTGAAGGAAGGTATATGCAGAAGGCCTTCGAAGTCTCATTTTACCCCACAAAAAATGCCATTTTCTGTTATGGGCTCCAACTTTGTCCTCTTCTCTAAAGGGACATGAGAGTAAGCCAGGCAACCAAATATACAGAAATGGTATACCTCAGGCTTCTTCACTAAAAAAGCCTCCTTATGGGTCATTCACCTCAAGGCTTGGTGGGGACTCTTGTTCTGAATGTATATTGCTATACTGCAAGCCTCGACCCAAAGAAAGAAAGGTAGATTCTGATCATGAAGCATCACTCTAATTGCACCCACAATGGCCTTGTTCTTCCTTTCAGCAGCCCCCTTTTGTTGTGGGGTATATAGAATTGTCAACTGTTTCTTGATCCCCTCTTGTGCACAAAACTCATTGAAAGCAGTGGAGGTATACTCACCCCCATTATCTAAATGCAACACCTGAATTCTCCTCTTTGTTTGGTTCTCCACAAGAGCTTTGAACTCTTGGAACCTCTGCATTAACTAACAGGGAAGCAAAATGGTGGTGGAAGAGGCTTTGGAAATTAAACGTCCCTCAAAAGCTAAGATGTTCATGTGTTGTACTTCGGAAAATAAGGATCCAACATGGGATTTCCTCCAAAAAAGACAGTTTAAAGGCCCAGGCTGGTGTTCTCTATGCAATAGTGACAATAGATGGGCAGGGCTACTTGATTTGATTCATTCTGATTTATGTGGTGTGATGTCTTCTATTTCATTGACTGGTTTTGAGTATTATGTCACATTCATTGATGACTTCTCTAGGAAGACCTGGATTTACTTTCTAAAGAGCAAGAAGTCGAAAGAAGTCAAAGCTCTTGTGGAGATAAGCTGCAAATAACCTTTTTTTGGCATGTATTATCCATTTGCATCCACATCCCATATTAGTTTGTCTTAATGATCTGAAATTCTGTTGTGTGCTCTCCTTAGAGCGAAAGTGTAATTGTTCCATTCCCTGGCAAAGTTGCCTTCCAGATCTAGCTGCTCCGCTGTGAATGATCGATATATGTTAAAATAGTAAATACAAATGCATTCATAGGCTAAGTCAAATGATTCACTCGATTTCAAGATTGAAATTCAAAATTTGATGAATTTCAAGGCAATTGTTAATATTAGTTTGTTTGTAGTATTTGAGTTCTATCCTCCTGAAGTAAATCATTGTGGACCAGTGGCACGGTTTGTGTGTAGATTGCATGAGAGTCGAGATAGAGAAATTGATTGTTGAGTGAGGTTTTGATGGGGTAATGCCAAACAAGTTGTGTTCGTTAATGCCAGATGATTAACCCTGAGAGAGAGACTAGCAGGAGTTGTGCAACAGGCTTGCGGGAGTCGTCACATTGGTTTCATGTGGGTCGTGTCTTCTTAGTGGGAGTTGCATCAGCTTCGTGGGATCTGTCTCAATCGAAGTATGTCAAGTTACTCTCGAGTCTCGATTACACTCAAGTCTTATAAGAAAGCATACGACAGATGCATAAATTATATGATTATGGCCGAAATTCCTGCAAGGCACTCGAACTTTATGAATATATCATAGGCTTATGAATATACTTGTGCTTTATTGAAGTAGGCTAAAATGAATGACATGTCTCTCCTCATCATTGTGGGACCATCCCCCAAATGATTAAAATCAAACCGTACTTTGTGTTTACAAGGATTTCAAACCTATTTTAGAAGTGTAATAATTAATCACCCTTCAAAAAATGTAAATTTTTAATTTTCACTTGTCATTTATAAAAATAAAAAAGAAGGGCCAGATTTCAACAATCCATCAGTGTTGCAACTCCCATGTCATGGGTTCTCAATCGCCGTTGTACCTTCAAAATGAGGATGAATGTGAATCATGATTTATGATTCAATGCCCGCTTCTTTGCCTTTGGCATCTAAAGACTACAATAATCTCAATTCTTGTTGTGTGTCATCCATTCATCTGTACAACGTATCCTTCCAGAGCATTAAATCCATCATATAGCTCATACCCACATAATCCTACTACCAAATTGGTGTATTCACCATTTTAAGAGGCACTTAACAAAGGCTTGACCACATAAAATCATGTATTGGTGTCTTCTTGAATCCCTACTTAAAATCATGTGTTATATCCATTGTCAATCCTTGTTGATCCGATGATTTATGAGAATATCCCAATGGTGGAATTTTTTCATCTAAATGTATGTGTGATTCTTCTCTTCTACAGTGAAAAAAAAGAAAATCAAGGTGTTTAGTAATTTGTGACCTTGATTTTCTCTTCTACAGTGAAAATCAAGGGGTTTATTAATATGTAGTCAATGCAATCTCACTGCAATAAACTTTTTGTTTTTAGTTCTAATTTATGTGTAGTTACAGTTTTCAAATAACTCAGACAGCCTTAAATTGTTCCATAGATGTCAATTACACGAATCATTATGGTATTTTTGACTTTTATGAGAATATTATCTTATGGTATACACAGTGAATGAAACAAAAACATGGAGGAGTGTGGAAAATTTAAGTCTTTCTTTCCGAACAAAACCATTATGTTTCATCACCAGTAGTTTCATTATCAAATTGGAGTTATCCTCCCATGTTATACAAAATTACACACTCTTGTGCAAAAATGCTAAATAAAGAAAATGAATATGCTTTATATATTTTAAAATTCTAATCCACCAAATTCAAACACATTCTTATACTAAACATTCTAAGGGCATCTCTTTGCACCATCAGGGGCAATTGCTAGTAATGCACTTTCCATATAGAGTGCGCATCTAGTTTAACTATTTGTGCTAAGCATGCTGTCAAATGTCCAGTAATATGCTCTGTATGGTGTAATGTGACAAGGACCAAGCATAGCTGAAACTTGTGACATCTAAAGGTTTCTTTCTTATGACTAAGGAGACAAACAGGGGCATGCAAGCCTATGTTCTGAAGTCCAACTTTAGGGGCTAACTTTCAATCAAATGAAATCATGTATGCAATTCAGGGCTTGTTCAACTCAAAGGGCACTTGTCAGTCTGACAAATCCCTCTGTTCCATAGAAAGTAAAATTAGGTGGGCTTGAATTTCATTGAGTCTGTGGCAACCTCCTTTTCAGGTGTGTCCTCATTGCTCAACTGGGAAAAGGGGTTTAGTTTTTCTTTTTTGCTCTAATATATTTGTCTGTCAAGTCAGGCTATATCTTCTAACTTTAAGGTTGTTTTATCAACGCACATTCTGTCCCAAGTCTTGTTTTATCTGTCAGAGCTTTTATGTCAATTGCAAGAATAGATTCATATGGATATTTTTTTAGCAGCTCTTTTGAAGGCTCCCAAGTGGTTGGAGAGACCTGCTGGCGTCAGTTTTGGTTTTGGGGGAAAGCTTGCTTCATTTCGGCCCAGTACAGTGGCTCAAGCTGGTGATTTTAGACGTTCAGAGGTAGTCGCTCTGGGTGTGATTCATGGAAATTCTAATGTAGTCTCCTTCATCTATATTTATAGTACATGAGATTCTTCATTGGATGTAAGTGACCATGATATTTGACACATTATTATTATTTTTGTTGTTTTTCATTAGGTCTTTATTCACAGTCTAATTACTGAGGACAATCTGGTTATTCGATCAACGGAATTTGAAGCTTCAATAGCAGATGGTGAAAAAGCATCATTGCGGGCTTTGTGTGATAGAAAAGCCCAAGAGTCTCTGTAAGATGTCTGAAGATGCTGTTTGATTTTTGATTTTTGATTTTGCTCGACATCCCTACTTTTTAATTTCTTATCTTTAATATTTATGGTTGCTGCATTGGCTTAGGTCTGACGAAGAGATAGAAACATGGAACTTCCTAAGAGTCATGTTTGAAGATGAAGGCACTGCTAGAACAAAGTTACTTGAACACCTTGGATTTAAAGTGCAGGCGGAAGAGAAGGGAGATATACAGGAAACTCACTCCGGCAAATTTGATGATATTGGTAGTGAAATAGCCAACACACTTACTCTTGTCGATAAAACTGAAGAAGATGTATTTCCTCAGTTGAACGATGGACAAGATGTTGCTTTCCCTCAAGACAATGGAGAGGATTTTTTTGACAATTTGCACAGTCCTAAAGAAGAGCCTTCTCTTTCTCATGTGGGAAACGATTTTGTTGCAGAAAAGGATAAGGATATGGTAGTAAATAGTGCAGAGATTGAACATGAAACTGAAGACTTGACTGAGTATTCAGAGTGGGACGAAGCTATTCAACACTCCTTAGTTGTCGGCGATTATAAGGGAGCTGTTTTCCAATGCCTGTCAGCAAACAGGATGGCTGATGCTCTTATTATTTCTCACCTGGGTGGGAGTTCTTTGTGGGAGAAAACTCGTGATGAATATTTGAAAAAAGCTAACTCTTCCTATCTCAAGGTCATTTTATTTAGCTAATTCCATCATGTATCCTCATAGATTTATAATGAATTATTGCTTTTGCTGTTCTATATTCGAATGCTCACCATTCTATTTCAACTAACTAGTTCAGCAATGTTCAATCATTATGTATATATATATTGAAAAGGCATCGTGCACTTGTAATGAGCCTGATTTTTAATGGTCATTCTCCACTTAAATGATTTCTGATGTACCTCATCTGATTCCAGGTGGTTTCTGCCATGGTCAATAATGATCTTACAGGCCTTGTCAACAGCAGGCCATTGAAATCTTGGAAAGAAACTCTTGCTATGCTTTGTACAGTAAGTGCTTTTTCTTTCAGGAATTCATAGTTATATAAATAACGACAGATTTATATTTTCTTAACCTGGGGTGAAAGATAGTTTGAAAATACTGACCACAAAATATTGATAAAGGAGAAAGCTTTTCCCTGTTGTCGTACCTTAATTGTAGTTTGTGCAATCTCGATTCTCTATATTGGTTTTGTGAACTTTATGTTATTCAACCAATATTTGCAATGTTAGAATAAGGGCATCAGAATGTATGCCTATAATATAGATTTATTGGCGTTGGATTCTTATATCTCCCTTAAGTTGAGACACATTTTGCATTCTATTTTTTCATGCATTATGCTTTACTGTATTTTTTGTGATAAAATACTATGCTGAAAACACAAAGGGAAAGGGTTGCAGAATGGAAAAGCATATGATTGTGCAGTACCCTAGTGGAGATGTAGAATATAGAATCTTGCATCTTGGCATGCTGTTGGAGTGCATCTATTAGTTTATTTGGTTTTGAACTTTTGTCTAAGATACAGAATTCTGAAAACCTTGCAAATATGTTTTATCTTTGACATTTCTCTTTTTTTTTCATATGACTTCAGTTTGTCTAAATGTTAGTGTTCTCTATGGTTGTCTCTTTTCATCTCTGGAGCATCCTAGTATGCTTTGTCATGATTTGCTGATCTTAATGGAACAGTAGGAAGAAAGCTAAGTTGCCATGAAATGTTGGTATGGGGACCAATGTTATCAGAACCGAACCGGTCATCAAACCGGCAGAGCCCAAAATGTGAACTGGACCAAAACCAGAAAATAACCGGTAGACTAAAAAACACATAAAATATTCATATTTTGTAAAAAAGCAGATACATTCATGTGCATACATATGAATCCAAACCATTAATCCACAATTATGCAAAGTTTCTCATATATATAGCGAGTATAGGTGCAAATAACCAAAATAACATCGAGTGCAAGATATCACTGAAGTTCTGAACCAAGATACATCAACAAAGAGGTTCTAAATGGACCCTACAATCAAAGAAATAAGCATAGGACTACTAGTAATGAATAACTATATACTGATAACATGAAAACTAGGACCTAATAGTCCTCATCGTCATCCTCATCCTCATCCTCATCCTCATCCTCTTAATCCTCAATCGTAGTGGGATTTTGAGCCCCACTAGATTCCCTTGGTCTTGATGGTAAAACCTTTGGAATGTTGATTTTGCCTAAGTAGCATCGAGAGCCGTTCTTTGCGATAATGGAGGCACTTTGTCAGTTATCAGGAAATCAACCTAGTCTGGGACTGGGGCCTTAGCCTGGGGCTGAGGGCCATTCTCTAGGAGAATGGAGGCACTTGGTTATTTACCAGGAAATCAACCCAGTTTGGGACTGGAACCTCAGTGTGGGGCCAAGTGCCATTCTCTAGGAGAATGAAGGCATCTGGTCAGTTACCAGGAAATCAACCCAGTTTGGGAATGGGACCTCAGCCTGGGGATAAGGGCCATTCTCTGGGAGAATGGAGGTGCTTGGTCAGTTACCAAGTAATTGACATTGAGTCATCTAATGCAACCTAGGGATGAGGTACCTGGTCAGTTACCAGGTCATCACCATAATCCTTAGACGGGGTCTAGGTAAGTGATGCTCTCCTCTCCATGATCTATGAGCTATGAGACTTTCTCAGGGACTAGCTACCCCTGGTTGAGAGACCTAGCACTAGATCTTGGTGGCAACGAGGAGAACGAGATAAAGGATTTAATAATCTTCCTTATTTATGAAGATGCACTTTGAGTGGGCATGAATGGACCATGGGGACCTTGTAGAACTCTTGAGATGACTTGTTATGGTCTTAAAATCACTTGAAGGACCAAGAAACCCTAGCACAACTTGTATTGGTCCGAGTGACCATCAAATGAAGGTCCAAGTGTCTCAAAGACAAATACTAAAAGACCAATGGACCACAAAAGATTAAAAGTCAATGGTCAAAGGCGAAAAGAATAAAAGCCCTAAGGTCAATCTCCTAATTATGTGGAAACGTTTTATGTTTGATGAACTATAAATAAAGAAGAGTTCTAATTGTTTCATCATCATCAATGATCATCATTTCACTGCTCCAAAAAGACAAGCCGCGTTTTCTGCTGGGTTCTTCTTCTCTCCTATCCTAGCTCGCCATGGGACAAGGTTAATGCACCATAATTATAGCCCAAAATAAATGTCGGCCAGAAAAACAACCCAAAATGGGGGGATGTTGTAATGTTCCTACCTAACAAAACAATAAAAAATAAGAAAATTAATTATCTGCCAAAAAAATGTTGGCCAGAAAAACAACCCATAATGTTCCTACCTAACACAATGATAAAAAATAAAAAATTTAACTATCCGCAAAAAATGTTGGCCTTGCACATCTTTTTAAAACTATGTGCAAGGCCTCCTAAACAATTCATTGTTTTATTATACATGGTTTAGGAGGTCCTTGCAAATGGTTTTAAAACCATGTGTAAGGGCTCCTAAACAACCCATGGTTTTATTGTACATGGTTTTGGAGGGCCTTGCACATGGTTTTAAAACCATGTGCATGGACCTCCTAAACAATCCATGGTTTTAAAAGCATGTGTTAAAACTATGGATTTAAAACCATTCAATCCTAATGCAAGGGATCAAATACGTTACCTTGAAAAGAATTTGATCCAATTCGGTTGGAATTGTAGGTTGTAGCGGCTAGCCTGTAGGTAACGACTGGCATATGTAAAATTTATCTACAAGAGTTGTAGTTTGCAAGTAAGAGGGATCATGTTGATCAAACTCTTTATATGTCGAGTCAGGCTTCAAAAGCTTGATTTTTGAAGATCATGATTCATTACTTCTGCATCTATAGTAGGTGGGCTACCTAGGTGTAGAAAAGGTTCATTTATTGGAGTTCAAATCAGCTTTTGCATCTATGGTAGGTGGGCCAACATTGACTTTGATGTGACTAACGGGTAAAGGGTAGACATGTGGTTCATAACTTAGCATGTTCTACATCAACCAGGTTGGACATGTCACTTTGGCTTAATCTTTCGTTATGTGGTAGTAACAATCGATGATTTTTGCGATGCAATCGAGAGGGGCATGTATAAAACATCACGTTGTGAGATCACATACCAAATAATGGAGAATTTCAGCAGATTGATTTTCAATATCATCATATTCAATTGCTAATCAAAGTGAGAATTTTCAAATTTTGAGCTGCATCATTGCACAATTTAGACACATTGCATACATCTCTATGACACCCTTGTTCCAGATAAGTTTGTAATTTTTTGTGACGAGTGTTTTGTTGCCAGTATCACCATTAATGGAGGGTGAAAAGAGTATACATAGTCTACTTGTCATATGAAGATGTAATTTAGTTGGTATAGTACATTTGAGTTAGTAGTCAAATAAAATGACAAAAAATAGTAATCAAATTATGTGTTTTAGATGATGTTAGTTGCCACAATGTTCATCTCTGCTTTTCACAATTGAAAGGTTTCAAGTATATTTTCTTTCTTGAACTCTTATATGTAATATTACATGTGCAATTTTATACATAACATTACATGATGCTAGTATTTGGCAAAGTTACGTGATACTTATATTTCGTGATGGCTGCCTCCTTCAGCATGTCTTGATATCCATCCTACTGTAAACTGACGATGTGGTTCTCTTAGCTTCTACTCCAGAGGGTCTCCAGAGGTAGCTAGATGACTTAGCTAGCTTTTGTGATCTTTAACATTTGATGGGTAAATCTTCAATGGCTTGGAGGAGTTTACTGTTAGATTTCAATTTCTACTTTCAGGGTGAGGAGACCGAGATCACCGAGATTGAGATCACATCTTACACTTATGTGGGTGTTTAGTTTTCTTTGTGCTTATGGAGCAACAATGCTTTTGGTGCCACTTTCAGGGTATTCTAACCAAGATGGAGCTTCTAGACAACATTATTAGTCCCATAGCTTTATACAACTTTGAGGTTTGGGGATCGAGTTAGTTAGAAGACTAGGTTAGGACGGAGGGAGTTCTTGTTATATTGCTATGCCACATCATTCATTGCAAGAGGATTGTTCCTCAACACATCATCCAAGCTTTTTGAGTGGATGCCATCTTTGGATTGGTATCCTTGCTTCATTGAGTTCATGATTTTGTTGATTTGGCCGTTGTTAGAGATTGACACCCTTACCTTGCATACCACTCCTCGGATACCATGACCATTGCCTCTATAGGGTTCTATTGATAGGTACATTGTTGGTTTGTTGAGGTTATGAGCCTATAATAGTCAGTAGGAATCTTGATGGAAAAACCCCCCCCTTTAGATACTTCTTGGATGCCCTTGGCCATTTCTTGTTGAAAGCACATGAATTGAATAGGATCATTAGAGCAGACATTTATAGAGAATACATACATTCAAGTCACTTGGGTAGATCCATCCCATCAAGTTAAGCCCAAGATGGCCTTCTATGTAGAGCAATCTATGGAGATGAGAGATAGACAATCACATTGGCCTATCCTCTTTGTCACTAGATGCATGCCCTTAGGATCCATCTTGGCTAATTTCGAGTTGGTTCTTATTGGCGCTGGGTGGAAGTTGATCATCACATATCACGATTCGACAAGACTTGTCACCTCTGCCACCTACAAGATATTGAGACAAAGAAGCATTTCATTTTCCACTACCCCCTCTATAATGAGATTTGAGGTCTATTTCACTGCCTTTTTAGGGAGTCCCAAAACTCCCAATCCATCTTCATTAGATACCTTGACCATAGATGCTTGGCTGTAGACATGAGGGAGGCTTTCGGGTTTAAATTGTTTATGCTTAGACCACCCACACCACTGGACACTACTAGGATGAAAACCTTCTTCTCGATGCTCACATACAGAGGCACCAAGAGGTAGACAAAGAGTAGTTTGACCACCTCAGTTTCTAGATTTGTGAGACCTTGGGAGGACACCTGATCTTTGCGATGGTGTCGAGTTTGCACTCTAGGCAACTTTCTTTCACAACAAATACCCTACTTCACATCATTTAGATCTCAACAGAGAGCGGACTCTTTCAGGTAGCATGCTGTATCCATATCTTCTGGTTCTTATAGACAATTGAGAACATTGGGATAGTCTTCCATCACAGGTTTCTTCACTTTGGCCTTGGATGATAGGAGAGATTCACCCGTTTTCACTATAGATTTAAAGATTAACAATGTAACCTCCCCTCCTCATCCGTAGGTGATAGCTCCTCCAGGGATTGAGCACATTTCTTTTCGAGTTTTTAAAAGGGTTCCTCCCTTCTCTAGGACTCCCAGCTTTGTATCTCTGTGTTATACCAATCAGGGAAAAACACTTCAATTTTTAATTAGATCCCATGCTTGGAAAAACTCTACAATCCAATGAAATTCACCTCATAAAAGGGTCACTTTCTAAGATATGGAGGTAGGGAGGAGTTGGCCATAACATTTAATGACCCAACCTAGGTGGACTTGGCATATGTACAATACTAGATTTCAAGTCTACAACACAAGGAATATTTAGGTCAAGGGATGCCCATGTGAGTAAATTTGTTACCATGAATAAAGGACCATGCAAAGAAATCCTTTCTAAGGATCAACCAATTATTTCTAGAGAGTGTGAACACTGAAACTAGAAGAGCCAAGTTGTTTACTTAGACTTCAGTCCTTTGGAGCTTATTCATTCAACCATCCAATATAGTCTTGTGATAGAGCCATCTGAAGTCATCTGGATGCTATATTTCTTTAAAGCCTTGGCTTTATTCTGTTTCCAATATTCCCATTGAGCTTTAGGAGCTTGTAAGCCCAAATTTATGATTAGTGAGTTGCGGACAATATTCTTGATTTGATCAAATATCAATGTGTCTAGGTTTGCTAGTCTAAAGTTGGCTAGGGCACCTAATTTCTGGTTTGGGCATAACAAAATCACAACTGTATTAATAGTGTTGATGCCTTTTTTAAAAACTGTCAAGGTGGAGAGCCAAGTAGTCATGACTCATAACCAAACCATTCCTTCATTCTAAAGTCAAGGAGACCACTACATAGAGTGGTCATTGAAACACAACCCATATGTGAGCTTGTTCTTCCCTGCAAAGATGGGCTTTGATCACCTCCCTACCTTTTTAGATACTTTCAATCACGTATAAGCTTGGCAATAAGAGTTTGCAAATTGAGCCCCATCCAAGACTTATTGCCTAGGGCAGCTTTTCAGAACATGCAATTTCTTAGGAGCTCTTTCCAGGCCTTGTTTTCTTCTAGTTCCCAAATCACCTTTTAACACAAAGTTGAGCTTGTGTATTAGAATTAATGATCCCCATAATTGTCTTTGTGTTTCTTGCTCAACATTTGAATGAAAAAAGAGCATACTAGGTGAAGTGCTTGGAGCAAGGCTTCTACCTCTGCACTGTAGGAGGCTCTAATTTGTTGTTTCTAATGATGTCCACAGACTTTGCAAGGGTTGGGTTGCCCTTTGCAACTTCATCAAAGTTGAAATTGTGGATTCCTTGCATGAGATTGGGCTCACTCTCTTGTGTTGGTGAATCTGCCTTTACACTTTGCCATTAGCAATAGAGAAATAACATGTTATGGAAGACATTGACAACAAAAGACAAAAACATATAAAGAAAGTCCTTGTTTAAAACATGGTTATGGATTTGGTATGTTTTATTTTCTGAATACTTCGTTGGACTTTGATAGCTCATAACTTTATCTAGAGTTGCTGAGACCTAATCTCTCATTTGGTTCTATCATAAAATTATGAATTACTTCAACTCATGGGATCTAAGTTTATTTCTCTTGGAGCTCTATGGATGTTTGCACTTTAGTTTTTTATCCATTCATTATTTTTCTTGGAAATCAATTGTTGCCAAATATCTTCTCCTTTCTTGAATCAATTTTTGTGTTTTGTGTTGTTTATAACTTTATATCTCTGATGGGTTTCCACTTGCTTTAGCTCATTAAGTAACATAATAAGTTTTCATTATCTCCAAAATATGAGCCTTCCTAATCAAAGTATACTTTGTGCCATTGTTATTGGAAGTTGGAACTGACAAAGGGTCAAACTAGGATTACACTTATACCAGTCGAAAAACAAGTTGAAGAACCAGTAATAACTGGTTGATGAGGGCCAGTCTGGATCAGAATTGGCTTGAACTGATTAGTTTGGTAATTGAATTGGTGGGTTCTGGATGGAACCAATCAACTGTCTGGCTTGGGGTTTGTGAGGGGCGCACCGTTTTGGACGGTCTGGTTTCGATAACATTGGTTTGTGTTGCAATTTTGATTGCACCACTCTTCATTCAAAAAACACTAAGGCTCAATGGAGCCAAACAAATTTCATGTCATTGTAATGCTAGAGCTTTGTATGTGTACATTTGTTGTAAGTCGTGATGGATTTCATCTTCCATTAGAAGGTAATGTGTTCTATATGTTCTCCTATTGATCTTATTTGTCGACTTTAAATTTAAATTAGTTTAAAAGCTAATCCTTTGTACTCAAATGTATAGGTATTTTGATCTTTTGTTGAGAGAGTAAACCACCATTTCTGTTTGTGTTTATTCCGGGGTCTTTGCATTATCATTTGAGTCTCTGGCCATGAATATCCCATCACCTGCACATGAAAAGATCTCAATGACCTCTCTTACAATGCTGAGTGAAAGTTTTCTGTGTTCAAACCCAGCCCGGTTTCCAGTCTTTTTTCTAATTGTTTAATGCCCAACCCAATAAGTTTATGTGCTGCAAATGAGTTGCTATCTTATAAACAATTATAGTACTGGAAGCACAAGGTGAACTTCATAAATTTTATAGGCAGAAAATAAAATAATTTATGCCATGAAATTTGCAGACTCGGGAATTTTTGGCAAACTGCCCAGGCTGTTTGAGAGAGAGTATTTTTATTTTTTCATAATGAATTGTACAGCATTTGATTCAAGTTTCCTAGTACAACTTATCTCAACAAGTAGACAACAGACTGCCTTGATTTTTGTGCCAAAGCTGCTTAGAATTTTGTGCAACAGTCTTGAAATTTGTGCCAATTATGCAGTGTATGAACTGTCAACTTTCAGCTTGTATGGTCCCTTGTGCCCAGAATGATCTTTTCTTGGAATTTGTGCCCACTGTTGCATTCAAATATTGCCTTGAATTTTGTGCCCAGAATCTGCCTGGGAAATTGTGCCCTCAGCTGTATGATTTTAGTATTTATTGCTGCTGTACTGTATCTCAAGTTGCATGCCAGAAGTCTGGAAAATAGTCCCCAGTCTCTCCTCGATATGCGTGCTCATTAATTGCTTCCCTAGCTGCCTAGGTATGTGTGCAGTCGACACTTGCAATGCTCTTGGGTGAATGCAAAATGAAGAAATGAGGTGCCCTTATCATTTTTCCTTGTCTTTTGGTTTGCCCCATGAGGGTAGGTGAGAGGTCTCAAGATCAAGGGCCCTAATTTAATCTTGAGATAAAAATTGAATGGATGAGATAAATCACCTTTTCTCTCCAAATTAATTATTTCTCTCACATACCCATAAATAAATTCAAAAGTCACTTTAATATCTAAAGTGAAATCAAATGCTTATCTCAAGTCATTTAATACAAGGGTCATGTCACTTTCCCCTTTTAAGTGACTTGGGCACGAAGTCACTAGTGGAACAACTTCCTAGGTACAAAATTCAACACTGAGAACTTGACTCTACTATTTTCGCATTATCCTTTTCTTTAATTTATCCTTGTATATCTAGATTCTAAATAGAGATGCAATAACTGGTGTTCATTATTTACTCATGTTGTTATCATTTCACATTGAAAGACCCTCTTCCAATAGTAGTACATTAAACAAAGCGCAAGTTTTATGTACGTAAGGTGTCCTTAAGAACAAAAAAAATCCAATCTTTTACTTTAAAATCTCCAAGCTTTTACTTTAAAAGTTTAAAGGCATATACATAAAGGATAAGGAAAATGTCATTTCTGACACCAAATCTAGAAGAGATGAACCTCCATCACTTGATGCCATTTTTGTTGGTGATCTTAGTTGAATAGGGTTATCCTACATGACATATGATGATCCTCACATCCAACAGCTCTAACATGATATATAGTGGCTCTAACACAAAATATATATAGACAAGAAAGGAAAGCAATGGAATATGAAGAATGCCCTTATTATATGAATATTTGGATATTTCAGAGCAGAAACTCACCCTTCATCAAGGATACTATTATATAATGTCACTTGTCTCTAGTAGTAGATCACACTAGCCTCAGAAAACCTATAAGAATAATCATAACATCTTGTAGCGAAAGATAGACACTGATGTTGGGAAATTTGTAGTTGAATGCGGTCATTCTTGTTTAGAGGATTAGGTGCTTCAATGTTTTTTCTACAGTGTATGAAAACTGCCATCTAGGAAGGATGGCACACTACCGTAAATGTGTTGTCATATTAATGTTGGATTACAGGCATGTTCCCAATGAAATCTGTAGAAATTGATTTTCAGTATTTTTAATGCACAAGAAAAGTTTGATATAAGCCAAGTCCATCTTGGAGGCTCGGATTGGCCAAACAATGTATGATTTCCAAAACCCGGATTGGCCTGGATGGAACACCATTCGAGGCCTAGTTAGTTACACTTGCTTTTTGGGCAAGCCAGTCTGCAATCTTGTTCATAGATCTTTTAAAATGTCCGAATCTCCAATAATCTGAACACAACTTATCCTGTTGTATGAGAGAAACTTTTGCTTATCATCTCCCCTGAAGCTTGTAACTTCTTCCTGTTGTTGTGGTTTATGATAAGTTTTGAGTCCCCTTCAAAACAACTTTCTTGTACCCTTTTTCTTAATTGATTGTTAGTTTTAGTTTCCAAAGACTTAGCTAAGACATTTGCAACATGACTATGATCATGTCTGGACATTCTCATTGTGAGACGTAGGTTTCCCTTGGATACCCATCAAAACTATATTTAACCCATCTCTTAGCTGTTGGGGGGGGGGGGATTGAGACGTAGGTTGCCTCCGGATTCCCCATTAAAACTATATTTAACCCATCTCTTAGCATGGGGTTTGGGGGGTTTGGTTGCGTCTTACAAGTTATAAGTATGGTTGTAAGGTCCCTCCCTGTCCAATAATTTTTTTATTGGAAAGATGCTCATAGATTGAATGAGATCCAGGTCAGATTGCGCAACCATCTCATCCCTTTGCTTGCATCTTATCTTTTGCGTCTTTGGAATGGCTTGGTTTATTCTTACGTAGATCTGCTTTAATATACCTAGGATATATTACGAATATATATTATCATAATATATAATTTATAACCTACATATATAATATATATTTATGACTAATTTAACAATATTTGAGTTTGTACTAAATGTTGAAAATATTAACCGCTTTTCTTGTTTATACATTACATTTGACGTAAGGTTCTCTATAAATGAAGTTGGCTCAAGATTGGTAAGATCTTTAGAACGAATACAATTTTTCATTACTTTACATCTGGTTGTATAAACAACATTGTTTAAGATACAACAATAGATAAGATAAGATAATTTTATTAATGTCCAACGAATGACCACAAATGTTGGTCAATGGGACTGAAGGATACGTCCAGTATGAGTACAATGTGTGAGTGCAAACACAACTCCTAGAAAATGACCAAACTAAGATAAAATAAAATAAAGGATACAAGCAGTAGTTCAACCTCATAAACAGAATGCAGAAATGCAAAAATGCAAAATACTATATGATTTTGTCCAAGGCTGGACAACTCAAACAACTCAGGATCCTCAAGATCATGTCAAGGGAGGAAGATCGCGTGAGAGATCTGAAGATGAGTCAAGTAATGTCAAGATCTCTTTTGTTTGATGGTCGAGGGCGAGGGGGGTGAACAGGGTGCCTGCTCGTCGTCGCGGCTCTCCGAAGTGAGGAATACTCCTAGCATCCGAGGCTGGAGGAAAGAAACTTTGGATAGATAGTTGGTGACTCTGCTGGGGCTGTGAAGGGATCTGATGGGTGGGAGGTGCCTTGCTCTGGATCCAGCTGGGTCTGATCCCTTTGATGTTCTGAGAACAAATTATGTTCCTAAATTCTTTCTTTTGATTAAGACTGTGTAGTTTATTTGAACACTTGGAGGTTCTCTAACAGTAGTATTCTTTTCAATATTATAAAGGCTACTTACAGCCTGCTTGTCCATCCAAGATGCAATTGTTTTCCCCTTTCATCCCACATTTGGTTTTTGGGCATGTGAAATGGTTGGAAGTATTGTTTTATAAGTTAAATAGTTGGATGTGGCAATTGGTTGACCTTGGGATTATCTTTCAAAGCTTTATTTCCATGCACTTTTTTATATATGTTGTTGTGTTTATTATTTCTTTATGCCTTCCAGCTTTGAATTCTGTAACCTGCTTTTGTGGTCATTCGTTGGACGACTTTAATAAAATTATCTAATCTTATTTATCTGCATTAGGTTGTGATTCTCATAGATCCTACATTACTAAGACATTTGCAGATTTTACATTCATAGATTAATCAATTTCACTAACTTGATAGTAGGATAGGAAATGTAGTTGAGATGGTGGGAACATTGTTTGGATGTTAAATCTGCCTGTTGCTGCCTAAAACACACTTGGACACGGGTAAGTCTCCCAACCGCTGTGTGTTCCTGAGGGAAACTTATGAGTTGAGAACCCATTGTCACCTATGTTCTAAACTCCTTTGTTTAGACCACAACTCCTAAAGGCCAAGGGGGGTACTCCCTACTTACTAAGTTCTTTTTTGAAGTATGTTTTCTGGGAATTGTAAATTACAAAAATGACAATCAACGTGCAGTGATGCAAATATTTCAATGTCAAGCAAACCCTTTAACAATTAACCAGTAATGTATGCAAGAGAGAAACAATCAAATAATCAAAATGACCAGTGCCGTCTCTACTCGGGCTATGGAGTCACATTAATCAACTTCAAATAATTTTCCTAAAGCATCAACTCACTTTAACAAATATACAAGAACATGATGACTTCCAGTAAATGATCAAGTTAAAATAAAGTGCTTGCAAAGTAGAGAAATGTAAATGATTGTAACAATTGCCTTTTGTTTCTACACTTTGCTGAAATTGTCTCATATTTAATGCTAGTTTCTGAAGTGTATTACTGTAAAAATGACAATATACACCTGATTCCTTCCCTCACTTTGATATGCTAGCTCCTGGTTTTGCCTTGCTCTTTTTCTTATGCTGAAGGAGAAAGGAGGTTCTTCAAGGGAATTGCTGTTTGTTGTTGAGATCATACTACTTAGGATTTATATTTGGATCTGCATTGCTTCCTATTTGTAAAATAACTATAATTTATGTTGTGTGCAGTATTCACAGAGGGAGGAATGGACTGTTTTATGTGATATGCTTGCTTCTAGATTGATTTCCGCTGGAAATGTGATGGCAGCAACACTTTGCTACATATGTGCTGGAAATATTGAAAAGACGGTAGAAATATGGTCTCGATGTCTCAAGTATGATAATGATGGGAGGAGCTTTGTTGACCATTTGCAAGTGAGCTACTAAAACACTTTTTTCATTTTTCATTTATAGAGATTTCTTCGTTGTCATATCAAAATTATTCCTTGACAAAACAATATTATCTGACTAATACGTTGTAATGCACAGGACTTGATGGAAAAGACTGTTGTTCTTGCTTTAGCAACTGGGCAAAAGCGGGTTAGTCCCTCACTATCAAAGTTGGTTGAGAATTATGCAGAGTTGCTAGCCAGTCAAGGGCTTTTAACCACAGCTATGGAGTATCTAAAGCTCTTGGGCACTGAAGATTCTTCTCATGAGCTGTCTATTTTACGAGATAGAATATACCTCTCTGGGACAGGTACATTGTCGTTATTGACTAGGAGGCATTTGGATGTTGATCTTGACTTGGATGGTTTCTTTGTTTTAATTACATTCTGGAATGCTAATTTCCTTTTACTATTCTCTCTTGCACAAGCTTCATTAATTTTCATTAATAGTCAAAAGCTTCATTAATTTTCTGCAGCTGTGCCAATTTGTGGTAGGCAGCTACGTTTTTTCAACTATTCTGTTCTAGCACAATAAATTTCACTGTAAAATCTTTTTGGTTACAAGTCATTCTGGTGCATAAAGTCCTGGTTTTGAGACGAAAGCAAAATACTAGAGTCTTTTGACTATTGAGTTGAATTTTGTAATGATACACTGAAAGTAAATCTTGTACCACAGACAACATGTATTGTGATTGAACCTCAGGTGTGGCTCTAGATTAGCAGGCAAACTTTTTGTTACCATTTCAGAACATATTTTACCCTATTACTTTCTCCTGTAGTGTGCCAGTGGGCATTATTACATTTTTTATTTTCGGAGTCAATAGTTTTGGGCCAATCCAATTCTGATTCCGAGTCCATTTATGATAATATTGGTCTTCACCCAGTTTTTTGAATGGACATCTTATGAGAGGTTGTTACCCTGATGATGTCTTCGCATGTTTCGCATTAGCTGTCTTGATAGGTTAGAAATACATGACGCTATCATTTAATTCTTTGTTGGATGTCCTAATTGTCAATTTTATGTTTTCACATGCCTTCGTCTTCATAATATTATTACTTATATCATTGTTGGACATCGTAGTAGGCCATTGCATACCTCATCCTTTTATCCAAATGCTAAGCACTTTCTATGCAGCATGTCGTACAAAGTTGTGCTTCACTCGTTAGTTCATTTTATGGCACTTCCTCTGTTTAATGTCTTTACAAGTTAACCTTCCATAACAGTTTTTGTCTTGAGTTGTGTCTAGCAATTATGTTTAAATAAGTAATCTGATTACATTGGTTTATTCTAATTAATACTTGTAGACCTCCATAGACAATTGGAAACATATCTGTGTAAACACGTGAAATCTTCTATCAAGTATTGTAGGACTAAGTTACCGGAAACTTCTAGGAAGGGGAGGGGAAACTTCGTTCCCCGTTTCGGAAACATAAACGGAGGGGATACGTCTTGGAAACGCCACTGAAACGTTTCCAAGCCGTATCCAAAAATTAGAAACGTTTCCATTCCGTTTCCAGCCGTTTCCTTAAACGTTACCAGCAGTTTCTTGGTTTTCTGAAACGTTTCAGCTGCTACAGGGTAAGTTTTTGACTAGAAATATTGATTTTTTGACATGAAAATAAACAAATAAATAACGCCAAAGGAAAACTATAAAACCATAACCCTAAATTGAACCTCAAAACATAGATATAAAGCCTCAAAGCTTATAAATCAAGAGCAAAACCTTAATCCTAAATTGGTGAATGGTAATTTGACATCTTATGTCTCACTGATTGTGTTTCATTGTAATTTTCCAAAATTGATAGAGGCCTACCATTGGTTCAAAAAATCATTGATCTGTGGACATTTTATTGTATCAAATGCTTGTCCACTATAGTGATAGTTTCACAGCCTAGTATAGAAGTACAATGACTTTTTTTTTCTTTTCAGTTCTTTTGCCAATTCCTCACAACTTCGTTTTAAATAAACCCCAATGACTTGCATATGTGATAAATCAACTTGCATATCAAAATTGATACAATGGCAGCTTTAGCCATACAAAATAGTGTACTACATTTATGAAGGGTTACATAAACCAACACATATTTCCAATAATCTTCCAACAAACTTCAGTTTTCTTCTTTTCCTTTTTGAATTAGTATGAACCCTTGACCTATGGCCTTATTTACTCCATTGCTAGTACACTCATATCCCTATCCTTATGTTGTGGAGAGAATTATGATGGTGTGTCGTTTAGCCAGTTCTCCATAAGATGTGCATGTGATATTTTAATCTTATTTCAAGCATTTTTATTAGTATAAACCATAAAACATAAACAACATATCCAAGGAAATTCATTGGTGTCTAGAGATAGTATTATTGCATAGAGTGCAATATTGCATGTCATCACACACACACCTAACTTGCACTAAAACATGAGTACACTTATTTATACTTGTGTGCTTAATTAATCCCCTTAAAACATGGTTGATTATGTCAAATTTAAATATCCAAGTCGGTTGCAAATCATAGACAATCCTATGAATTTAAAAGAGCCAGTCAGTTAGTCACTTTTGGAACTAGTCGGTTGGTTAATTGACTAGTTGATTGTCTCGTCAGTGAGTGGACCAACCTAAATACAACATAGTTGAGTCTATCTTACATAAAAAATTGTGTTTAATCACAAATTTGAACACTTTTCTAGAGGTGTAAACAACGTAATATTGGTTAGATGGTAACATTTGGATACATCCATCAAGTAATTTTAGGGTTTGAAATCGATGTTTAGAAGTAGTTGACATGTTACTGTTTAAATGCTTGCTAGCGGGTGACTTATCTAGGGCACTTGAGATAGAAGAATATTGTTTAAGACAATATTTGAGTTTGCTGATTTTAATTGTTATAAATGAAACAACTACCTTTAAATCTAATTGATGAATGGTAGTCTAAAGTATGTATGTCTCATGGCCTTTTTGATATATATATAAGTCTGTTGCCGTTTCCTTGCCATATCGTATCCCACATTTTTCAAAATTTGTGGTATCCGTTTCCCTCCTTGTATCCGTATCCGTTTCAGTGCAACTTAGCTGTAGGAGGCCATTACTTGATTTTAATCTTTCAAACATTCTCCGACTATAATACACACAACCACCTGTGGGATTATGATGTCTTTTGAAGGTTTCTCATTGGGATTCCACCACGTGTTTTAATTTTTATTTTTCTCATACTTGTTGAAGTATTTTCCTCACTGTATGTTTGTTTCATTGGACCAATTGATAATACTTTGCTGTCATTTATAGCTAGTGTATCCCTTACCTAAACATAAATAGCTCAGACTACTTTGCTTGTCCCACTGGAAAAAAAGATTAGCTGGAGCCCTTAGTTAAATAGGAATTACATGATTAACAAGACATTGACAACACCTTGTTTTTGTACTTGATTACCTTCTTAGGTGAGAATGAAAACAAGTTAGTTACCATGAGATAGAGTTTGGATGAGATGTCTTGAAGCAAGTTCTGGAAGCATTGTTTCTCGATGAGTGCTAGGGAACTGTATCCTTTATTAAGCCAAGGTTGGAGGGCTTGCCTCATGAGTCATGCCAAAATGAGGCCCCGTGAACTGTACTCCCAGGTAATTGTAAGATGTGGTGATCTCGATCTATTCCTCGCAGAAGTAAAAAAGTAGGTTTGTAAGAGAGCCCTTCAATGCATTGAAAACCATAATCTTGGTTTTACTTAGGTTGACTGTCAACTACCAAAGGTCACAAAAGCTGGCCAAGGTATCAATCTGTCTTTGCAGGCCCTCAGGAGTAGAGGCCAACATCACCAAATCATCTGCAAAAAGTGAAAGGAGATCAATACTTGATGTAGAAGGCAACCATCGCTCTCTTGGATGTGCTCATGGAGGAAAGAGTCTAGCTCATCAACGTAGATCTCGAAGAGGGGGCACCACTGTTTTACCCCAACGATGCTCTGGATGAAGTCAGAAAGGCCATGTGCCATCCTGAGGTGTCCCACAATTGACTCGTACAATCTCATGATGGCTGCCAAGAGAGTCTCATATATGCCAATGTTTGGAGTCTCATCCTTGATTTGTGGATTGGATGAATAATGTGTCTTGCCCGGGCATGGTGGAAGCCAGAACAAACCACGTTAAATAGATCAGCAATATAGGACTGAAGAGACTAGATGCCATGTTTCAAGAATTTGGCCTGAAGACCTTCCTCATTTGCTGTTTTGTTGGTATTCATAGCTTTGACTGCTCTCCTAATGTCCCTTTTGGAGAAGAGTTGGCACGAGGGGGGAGAGGGGAAGTGGGTTGAGGGTATTCTAGGAATGCCATAAAGGGGTTTGTGTGGGAAAACATGGTTTGGGGGTCAAGGTCAACCGAGATGGCATGGTGTCTATGAAAGAGGGCCTGCCAGAAAGCTTTTGGGGAGTGGCAGAGGGGTTCACAAAGCTCATGTCTCCTTTGAGAGAGAAAAGTTCTCTTTTTATGATGAAGGAGTCTACGGTAAGGTTCGCGGAGGTTAGAGGAGGATGTGGGGTCATGTGCAAGGGTGAAACAAACTTGTTTCCAGAGGGATTTGCATTCATTATCAAACCAGCAGTTCATGGGGCAGGAAACTGAGGTGGGATTATGGGTTGCTGACAAGTAGAATGGGGGTAAGAGTCAAGGGATTCCTCCTAAAGGACCTGGGTCCCGGAGGTCAAACCCAATCATTAAAAGACAATGAGAAATATGTAATGTGCTCATACAGCTGTGGGCGTGAAACTGTTTGGAAATACCACCTGGCTGTATGAAATGTGTTTCCAAATTGCATGCGTTTTGTATGGCTGAAACACATTTCCAGCATGTTCTGTACATGTTTCCATATTTTGAAGCATCTTGGGGGGTGGTATGGAGGTCAGGTAGATTTTTCCTGCAACTTAGGTTGGACAAGACTAAATAAAAATGAGTTTTTGGTATGATGTTGGATTAAGTATGACCTACCTTCAGAAACCTTTTATCCTCTAAACTCTATTCCTCATTAATGAAAATGACTCCTTGCTACACATGCTATGGCCGGATTTCACACATTCTTCCTCATTCTGAATTTTGCCAGTTCCTCCTTTGCTAAGGAGATCATATTTCCCTGACACTACTGTTTCAGCCTTTATTTCATCAGTCTTTTTTCACCTTCCTTTTTGAGACTCCTTTGGACAGAGTTGCCTCCACAGTGGCTTTTCTCTCTTTCTTCAATCTCGATGGGCCAGCTAGGAAACCTTTTCTCAAGTCTGGAATGGATTTTTTGATTGATCTTGATTTGCTCAGTATGAACTGATGTTTAGCATTCTCATCTCTTTCATCATCTACCTAATGTCCCTCCATTTGTTGTCCTCTTTGTAAGGTGGGTAACCATTTCATGGCTCATCGCAAAAGACACTCTGGATCTTGATGTAAACTCCCACCAAATGAGGTGAGAGATTATTCCCCCAAGAGTAGCGAGGTGCTCTACAGCCCAGTATGGGGAGATGTTGTCACGTAACGTAACGTTATATTACCAAAAATAAAAAAGTAATTAAATAAATTCATGTCGGCTCATAAAATAAAAAAAAACTAAAACCAAATAAAAAGCAATTAAAAAAATCATGTTGGCTTATAAAATAAAAATTTAAAACCAAATAACAAGCTATTAAAAAATCCATGTTGGCTCATTAAAAAAAGTATAGGTGTAATTTTTTTTTGGACCTATAAAAAATTTAAGATTAAAAAAATTACACCTCAAGAAATTGGATCCCTCTCGGTGCTTTATAGATATGGGTTTAAGATGGATCTATGCTGGTTTTACCATTCTTGGCAATACTATTCCAAATTGATGATCTGTTTAGCAGATCTCTGTACATTATCAATTCTGCTGGGCATCTCCTTTCCAATTATTTTGATCATAATACATTTTCCCATTGTGCATCAGGCGTTGTGATTTTTCTCCATAACAGGTTGGCTACCAGCGCTTGATGTACCAAGTTTAACCTTTTTCAATCAGCAGATGCCATATTATTCTGTCCTTTGCTTCATTCCATATGAAATCCTTAGGTAGGCCTTCAATTCATATGATTAACCTCCTTGGGGACAGCAACACTTGACTTTGATAGAGAGGTGGCAATTAGAACTGATTGAACAAATACTAGTCTGCCTGGAGATATTTTTTGTTGTTGTACGAAGTATTCATTTCCTTTTTGATCCTGTCAATGTTAGCTGAGGTTGACAGGGGGAATAGCTTTGGTATATTGTAGGGAATCTATCTCTTTGAAACCCTAGGATTTCCTCATCTTCCTTGGAAGTCTGGATATCAGCTTTTTGAAGAATACCAGTTGTTCATGCTTATATCTTGACCAAAGGCTTTCTCAAATTCTGTGAGAATCTTTTTAAGGCTTTGGCTTCTTCGACATTTACTTTGGCTTCAAAGTCACCTGACTCGACTTGGCTGATACTTGTTTTGGCCAGAGAGTTCAACTTGACTTGGGATTCAGTAAAGAGTCTTGAATCAACTGGGCAAAGGCTTGGAGCGTTGAAAAATACAAAAGTAAATATTTTCAAGAAAAAATAGATGTTTTGCTTTTTTATGATGAACTGTGCCTAAACACGACAGATTAGTTTGGTTAGGTTGACTCTAATTTTTGCATAGACTTTGCTGTTTTTTTGTTTGACTTGTGATATTTGCTTCAACTTGGCATATTTATAATGTTTTGGTGAGTTCAGGCAGTTCAACCCTGGCCCAAGTCAGACATGCCAGGCTCAGGTCACATCGACTTGCTTAGGCCTGGGTTGGGTAGACTTGGCAAGTCTGGGGTTGAGTCTGCGAGTCCTGTTACTATGATGAATACTAATATATATTAATACCTTAACTCTTAGTATACAATCATGTGTATAATTGCTTAGTTGTATTAATTTTTCTGATGTTATTACAAATACCTATGAAGTCTAGGGATTGATGAAAACTGTGAAAGACAAGAACAGAACTTGATAGTGATTATAGAATTGAATGTTGAAAATATAGAGACGATGATAAGGATCAGACAAGAATTAGACAGTTGAAAGGGAATCGGGCATATAACTAGAATATACATGTATTGGTTTGATCTCTCTTCTGTTGATTATGTTTATGCGGGACCCACTAGAAAACAAAAAAATGTAGAAAAGGGACATAGGCCTGACAGTGCGATGTCCAGGGAATGCCTTGGAAACTTCTCCCATAAGTTTCTATTTGCTTCTGGGAACATTTTTGAAACAACTATGTTTACGAAATGTCCCCTTAGGGAAACAAACCCTGGAAGATTTTTCTGTTATTTTGTAGACTTTAACCCTTAAGTAAACATTATTGATGTCAGCGGTATAAATTACAACTTAAAAGATCTTTTCTCCAAAACAATTTTGGTTGACATGGGTTAATCTAGAGGTTTAGAATAATTCATTCCTTGTTTATCAGCAGCCAAGTTTAGTATTAAGAGGTTTAGAATAATTCATTACTTTGACAGTTTGGCTTTTGCACATTTTTACGGGGATATGTTTTTGTAATGCAGATAATAAGGTGGAGGCTTCACCTTTTCCTTTTGAAACTAGACAGGATCTGACAGAATCTCAGTACAATACACATCAAACAGGTTTTGGAGCACTTGAAACTCAAAAAAATTATCAGGTAATTGGGATGTTTTTACTGGTGACATTTTGTGTTGTAAAGTTAAGATGCAAGTGGTAATCATTTTGAGCTGCTGCAATGCTGAATGGTTCCTTTTGGAATTGAACAAAAGCAATTATTCAGGAGGAGAAATTAAAGATAATTAGGTAGAGCTTATGATCTGAGAAGGTGAATTTATGTTGTAGGTTAGCATAGATTAAACTACAATATAATCAGGGAATGAAGTGGAAACAATTTAAAAAAAATGCAAACAGCAATATATGTATTGATTTCTGTTGCACATAGTATGTTGTTATTGGTGAGATAGAATAATGTTGTGGCAAGGTATCCCATTTCTTTTTCTAATATGGTAACTCGTGCAGGTTCTGATATCCAAGAGCATTCCAATGTGCAGGTTCTTAGGTTCTGATATCTAAGAACATATATAGTATTACACTATGCTAACACTATTGTTCTTTGTCGACAGGAGAACCTTCATCAGGGTTTACCTAGTGGGTCATCATACACTGACAATTATCAGCCGACTGCTAATACGCATTTCACAGCAGGCTACCAAGCAGCACCACAACAACAACCTTCGTTTCCAAACTATTTTACTCCTGCACCTTACCAGCCAGCACCATCTCCAAATGTTTTTTATCCATCACCAGTTTCTCAAGCTCAGCAGGTGATGTGCAAAATTATGTTAAGCAATCCTGTACAATTGTGTTATGCTTGAGTTCATATACTGATGATTTTGATAAGCTTGTTCCTGGTTATTGCTCTCCATTGATCCTGATATGTGACAAATTTGTTTAAATTTTGCAGAGTAATTTTGCTCCACCTGCGAATCAGCCAGCAATGAAAACATTTGTTCCATCTACACCACCAGTCTTGAGAAATGTAGATCAATATCAGCCGCCTTCTTTGAACCCTCAACACTATCAGGTTTGTAGTTTTTTTGATGATGCTTTTCACAAGATGGAAATTTAGTTATGCCCATGCATGAGATGATGTTTGTATTTTTCGATAGTGATTTTACTAAATTTTTTATGATTTGGTTCTAGGGAGTTTCTACAGCTACAGTTGAAACACATCCCTACCAAACAGTGTCACCTGCATCTGTTTCAGTTGGGACAACCCCAGCACAGCCATCTGTTGTTCCTAATTTCATGGTCCCGGGACCAGTTACTGCACCAGCAGTTGCTCCTCGAGGGTTCATGCCAGTCACAAACCCAACTCAACACCATCTAGGTAGTGTGAATCCTTCAGTTCAACCCCAAAGTCCTCAGGCGAGTCAGGTGCAATCTGCGCCAGTTCCAACCACACCACCACCAACAATACAAAATGTTGATACATCAAATGTGGCTGGTAAGATTTATTTGTTTTCTATTTTCCCTTTCTAGTAGCCATACAGTTGAATATCAGTCGGTTTATAATTGCTATAGGTTTATGCCTCTGATTCCCATCCTCTGACTCTGTGGCTGTCAGCTGAAATTAGACCTGTAATTGGGACATTAACAAGGCTTTACAATGAAACATCTGAAGCTCTTGGAGGGGCAAAGGCAAATCCATCTAAACGGCGTGAAATAGATGATAATTCCAGAAAAATTGGGTCTCTGTTTGCAAAATTGAACTCTGGTGATATATCTCCCAATGCTGCATCTAAATTGGTGCATCTTTGTGAAGCTCTGGACTCTAGGGACTATACAACTGCTCTTCAAATACAGGTTATTTGACTGTATAAATTCTTATCTTGTTTAGTTTTTGTGCATATCCTTTTTCGTGCACTAACTTCATTGTAACTTGCAGGTGGGACTGACAACGAGTGACTGGGATGAATGCAGTTTCTGGCTTGCTGCTCTTAAGCGAATGATCAAAGTAAGACAGAGTATGGGATAAATTTTCTGATGGTTCTGCAGTTGGATTTAATCCAAGTGCCATTTTTACATGAGATGTGATTAGTGATTGTGTTCATTATTCTGTTTTTCATTCGATTTGACATTGGAGTTTCAAGGCATTCCAAGGATAGCATGTACACAAGTTGATATTTTCTTGCAAGTTATTGCAATTTTTGTATCTTTGGGGACATTGTACATGTCAATTTCACTGCATTTCTTTAACTCGGTATTTTTATCAAATTTAGTTTTAGCAAGCTCTCCGGGTTGAATCAACTAGAGGGGAATCTTCTGCAAAAGGGAGGTGCCAGAGGGATTTTGCTTTAGAAGTTGATTGTATGGAGATCATAGTGTTTTGGTTTCAATTTTTTCTTCAATCACATTCAAGTCAGAGTTTTGTAAATTTTTTTGAATGTTATTTTGGAGTAGTGAATTCTAATTCTGAAGTAGTCACATTGCTCTAATTGTACAGTCAATTTGTAGGTTAATTTTTGTTTTTAGGGTTCGGTGTTTTCTATCCATGTGATGCTGTGTACAATACACTGCATAAGATATTTTTAATTTTGGTATTTTCATTCTGCATTGTAGTTCTGTCCCTCAGCAAGCAGGCCAGGCATATAGATAGTTTTTTTAATTGCAATGGGAACCTACAAAAATGTTGGAGAGCTTACTGTAATTTGCACAACTAACCACTGATGTTTGTCTCTGGCTATATATTTTGAGGAATATTGTTACGATATGTTTTTAATCATTTGTTGAACTATTTGTTTAATGGTCTAGAAATGTCAAGACTCATTTACAACAGTCCAATGTGCAATGGTTGCTTTTGGAAAGACCGTTCTTTGCAATTCTGCACTTAGTTTGGTAAGGTTTCTTCAAGAATAGCCTGGATGTTTCTTGCTTGGGGAAGCCATATTTTGACTGACAACCAATGCTAGCATTTATTATAAAATAACAAAATATGCACCCACAAAGAAACAGGCAAGAGTTGCAGAGAGAAGCAGTGTCAGATATATAAATATAAAAGTGATGTCTCGCAAGGGAGGTGAACTCGTGGCAGCCATCATTATGTAGCTAAACTAACAGTAATATGGATTCATTCACATGAAAGTAAATATGGATTGAGAGGCTTGATGAAAATGCATGTAGTGTCTACTCTTTTAAGTTTTGCACCGTTGCAGCTTTGTTTCTCCACTCCACAAGCGGTCAAATATAACGATAATGAGATTCCACATTCTGTGTTCTCACAAAACAGATGATTTTTTGTAGACTTTAATACACTTTGGTTATCGCAATAAACTATTGTCGTGCTAGTTTGCTCTACTTGTAAATATATAAGTATTTTCCACAATCAAATAGCCTCACGGGTCATATGCACTACTGCCTTATATTCTGCTGAAGACGAGAGTGCCAAAATTCATTGCTTTTTAGTTAGCCAAGAAGCACTGCCTTTGAACCGAGAATGAAGACATCACTTTTTTGAGAATATATATGTTGTCATTAGTTGAACCTCTTGTTACTTGGTGTACTTTTCTAAATTCTGTTTAAGGTTTTAGTCTTCCCATTTTCTATTTTGTGGTCTGTCTACCTTTTAAAGCCCAAGTCTCATGGCTCCACAATTTGCAAGTCTCGACCCACCTTAAACTGTTAACTAGGAGGTCGGAGCTAGGGGCCTCTTCTACATTTTTGCAGTGTCTGGAATTCGTAAAATCTCTAGTACGTATATTCCGAGCTCAAAACATAGAAAATCCTTGTATGATGTTTTAGAGGTTCACACCTGAAGACATTAGTTTTGATTTTCAAACGACTCTCGTTTGGTGCTTGGAGCTCATGGAGGTTGCGCTTATCTGTGGGGTTTGGTCGAGGACTCAACCCTTGAGCCACTATCCACAAATTGCGCATTTGCAGGTTTGTTGAGCGTAGCAAGTTTATTGAGCAATCCTCGCTTATGACTCTACTCCTAGTTCCTCTATTAAGGTTAGAATTTGTTTTGCTCTCAAGTTATCTGCCTAATTTCCAAACCCTCGACGTTCCAACAATCTACACCATTTGGGTGTTTGCAGGTTATTAGGGAAATGTAGCAAGTGCATTGAGTAGGTTTCGCTTCTGAATATACTCTTGAACAATCTCTATCCAGAGGTTAGATCTGGTCTGTCTACACCAATAAGATGTCGACGTGTGGTTGATTTGGACACAACCAGCTTAGGTTCTGGGCACTGGAAATTGACGAAAATGAGAATTGAGCAATTAAGGCCTTAGTTTTGTGAATTTGGAATATATGCCACATAGCTAAATATGTTAATGCATATTTTAAATGATGTTTCGACTTGGTGTTCATGGGTTCGTAGGGGAGGAAACTGTCAAGAGCAATTAAGACCTTAGTTGTGTCAACTTATAACATATGGCCCATCTTCGGGAAGCAAGTTCAGAAAACTGGTATCAATCATATTAAATAGTATTTAATGCCCAATATATACCAGAAAAACTTAAATGTGGAAAATTCATACTATGAATAATAGTGGTGTTGCAATTGTTTTTAATGAGGGTTTAAAGCATTAATCATAATATGCCACGTTGTTAAATATGTTAAAATATTTTAATTGATATGACCTGCCTTTCAAATTGTTGTTAAATTTGAACATTTTTACTTATTTAAATGGTTATTTTAAGTGAAGTTGTTGGGAGGAAACCATTAACATTGACATTGATGTCAACCAAAATTACCTCCCTATTATCATTTTGTGGTGTACTTTGAATCAATAAAGTAAACCATTATCTAATATATATTAAATATATTATTATCATTTTGTGGTGTACTTTGAATCAATAAAGTAAACCATTATCTAATATATATTAAATATATTATCTTATAAAGTAAACCTTCATCTAATATATATATTAAGTTTATATTAAATATCTTTTCTTATAAAGTAAACCTTTATATAATATATATTAATATATATTAAGTATTAAGATATCTTAAGAGGAGAATACCTTTAAATAAAAAATCTTATGTATGGTTTATAATTATAAATTTCCATACTAAATTTGAATGTCTTCTGAAAATATAAAAGAAATTTATAAATTTAAAAAAATAAATGATCAAAACTAAAAGCATTGCAAGCAATTCAGGACATTCCAATTTCTGGATCAAATGTGGAACATAGTAGATTGTTTGTTGGGATTAAATTGGACATTACAATATCAAAAAGTGTTTATTAGGTTCAATATTTTGAGATAACATGTATAAGCATTTTTTTTGTAATTTTATTTGACTAATTTTATTTTCAGTTATACAGGTTTAGAGTTTACAACAACATTTTAATATACTTTGTTTTACATTTTATTTGTATTTATATCTAAAATTTATTTTTGATTTCCTTGTCATATAGCTTTGAAGCATTGAAAATAATAATTAGTTTCCTACTTTAAAAATCACAATCCATAATTTTTTTGAAAATAAAATTGATGTACTATTAGTTTATGTGAATGTAGGAAGGGTTAATGTCAAATTTGAGCACTGATACAATCCAAAGAAAGGGCTATTTTTCAATTTGAAGGGCTACAATCATTACTCATTTTAGCCATTATATTTTGACAAATTGAAATAAACTATTATTTTTCATTTGAAAATAAAAAATAATTTAAAAACAATATTGCTTATGCATATTACAATCCAAATAAAGGGCTATTTTTCAATTTGAAGGGCTACAATCATGACTCATTTTAGCCATTATATTTTGACAAATTGAAATAAACTATTATTTTTCATTTGAAAATAAAAAATAAATTAAAAACAATATTGCTTATGCATATGGCATATAAGGTAAGAGATTTCGACTAATAATTAATCAATAAAATTTATACAAATTGAAATAAACTATTATTTTCATTTGAAAATAAAAAATAAATAAAAAATAATATTGCTTATGCATATTAAATACAAGGTAAGAGATTTTTAACTATTAATTAATCAATAAAATTTATAGTCATTTATATATATAATTATTATTATTTTAATTTTAATGAAAATGTTGTGAAAGTCCAAATAACCAAAAAAATTCAAACATTCAATGTCCATATTCCAAATTGTTCTTGGAAGTAGAGTAATGAAACAAAAAACTTCCATATATTGTTACAAAAAATGCAAACATACTACCATCTTACATGCATGAAAACTAAGGACCTTGACAAAGTGTCCAAGCAAAAACATAGGTAAGAAATAGAATATGGATAAAAATCAACTAAATTGATGGCCACCATGGCCTTTATAAATTGGTATTCATTGACAGGTCCTTGTATTCCTTTATTATGTTCAATCATTGCCATAGTTGTTTGCTGCACTGTGTCCACAAAATCCTTGGTCCCTGTAGAAATCACTGGTCTAGTTATAGAGTGTGAGCCATGTGCAAAACAAAGGATGACATTTTAATGCATGTTAGCGCTAGAAGTTAACTTATAAAATCTCTTTCCCTATTGTTTGAGTTATTTCTCCATAGTTCTCTGGTTGTTCTCCTTCTCAAGATGGATAGTCAAGTGTTCTAAGCTTGGTGCATGTCCTCAAGCTGATTGGTTCTTTGTCCTAGGATTTCCTTTATTTCCCTTCAACCTTCACCTTCATGCGAATTGGTAGATGGGCCATTAGCTATGTTCAATAGAGAAGAGACACGATTCAAACGAAAACATAAATAATTGACATAATGAGTTTCTAGCATAGGTCAAAACACAATTGTAAAGTTCCCTGAATAGGGAGGTTGGGACCATAGCAAAACATTGGATCACCTTTGAAAGGCATCGGAAAATCTCGTAGGATCCAACGATAGCTTAACAAACCAATGCCCAACAGAAACATGAAACCAAGATGAGATTTTTTTTACCTCTATCAAAGCCTGAAATGTGAAGAAAGGCTTTGGCTTGAGATCCCAAACAGTCACTCCAAGCTGCTATTGTCTCCTCATCAACTACGGTCTCTCCAAATTCCAAAATCCAAACATAAATCTCAACTTTGTGCTTGGTTATGCGAGCAAATTCCATATAGAAAGGAACCACTCAAATGTCCAACAAAGAATGGAGGGAACCTAAGGCGCGAGTGAGCTTTATGGCTCCCTCATTCAATCATAAATTGAAGGCTCTTGCATGTTGGTGAATGACAGAGTGGAGACATGTGACTATCTTCTTCCCTCTTCCAAATAAACAAAGGATAAATTAATATAACTCATCACAAAATCTCGTCAGTAATTGAACATGATCCATCAATTTTTTTTTGGGTTCGCATTTTTTTTCCAGGACCTCCTTGTCTAAATAAACTGTTAAACTGTTGCACTGGCCCATCGATTTGTTAGAGTTATTATCCCTCTTGATATGATAGAATTGAACCTCAACTAGCTTGTCTAGATTCCATGTAATTCTTTAAAATGTTTTGCTGTGAGTAGTCCCTTCTTTGATGTGATTTTTCCTTGCTTGCTTGATGACCAAGATCAAGTCTTCAATAATCATTATTTTATTTAAGCAAAGAGATATGAGAAAATCTGATCTCATGTATTATATAAAATACATAGATCTTTGCTTGATTTTTTGTAATGACTCCAACTCCCAATGAGCATGACAATTCTATCATTATTATAGTAAATAAGATGATAGGATTTATTTTAGACAATTCAAATACTTTATTTTGGTGAAAGTAGTTAAAATGCCACCATGTATCACTCTCGAGTTACTCCCATCGATTCTATAAATGGTAGAAATAAAAAGAAAACACCATGACCAATGCAAATGGTTTTTCCCTACTACAAAGTCCATTCCATTGTGTTCTATTGATTGAGACAAGGTGTCTACAGTTAAGGTCCATTAATTGTGGATCACTGTTTGAGTTTTACAATTTTTATTTTAAATTGTATTCATAGAATGTAAGCTCTTAAAAAGTCTGTAAGTTCCTCAAAACTCTATTTACTTAAGACAAAAACTCCATTGTTTACATGAAACAAAAGTCGTGCTGCAAAATTACCTTGGAATACCTTCAGTTTTGGCATTTGTGTGGGTAGAAATGCTATTGTTGGTGTTCGTATATGCCACAATTTCCATGTAATTAAGACAATGTTTTGAACCCATATCAAGATTCATTAAGACAAAAAAGAGTTTGAAAAGTTGACTCAATAACATGGTAACTGTGTCATCTCTTAACACAAATCACGACATTGAAATACCTTGTTAAAGGTTCAATTTTTTATGGGTATAAATAAACTGTATCAGAATGTGGATGTTTTATATCATCTCTTGTTTGCTAAATTTGAATTTGAGTTGATTTTCTTTTCAATAAATGAAAATTATATCTTATTCCAATTCATTTGTAGTTTGTGTATGGATATTAATATATTAACCGTAAATGTTGCTTTAAAACTTATCTAATCATTTAATTATATGCTGAATTAGACAATTTATTTAAATGGGCTTACTTTCTAGTCAAGAATGGCATTCATTCAACATACTCAATGAAAGGGATAAATAATGGTAATAAATATTGGTACAAGTTACAAACACATGCACACTATGGTGGCCCTCAAACTTTAATTACTCAAAAATCATCGTTAGAGCCTAAAGGGTTAATTTGGGCATATTTAACAAACCATAAGACTTGTCTATAGGTTTTGATGTTAGGTTAGGTAACCTTGACTTGGTTAAGGGTTTATGACAAATAGTTTACATATGTGGTATTAGGTTACCATTGTTTCTCAACACTCAGTAATTTGTGTTATCCACTAAGTTGCACTTGGGGGATTTTTGAAGAGCCACCAAGGATTGGAACAAATCAAGTGTTCTTACTCAGTGCTCGGAAGTTCCATGGTTTCTTCATCAGGGCTAGTTGTGGTCCCTTTTTCGCATGTTCACACCCCTTCGGGGGAATTGTAATAAATGGCATAGCATGATGGTTTCTTATGTAAAAATCTTGGCCTTCGTAGGATTTGGTCATTCGGGTCATCATCCTTGAGTTTTTTTTCCCTCGTCAATTATATGACGTTTTTTTTAAGCGACATAATTTTCAAGTTTTTCACTCAAAATCCTTCAAAGCCGGGATGGGGAAGTTGGTGATTATGCCTTAGGAGGGTTATTAAATCCTAGGGTCTATGTATTATACCATGCTAGTCATAGTCCCAAAGTTTCATGGACACGCGTTAAGTCTTTCCTAGAATTTTTTAATTTTTTAATAAAATCATCGATAAGGTGTATTTTAATTGTAAAAGTTCAAAAGGTCATAAAATTGGGCCTATGTAGCCAATTTGGTCATGGGGATGCCATTTTTTTGGACCCATAGCACCCACTTAACCCCTAAACTCACTTTGGAGAGTCAAATTAGTAATTTTCAATTATTAATTTTGATTTTCTCTCCAATATGACTTAGAGCGTCAAATAAATGGAAAAACTGGAGAAACTCCAATTCATAAATCAAAGGTAGATTATCTAGGACATGTATTTGAGGTGTTAGGGTGGTTGAGGATCTTTCCTGGGGAATTTATGAGCATAGAGTAGCATCTTCAATCGTCAAGAGAGAGGTTCCAACTCACCTCCATCAAAAGGGGGCGCATTCTCCTCATGGAGGGTGCATCTTGCCAGATGATGAAGTGGTTAGAGGAGGCAGAGGCTTCCCAAACCAAGTGGGATACCTCATGAGAGGTGGAATCCTCCACTCCCATGAATTCAAACCTCCCACCATTTCCTCAACCCCCAAAACAACCTCCTCATTGGGAATTGTTACCTTTTGGGGTTTCAGCTATTTTTTGGCTATGAAAGCAAGGTCTTGCTCCTCATTTGAGAGGATGCATTGAACCTTTTCGCAGTGTACTCTTGTTGTTTCATATTTGTTTAATGAAATTGAAGGATTTGGAGGCTAATATGTGGCATTGTCTTATGATCTCTCATTTTTGGTGAATTTTGAGGTGAAATCGACAAAATCTTATGCTTTCTTTTTGTCAAATAATGTTGCATACATCCAATTTATTTTGAATAAGCATTTGAAGCTTTTAATTTACTTATTTTCATTTCAGTATCAGAATATTGTAAGAGAAATAGACTATAGTCGGTTATACTTATGTTCTCTTGCTTTTTGTTGATGAGATTGACTGGATTAACCTTGTTTGTATGAAGAATTGTTTAGATTTTGCAGGATCATCTTAGGTAAAAGGGATCTTGGAGCTATGTTGTATCCATTTCTTTTTTACAACGTCAAATTTTTTGTTTTTAACCTCTTTGTTTTTCATATCCTTCTTCTCCTTCATTCTATTCAAGCACGAGATTGAGGACTTCTCTCTCCTTCCTTAAAAATTCAATCTTCTTCTTGGTTACTCTTTCTTCATTTTTAATAAAGTTAGATACATCATTTTTATATTTAAAATATGATTTTAATTATTCATATATATGATATCTAGCTTCCTTTTAAAATTTTCATCTCGAACTAGATCCGAAGTAGTCTCTCAAAGTGTCCTTTTCAATAAAACAAATTACAATTTTCGAGCGTTTTTGAGAGTGTAAATTATGTATTTTGTTTTGAATGATTTGTGACATTTTAAAATCTTTTTCTCACTGGTTTTTATTAGGTTTTAATAAAAGGAGAGGGACATACTACTCAAAAATCAAGTTTCGGGTCACCCGGGACACCAAAACGTCCTTCCGTCATCCCCTTCTTTCATTTTCTTTCCTTGCAATCTTGTAAGCCTTTGGATACTTTTTAAGGATCAAAGTGCATTTTAATTCAGCTTTTCATCACATTGTACAATTAAATAATAAATAAAACAAGTGGTCTACACAACACCCACACTCCATCTCCCCTGGGGGGATTCACAGTGTCCCTTGTGGTTTGATTTTTTCTAACCAACACATGCACACAATCTGCCTTCTAGAAAAGTTGTATAATGTAACAAGTTTTCAATTAATATTTTATTTCATCTTAGAATAAAATAATAATTTCATACCCAACTCATTTCCACGAAGTATGCTCTCGCCACCAACCAAATGTTTTGCCGATTATTGGTGGATAATCTGAAACTAACACAGTTTGCGGTTTCAATTTGTCATTAGTTAACTTGCTTTTAAAAACTCTTTGCTTTCTTTAATTGGAATAAACATTTTTTCGTAAACCTCATGAATGCTATTTGCCTCTATTGACTTTGTCTCGTCGTTGGGGAATCAAAAGCGATTTTCGACATTTTCTAATTTCTACACATTAATTTAACAATCCATTAATAAAAGAAACTCCCAAGAACATTATGAAAATTTGGCGTAACGACATTTGACAATCGCGGACAAATTCTTCAAAGTAAGCGGGAACCATTAAATAGTGACCTCGAGATTGTAGAAATAATAGATCAATGCTATGAGCAATGATGCTAAGAAGAAGCACAGGAAACAGATCTTTATACCAAGAATTCTCACAAGCATACACAGGAAAAATAGAGAGAAGAAAAGAGATTGAATCACATGAATGAAGAGATGAAGATTGGTGTGTATCCTTTCATTGAATAATGATGAATAATAGTGTACATAAATAGTACATCCATCATAGGAAAATTGAATTGTATGGAGACAACTCATAAAGCTCAAAAAGGCTGACTTACCAAAATATATCAAATTCCCCATAGGTGGCTAAAGCACTTCCTAAATCTATCAAGGACCTCACAAATTGGAAAAAGCATGAGTGAGTTGTCAAGGAGATGGAAAAAACATGCTAATCCTAGAAAATGGAGGAAAAGTCATGAATGATGGGTTGGCAACAAAAGCACCCAGTTTCCTAGTTTGACTAGCTTTACCTTATCCATAGAAAAGCAAGAAAACCAGAATAAAGCTGAATCTACTGTAAAGTGATGTATACTAATTTTGGATGGTCAAAAGGTGGTCAAGATCAACCCATAATTAGAAATAAATCATTCCTAGGATATAGATGGCATGTATTGACTCTAAGGTGCAAGTGGAAGCCAATTAATTAAGCTAGTGGGTGAATAATTAATCAAATAATGATTAATTATTTTATCCTAAGTTATGAGTGGGTTTAATATATTCCAAAAACCCCCTATAAGTCTGACTTTATGATGGTATGACAAAAAATATAGATGCATATAGGGCCCAACAACAAGGCTATGGTCACCCTTTAACGATTATTATGTCCAGAAAAGTGAGGAAAGAGGCAAAACCACATGGGGAAGATACTCCCTCAAGAAAGGACAAGGCACAAAATTTGAAATAATATGTCTTCAACATATCTTCATCTTCACTTTAATGATCTGGATGAACTGCTTCTGGATGAAGGATTTGCTGAAGAAATCATGAACTCCATGATCATGCGCTAGAGTGTAGAACCTGCAAGAAGGAAGAGGAGAGACTCCTTGTATCTCATCAACTGATGAAGTAGGAGCATTATCTGAATGTTTCTTGCTGCTATCAAACTCTAATATTCAAACATAATCTGAAATTGAAAAGAAATTTGTGCATACTCCTTCCCAAAGAGTACAAAAATTAAGACAATTTATTTCACACCCAATTCCTTGAATAGCTGCAAAATTGTGACGTGAATCACATGTCAATATTCCAATATGATTTAGCACCTTTCCAGATATGATATGAGGCTGATAATACTCTGATATATCATAAATTTAGCATATGGAACAACAAAGACAAAGGCTTCAGTGGCTCCATGAGGATATAGGGCTAGATTAGGAAAATTATGAGCAACTAGGGAAAACTGATAGGTGTAAAAATATGAATGATGGATGGGCATAAGATCTGAACCATAAGTGTTTAGAACATATCCAAACATGTTTAATATAAGTCCAAGTATTAAGAAGGACATGGATAACCAACCACTGAAAGATAGGAAATACTTCAAACCATGTAAGAAACATATCATTGCATAAGAGACCAATGAGGAATCAACTAGTGAACTTGAGATTTGTATAGTTTTAGGATTATTCAGAGGTATGGTAGATGGTCTGTATGGTGGTAGGATATGTGTATAAACTTGCAAATATGCTTCTAAATCAGAATCCAAAGGATCACATATAAGCATATCAGTAGACTCACCATAATACACTGGTAATGAATCCTCTGTATGAAAGGAGGAAAGAATGAGATGTTCACAATATTCAAGGAGGTTTTGAGTATTGATTCCAAGAAGAAAGGAGGAGATGATGAAGCACATGAGATCAAGTAATTTAAGTGGTATGACACAAATAAGGCTTGATTTATCTAAGCAAATATCTTGGAAGTCACTGGGTTGCGCACCATCAATGAGAGAGGTATGCACAAAGTGTGAAGGATATGGCACATAGATCTCAGAATCTAAAATAGGAGATTTAGAGAACAATGAATGGGTGATAGGATCACCATAAATATCAATATAAGCTCCATATGTTACTTATTTTCCATCATTAGTATCACAAGAATAAAAATCACCTTCAAGAGATACATAAAAAGCTGGCTCTTCAATATTTGCTTCTTGATTGAAGGAGGAAGCATTCGAATCAAAGAGGGTAGAAGCAACATGAACTGTATGAGACAATTATTCATCATGATCAACTTCATCAGAGAATGTAGAGGCCAATAAATATTGAGAGAGAGAACAAGAGGAGATGTTGGGTTCGCTCCATGCTTCATCTTCTATTTCCTGCAAACCAAAAGCTTTGTCGAAATTCTTCCAAAGCTCAAACGGACACTCAACAGAATCTATGAGATGATGTATATTTGGAGACATTCCTGAACACATAATTCCATAAGCTCTATCACAATTATTAATTCAATCAATATTCTCTTCATAAGACTCAGGTTCGCTCAATGGACCAACATAGACATCAAAGAGACATTGCCTCTTCAAGTATGTGCTCATCTTTGGCTTCCAATCAGCATAGTTGAAAGGAGATAGTAGAGGAACTTTTGAATCCATATTGAAGTTGTTGATATGCTCTAGGAGATACTCTCTGCAACCTGAAAAACAAACTAGGAGAAAATCTTGTAAGCTAGACAAGCTCTTCTTCAGAGAGGGATAGGAGATTGGATGCGCTCCTCAACTCTGTAAAACTTGATCAACCTTGCCGCTCTGATACCATGTAGAAGCTTGCACGGTTGTGCACCATGTAGCTCTGATACCATGTATAAATAATATATCAATGCTATGAGCAATGATGCTAAGAAGAAGCATAGGAAATATATCTTTTTACTAAGAAATCTCACAAGCATACACAAGAAAAATAGAGAGAAGAAAAGAGGCTGAATTACATGAATGAAGAGATGAATATTGGTGTGTATCCTTTCATTGAATAATGATGAATAATAGTGTACATAAATAGTACATCCCTCATAGCAAAATTGAGTTGTATGGAGACAACTCATAAAGCTCAAAAAGGATGACTTACCAAAATATAGAAAACTCCCATAGGTGGCTAAAGCACTTCCTAAATCTATCAAGGAACTCAGGAATTGGAAAAAACATGAGTGATTTTTCAAGGAGATGGAAAAAACATGCTAATCCTATAAAATTGAGGAAAATTCATGAAGGATGGGTTGGCAACAAAAGCACCCAGTTTCCTAGTTTGACTAGCTTTACCTTATCCATAAAAAAACAGAAAAAGCAGAATAAAGTAGAATCTGCTGTAAAGTGATGTATACTAATTCTGGATGGTCAAAAGGTGGTCAAGATCAATCTAGACTTAGAAATAAATCATTCCTAGGATATAGATGGCATGTATTGACTTTAAGATGCAAGTGGAAGCCAACTAATTAAGCTAGTGGGTAAATAATTAATCAAATAATGATTAATTTTTTTATCCTAAGTTATGAGTGGGTTTAATATATTCCAACATTGCTTTTAAAAACTCTTTTCTTTCTTTAATTGGAATAAACATTTTTTCGCAAACCTCGTGTATGCTATTTCCATCTATTGGATTTGCTTGGTCGTTGGGGAATCAAAAGCGATTTTCGACATTTTCTAATTTCTACACATTAATTTAACAATCCATTAATAAAAGAAACTCCCAAGAACATTATGAAAATCCGGCGTAACGACATTTGACAATCATGGACAAATTCTTCAAAGGAAGTGGGAACCATTGAATAGTGACCTCGGGATACTGTCAGGATACACTCTTGTTGGTGTAGTGTTGGACACCTCTCAGAGACTTCAATTCATCCCACATTTCTGAGTGAGGGGCCACCTTCGTCATATTCCATACATATTCTCAGTACTTTACAGTATATAGAGAATCCCCTTCCCATAACTAAACTCATATTTCAATAATTAAAACTAACCAAGACACATTGCAAAAGATTTCATTTTTCAACAACATCATTTCTTTATTTTGAATCCATTGGCACTGATCTAATTTTGCAACATTTTACCGTCGTTTATCATTGGTTTTTTATTGTTTCTAATCTTTATTTGTTAATATATGATGGTGAAAATTTTATTTATATTTGCAACAAATATTGTCTCAGTATTTTACTTCATAATCTCCTAAAAACTTACTTCCATAATTAATGACTAAAACACAAGAGCCTTAGTTAAAATATTTCTTAGGGACCACCCCCCTTGGCTTAGTTAGGAGTTTTTCCTAAACAAAGGAGTCAAGATCAAGTGATAATAATTGACTCGAGACTTGCCCCTAAGGACACACCCAACAACTTGAATATTTCTGCTGCGCCTAACCCCCAGGTGTGTGAAAGATGACAACACTATGTATGATGCCTATTTTAGAGGCCCATATTTCCATTCTAATGCGCCTTTTCATTAGATTATTCAAGGCATTGGACAATTTGGTCAAAGTAAATAGATAATTGTTGGATTGAGTTTTTATCGATGAATGGTTTTCCCATTGTAGATGTGTTCTTCTTGTCTTCTTTGTTTTGTTTCTCCCTTGGTCTATTATTTTGATATGGTATCACAACTTAAGTAGACTTGGGCATTGACTCACTAGAGTGCTATGAGGATGCAAACCATGGAGATAGGATCTATAAGTAGTTGTTTTAAAATTTTGATGCAAGGAAGGACTTAGACAGCATGATGTATTATTATCTTTCTTGGATAAGTTGTCACACATTGGTGACAACATCTTGCGGTATGCAAATAAATTTCTTGTTTGAAGGAGCTAGGAAAGCAAAGCATTGTTTGCAGATGGGTAAATTTGTTGCTTATATGCATGGGTTTACAAAGAGAAGTTTGGATCAGACTAATGTGATGGGGAGCTAAAAAGGCATGGCTATGTTCATAGATGGGTGAATCTAGGAAGCGTGGGTTTGCAAAGAGTTCTAGATCTACAAAGGTAGGTGTAGATATATTAGGTTGGTGAAATTTGCAGCATGAAGGTGGCTCAGTTGCTTGAATTTGGGTCGGACTACTGCACTCCATAATTTAGTTAGCTATTCTTGATATTGATTGTCACGTTAATGAAGCATTTGTGGTTGAGATAGAAAACTCATCATGTGGGAGTATTATAGGTAGGTGAGATACAATGATTTTATTGTTGGACATGAATTATCGCCCCATTTGTAGAACATAATGAACATATTGTAAATTGTGCAAGTGATATTGACAAATTTTCCTAGTTTTTATGTTCATTGTTGATTGCAACAATAGGTGTATTGATGGACATTTTTATTGCTAGCTATGTGGAATGAAGGTAGATAACATTTTGATCAAGTTCAGTAGCGTGGGAAATAAATTCTTCTTGGAATGAAGGTAGATAAGCTTTTTATCAAGTTGATTAGCATGAGAAGTAAATTTCTGTTGTTGTGAAGCACTTGTTGTAGTAGAGAAGTGTGGCTACTCTTTGGTTGTAGCGAAATGGTTGCTATGCAAGAGCCTTGCTACAATATGATTGTTGTGTAGAAGTCCTTGATTGATATGCTCATGTGATCAATTTAAACTTGTAGATTGAATACTAATGTTGTTAATGTCATTAATGCTGCATTGAAATTCATCATTAATACGTGGTGTAATCATGTTGTTCTTTACCTAAAGACAACTATTTGGATTTAGTGAAATTTGAGTTTTACCGTGGGTCATAAATTAAGAAAGACATCTATAAACCTCATAAACAATAATTTAAATAAAGTGATATGTCTCAATTTATTCTTTTTCAAAATAATAGGCATACATATCCCATATTTATAGAACATTTCAGGGATAGAACCACATTTAATGTAGGTACATACAACTGAAGGTGGATATGCCACTTAAGGTGTGATTTCAACTAAATTTATTAAAACATCCAATTAATATGATGTCTTATTTATCTCTATATGTCAAAATGTGCACATGCATAGTAACCATAATAAAAATGCTACTTCCCTGAGTAAACTTAAAAGTGTAAATACAACAACACCCCTTGAAACTTAGGGAGAACATGAGATGATTAAAAAATGATTCTCAAAATGAGCTCTCATATCCATGTAGACATTTTGGACTTTTAAATTGTGTAAAAGTTATAAAATTTTCCAACGAGTGGACACTAATATTTAATAATAAGACGATTTTAAAGGGAATTTTTTTATATATGTTATAGTGATATGTTTCCTATTTTTCTTCTGTTGTATTTTTTGTTAATAGATCTCAGTAGTGTAATTTAATCAGTGGGATAAAATTTATTTTTTGAAGAAAGGAAACCACTGGGAATTAATTATCTAGGCATGAGATCAAAAAAATTAACATAGTATCAGAGTAGAGACTTTGGGAGGGAGCATATCTAAAGTCTATCATAGAATATCTAACATATCTAAGTGACCAATAGATAGATCTAGTGCAAATATAAGGTTTATAGTAGTAAATATGGATGGGTGCTTGAAGGACAAAGCACAAGAAAACTATTTGTGGCAAATCGAGTTATGGCAACAATGACTCTCAAGTTTGAAGACATGTTAGATGGGGCATCTAAATTTCATGCATGGAAGGCAAGAGTAGTCTTGTTGAAGGAGCATAATATTTGGGGGATTGTGGAGAAGGAAGTTACCAAACCAACAAATCTAGTTGATTTGGAATACTACGAGAAAGAGGAAATCAAGGCCCAAAGAGTGATCCTAGATCGTGAAGGATCACTTGATTCCGCATGTAGCAAAGAAGAAAACGACCCATGTAATGTTCAAATCTCTAATGTTCTTGTTCTAGAGTGACTACATGAATAGGAAGATGATCTTGAGAACCAGGCTCAAAGATGTCCATATGTCCAAGATTGATAATGTTACCAATTACCTCATGAGGATCACCCAAATTTGTGATCAACTTGTAGATGTTGGGTAGAAGGTTCTTGATGCAAAACTCATGAATGTGGTATTAAATGGTTTTTCCATGTCTTGGGATCCATTTTTCAAGGGGTTGTAGCTCAAGAAAATCTCCCAAATTGGCAGAGGCTTTGGGATGATTGCATATAGGAAGAGAATTGAAAAGGGCCTAAAGCATCCAAGTAAGAACACGAGGAGGAGGAGAACCTAGCTCTAATAGAAAAGGCACAAAAGAGAAAAGGACAAGGTTCCAAGGGTAATAGTGGGAGAGCATCCTCACATGAAATGAAGAAAGAATTGAGTAAAATTAGGTTCTTTATTTGCCACAATAATGGACACTATGAATCGCAGTGTCCAGAGAAGAAGGGGAAAGATAAGAAGTAGACAACAACATCAAGATAGATGCAGATGGATGATTTTGTAGCAAAGTTTGAGTAGGAATTCTTATTGGTCTCCTACCTCACCACTAGTACCAACAAAAGGAGTGCTTGGTATGTAGACAACAATCTGGGAGAAACAAGCAATCATATCAATTAGCGAAGATGTGTAGCTGAATACAAAAAACAATAGATATAAAAAGTGAAAGTCAGCTGTATGGATTCGGTATAGTTATACGGATCAATGCATGGAATTCGTACATCTGTATAGACATGCTCATACAATGTTAGATGGCATAGATCCATACATTTTGTACAACCATACATACATGACAATATATGCAATAAAAACATGTGTGTGTGTGTGCGCGCGTGTGAGTGTGTACACACACACACACACACACACACACACACATAATTTGCAATTTTTTTTTGGTTTTTTCATGAAGATTTGTAGGAAAATTTTTAGATGAAGTTGGTATTCTGAAGGGTAGGTTTTGTCAGGTTTGTTGTGCAATTTTAAGGTCCATTTTCCTAGTAAGGGATCCCTTGTAAGCTTGGAATTTAATGAATGAAAAGTTGATTCTGAAGGGCATAAATTTTTATATGTTATTGTGATCCGTTTCCTATTTTTCTTCCACATTGATTTTTTGTTAATAGATCTCAATAGTGCAATTTAATCAATGGGATGAAAGGAAATTTTTGAGGAATGGAAACCACTAGGAATTAATTATCTAGGCATGAGATCAGAAAAATTATCATGGTAACAGAGAAAAGACTTCGAGAGAGAGAAAAACTAAAGTATATAACAATAGATCTAATATATATAAGCGACCAACATGCATATGTAGTGTATACTTGGTGTTTACTACAATAGATTTTGGTGGGTGTTTGAATTACAAAGCACAAGACAATTATTTTTCGTAGATCTAGTTATGGTAGCAACCAATCTTAGGTTTCAAGATAGGTTAAATGGAGCATATAACTTTATGGAATGAATGACAAGGGTAGTATTTTTGTTTAAGGAGAATCATATTTGGGGGATTGTGGAGAAGACAATTACCAAACCAACAAATCTAGCTAATTTGGAATCCTATGAGAAAAAAAGATATCAAGTTGCCCAAAGAGTGATCCTAGATGATGTGAAGGATCACCTAATTGCTCATGTAGCAGAGAAGAAAATGACCTACACAATGTTCAAATCTCTAGTGGACTTGTTCTAGAGTGACAACAAGAACATGAAGATGGTCTTGAGAACCAAGCTCAGAGTTTTCTAGATGTCAAAGACTGATAATGTTACCCATTACCTAATGAGGATCAGCCAAACTTGTGATCAAATTGTAGCTGTTGGGAAGAAGGTTTTCGATGCAGAACTCATGAATGTGGCATTGAATGATTTACGTATGTCTTGGGATCCATTTGTCAAGGGGTTTGTAGCTTAATAAAATATCCCAAAATGGCAGAGGATTTGGGATGATTGCATCTAGGAAAATACTCAAGAGAAGTCTAAAGCATGCAAGCAAGAACATGAAGACGAGGAGAATATGGCTCTTGTCAGAAAGGGATGAAAGAGAAAAGGACATGGTTCCAAGTGTAACAGTGAGGGAGACTCCTCACATATATGGAAGAAAGGATTGAGTAAAATCAAGTGCTTTATTTGCCACAAGAATGGACACTATGCATATCAGTGTATGGAAAAGAAAAAGGGGCAAGAGAAGAAGCAAACAATAACATCAATAGAGACACAAATGGAAGATTTTGTGGAAAAGTTTGAAAAAAAATTCTCACTAGTCTCCTTCCTCACGATCATAACCAACAAAATGAGTGCTTGGTACGTAGATAATGGTGCCTCACATCACATGAACTTTTCATTAGTTTGATAGAGAAGGCCAAGGGACACATGTGGATCTTGGTGATGATGCCAAGTATGTAGTGAAGGGGGAGGGAACTATTTGGTTCCACCTTCAGTCAAGACGTTTGTTGGAGACTCAAGAGGTGCTTTGGGTGCCAAAGCTGAAGAAGAATTTGCTCTCATTATAAGTTTTGAAGGACAATGATTTTTCCATCACAATCAATAAAGGGAAAGTACTCATACGTCCTTAGGGATATAGCCCATAAAAAAACAATGACCATTGGGGTTGGAGAGGGTAATCTATACAGGTTGAAGGGAAAGCATGTAGGTGTATGCAAGGAGATATTGGATCATGGATCAATGACAGTGGAAGAGGACAAGAAGTATACGGCATTGGAGGGTGAGCATAGTTCACATATTTTCAATGTGGATAATTAACCTTCATATGGGAATAGGTAGTTATCCCCTTTCACTTCTGTCATGAAACCTACTTGGTACGAGATGACATTGAAGGATACTTAGGAGCAAGCTGGGTCTCTTAAATGCACAATTTAGGATAGTATACCTCCAAATAATGGTATGGAACTCATGCCTATCTTCATTGATGATAAGCTTTCTAGTTTTGAGGAAGCAACATATCAACAAGTATGGTATGATGCTATGGTGCATGATAATGTATATGATAATGTACTAGGACCAAGAGAAGAACTAGTTTTGAGTGGATCTTCCAGAAATATCTTCCTTGCTAAGAGGGAGTGTTGATGTTTTGTATATTGGACAAGTATTTCCATGGGGTGGATATCTTTCCCATGGGAATTGTCACCATGACATCCCAGGTACTTATAAAATTTATTTTAATTAAAGTATTTATTAAAGCGATTTCCCTTTTGTAATTAATTGGGGTTAATTTGGAGAAAAGTGTACATTTTGGGCCTTTAGTTATTTTAAGTTAATCAAATGAACCTTAACCCTTTATATGAAGGGAGAATATCGATCATTGAAGTTAGGGGTTTGTTCCATCCCAAAACTATAAAATGTAGCTAAAGGGAGAGGATAAATATATAAGATAGATACTCAAGCATTGAGTGAGAATTAGGAGAAAGGATTTCTGATTTTTAGTCTGTTGGGAAAGGGTGAAGAATGAATTTCATCTGAAGGAGGAAAGATGAAGAAGCAATTTTTGATTTCTAATCCAAGGAGAACGAAAGAAAACAATTTGGAAGCAACAAGTAGCCATATCAGACAGGGAAGAGGTCTAGCTAAACAAGAAAAACAAAATACATGTTAGATGGGGCATCTAACTTTATGGAATGGAAGGAAATAATAGTCTTGTCGTTGGAGGAGCATGATATTTGGGGGATTGTGGAGAAGGAATTTACCAAACCAATAGATTCAAATGATTTGGAAGCCTATGAAAAAAAGGAGATCAAGATTCAGAGAGTGATCCTAGAGGCTATGAGGCATCGCTCGATTCCTCATGTAGCAGAGAAGAAAATGACCTATGCAATGTTGAAATATCTAGTGGACTTGTTCTAGAGTGACAACATGAATATGAAGATGATCTTTAGAACCAAGATAAAAATGTCTATATGTCAAAGATTGATAATATTACCATTTACCTCAAGAGGATCACCTAGATTTGCATATATTAGGTAGAAGGTTCTTGATGTAGAACTTGTGAATGTGTCATTGAATGGTTTCCCAGAATATTGGGATCCATTTGTCAAGGGGGTTGTAGCTCAGGAAAATATCCTGAATTGCCAAAGGATTTTGGATGATTGCATCTAGGAAGAGACTCTAGAAGAGTTTAAAGCATGCAAGCAAGAACATGAGGAGGAAAACCTGGCTCTTGTAAGAAAGGAAAAAAGAGCAGAGGACAAGGTTCCAAGGGTAACGGTGAGGGAGAATCCACACCTAGGGATTACAAACTTGAGTAAAATCAAGTGCTTTATTTTGTAGAACAACGAACACTATGCATCTATGTGTCCAGAGAAGAAAACATGGGCAAGATAAGAAGTATAAAACAACATAAGAGAGGGAGGTGGATGATTTTGTAGCAAAGTTTGAGAAGGACTTCTCACCGATCTCCTAGCGCATCACCAACACCAACAAAAGGAGTGCTTGTCACTTGGTGCATCACATCACATGGCCGAAGCACAAGATCATTTCAATAGTTTGATAGAGAAGGAATCCGTGACCCATGTGGATCTTGGTGATGATGAAATGTATGCAAGAAAGGGGGAGGGAAACTATTTGGTTCCAGTTTGATTCAAGAGGTTTTTTGGAGGTCAAGGAGGTGATTTTGGTTCCAAGACTGAAGAATAATTTTCTCTCATTATGATTTTTGGAGGACAAGGGTTTTACCATCAGATTCAAGAAAAGACAAGTACTCATACATCCATAGGGAGCTAGTCTAGACGACAATGCGCATTAGGGTTAAAGAGGGAAATATATACAGGTTGAAGGAAAATCCTGTAGGTGGATCCAAGGATATATTGTATTATGGATCTATTTTAGTGGCGGAGGACAAGGAGTAGAAGGCTCCAAAGGGTGAGCATAGTTCACAAATTTCTAGTGTGGAGAGTCAACCTTTAGATAGGAAGAGGGATTTATCCCCTTCCAGTTATGTTAGGAAACCTACTTGGTATGAGATGACATTGAAGGATGCTCACGAAAAATATGAGGCTTTTAGAAGATTATTTAGAGAGTGAAATCCTATGAAGAATCATATGGAACTCATGTGTATCGTCATTGATAATGAGATTTACAATTTTGATAAAGCAACGAATCAACTGGTATGGCATGATGCTATGGTGCAGGATGATGTACATGATATTGTACCAGGATCAAAGGAAGAACCAGTTCCAAGTGGATGTACCATAAATACCTTCCTCACTAAGGAGTGTTGATGTTTTGTAGCTTGGACAGGTATTCCCATAGGGTGGGTGTCTTTCCCATGGGAATCGTCACCATGACCTATTAGGTACTTAGGAAATTCACTTTAATTAAAGGACTTATTAAAGTGAATGTCCTTTTGTAATCAATTGGGGTCAAATTGGAAAAAATCCTAAGTTTTGGGGCTTCAACAATTTAGGTTAATCAAATGAATATTATTCCTCGATATAAAGTGAGTGTGATCTAATATCAACCATTGAAGTGAGGGTTTGGTTTCATCCCAAAATTATAAAGGAATCTAAGGGAAGAGGAGAAAGACACAAGAGAGAGACTCAAGCATTGAGTGAGAATTAGGAGAGGGAATTTTTGATTTTCAGTATCTTAGGAAAGGGTGAAAAAGGAATTTCATCCAAGGAGGAAAGAAGAATAAGGAATTTATGATTTCCAGGCAAAGGAGAAAAGAATAAAACAACCCAGGAGAAATAAGAAACCATACTAGCAAGGATAGAGGTGTAGCTAAACAAAAGAAAAATACATACATAAAATGTGCAGGCTAGTTGCACAGATTTTGTACAACCGCACAAAACATGTTGTATGGATTCCATACATCCATATGGATTGACATATGAAATTCGTACATCCATACATATTGGTCTGTACATGATTATAAAATATGGATCTGTATAGTTGTACAAATAGGCCAATACACGTAGTACTTTTTTTGGGGTTTTTTCGTGAATATTTATGGGGAGTAAATATTAGAGGAAGTTTCTCTACTGAAGGGTATATTTCGCCAAGTTAACTATGTAATTTTCAGGTCAATTTCCGTTATAAGGGAGTCCTTGTAAGTTTGGAATTTAAATTAATTGAAAGATTATTTTGAAATTCAAAATTTTTTATATGTTATAGTGACGTATTTCCTATTTTTATTCTATTGTAATTTTATGTTAATAGACCTCGACGGTGTAATTTAAGTAGTGGGATGAAAGTTAATATTTGAAGAAAGGAAACCACTAGGAATTAATTCTATTTTCTTAAGATTATAAAAATTAACATGATGTATTCTAGTCCCTAGGTATTGTAAAGGCTAGTTTAAACCTACTTCCCATATATTGATTTGAAGTCGATATGAACAGGTCTGTTAGAGTAAGATAATTTAGACATATCTCATCAACTGACATGAAATATGTAACTTAAATTGATTGATGGTATTGAAAGTAATAAAACCACACGACGCTTCTTGATATTGGGATGTTTGACATGCATAGTAAAAAACCCAAGGAATGGCTGAAACAAGTTTATTAACTTCCCTTGAGCATGAACATGACATTGATATGACTTGTACAACAATTAATACTCAAATAGAAACAAATCAAAACGAGGAATGTTAGAGGCATTGAATGGGGCTCCATAATTATTGGTAGGATTATTAATTGGTAGAATACACTCATCATCATGGTACAACTTCCCAAGGTAATAGTAAACCCAAGTGCAAGGGTTTTGAAAAAAACACATGTCATGTTTAAGGGAAACAATCACTTGTGACTTCCATGTTAATATAACAAATTATAGAGGTCGATATTTTCCCCCACCTCCTCTTTGATTTTTTTAAAAATAAATTTTATTATTTTTCTCAACAAGAAAAAAAGAAAATGTATCTATGGCAGTGTTGTCCCTAGGAAAAGTTAGGCAGAATTTTGCGAGAAATCTATTTTGGAAAATAAATATTACAGTTGCAAGGCAAGTAGAAGTTGTGATAGAAGGATTTGTGGCAGAAGGAGCTGCGATGAGAGCAGTCACGATAGAAGGAACCGCGTCAAAAGAAGAATAAAGCAGTCGAAAAGCAGAGTTCAACTAATTTTGGAAAGGGTTAGTTAGACTAAAAGCTTGATTTTAGTAATAAAGCGTGGTTATATTTTGGGTCGATAATGCATATTTTTATATGTAACTAAATGTATTGAAATAGAAAGACAACCTGTAAACTGATAGTTGCAAGTCACTTGACGACTAGTTCAAGATTTGTAAAAGATTATAAAAGCACGAACCCAAGATGTGTGCGGATTGGTCAAGGATAGCCAGTTGAAGAGAGGAATAGGCATGATCTAGGCTGTGTGCCGATCAACGATTCATAGAAGAAGAGAAGAAATACATAGGAAAAAACTAGAGAGCATGAGACAAGAGAAATATGTACAAATTGTAAAGAAGATATAAAAGAAGAGTCTACAAGCTGAGTGCGCGGACCAAATGTGCCAAACTAATTCTCATGCAAAATGAAGAGCACCTTTGTGGTTTTTCCAGGATGGGTTTCCATGTTACATCTTTTTTCTGTGTATATTTGATACTTATGTTTGTGTCAAATGCCTGTATGTGTGAATAAGTATATCCGAATATGTCGCACAGACTCTGTTTTGAATAAGTCTCATATATATCTATCTATATAT
>LPNX010782590.1:458798-470708 GCA_001517045.1 Pseudotsuga menziesii
GTCGATGGAATGATAGATAATTATCTTGAATAAATGGATAAAGAACATAAGTATAATTCCCAACTTCAGTTGAGCAATCTGATATAACTGTAGAAACCTGGTTCTCTTGGGTGAGACTGCATTAGGGATAATTTTAGGGGCGAATTTTACCCCAGTGGGCTATTTTTCCATGTTTTTCTCCCAAAAAAGATTCACCATTTTGCATTTTTTGAATCCTAGTTTCGCCTAATTTTGTTAGGGTAAATTTTTTTCACCCAAAAAATCACCAAATTATTATATAAACGATATAAATTCCTTGGAAATTAAAATATTTTTTGAAAAATATCACCAATCATTTTATAGTTGGCGTTTTTAGAATTGGTAATATTCGCCGACATTTATATAGTTTTAAATAAGTATGGTTCCTTAAAATCATCCCTGGACTGCATATGTGTCACAGGTGTTGCTGACAAAGTTTCCCTATGTGGGGCTGATATATTGGGTATTTTTGACAACAGAGGATTTGAACCCGGGTCGACCGAAAGTTAGGCCAACAAATGGTTCAATTGTTGGGACCGTGAATCATCTTGGTGGGGATGTGTTTTGGCATCTGACAAATCTAGGATTTCAAGTTTGGTTCAATTATAAGGAACTAGATTTTGCACGAGAAGAAAGTGAAGGATCTCTTTGGAAACCGACTATGTGGTTGGAACGATACCTTTACACAGACATCCATGAAATTTTCTTTAGCAAATTTCACATTGTATTGCATGAGTGGCTATCGAAGCTAGCAACCTAGAAGAAAAATTTCCAAGGAGGATAGTTGACAGAGTGGAGTCCTGACCTTATCCAACAGATGAAGAGTGTGACAAATCCTATATCTAGGGATGTCGATTTCAGGGTTGATAGTATTTTGGGAGGATATATCATGGAAATTGCATTCGACATGATAAAATCATATAACGAAACATAAAGAGAATTTTTCCAAGGTCTGCGAGGGAAATATCTGAAATATTTAAAATTGTGGATTAAGATGATGGTGTGTGAAAAAGGGATTCTAAGAATGGAGTCCGACGAGTAACAAGTTTTGCACGGATACCCATGATATGTCACAAGAAATATTGTGAGCAAAATGGATGGAGATAAACTGAGATGTTTTCTAGTAATAGTGAGATTGAACTAGAAAGTTGATGCCTAAGGAGTGGAAAAATATTTCGGTCAGGGAAGAGAAGAAGGACTGCAACAAGAGGAGGAAGTTACAGTGCGACCAGAGGAGAGGACTACGAATTGGCGTTACACCTTGACGAAGGATCTTACGACGAAGAAGATGAGTACCAGATTATATTTGAAGAAAGAAGAAGAAGCACTCGACCTAGATCAAGAATATGACATACATGCGACCCCACATACATTACCCAAGGTAAGATCGAGAAACACATCACCTAGTGTTTTTTCTGATCCGACTAACAATAATAGTGGAACTAGCAGTAACTTGGGAACTTCCACTAGCGGAAATTTTAATTCAACAGTACCAAGAGTAAAAAGAATGGCTGGGATCGATATAAATTTTCCAATCTTTAATGGAAATGGGTTGGAGGACCCTGAGTAACATTGGTTTCTATTTGAATCCGTATGGACCGTGTGACTGGTCCAATATAAAGCCATAAAGAAAGCTCAAATGATCACGACCCTCAGAGGCCGTGCACTCGAATGGTACATCAAATTATAGGTAGTTCATATAGGAATATCCTAGAAGACATTGGATCAGATACATATAGGATTGATAGATGATTTAAAGAAAACAAAATCGGAGTCTCAGTGCATTACGAAGTTGAAAGAAATTAAACAGTTACCTACAGAGTTTGTTTGGTACATCGACCAAAGATTCAAGAATTTGATTGCCAAAGTAAGTTTTCAAATGTCATACATACTGTACAAAGAGTGGTTTATTGTGACGATGTTGCCACATATCCATAAACCATTAATGTAACATAAAATTGTATCATGGAGCGAGGCTCTTGATCTCTCCATGAAATAAGAAGCCTCACCGATTGGAGAAAATGGTGCAGGAATGATTTAAATCCCATTGCAACTTTCTAATATTACACTGCAACTTCATAATATCAAAAAAGGAAAGGAAGTACAAGAATAATTATGGTGTACTAGATGCAGAACCGAAGGAAACCATAAAGATAATTGCTCGACACTTATGAATTATGTCGCATCAGGAGCATCAAATCCAATGAATACACAAGGGATGCCTTGGTGTCAAGTATTTCATACTAGAGGAAATCGATAAGAAGAATGCTTATAGTTACAGAAAATCATAAGTGCACCAACCATTCTTTACTGTAAATTTTTTCGGTCGGTGGGCCACGACGAGAAAGATTGCAGAGCATGTTAGCTAGTGCAAGAGAAAATAGTCGAAACGTATTTGATGAAGGATGATGAACAAATTGAGGCTAAGCGAGCTCAAACTAAATATCCATCAAATAAATACGCTCAACCTCAATATCCACAAGAAGAATACCTTCAATATAGTTCTTAGTTTAACAAGAATTTAAAGGTTAAAGTTTTGTTTTATCAACTGCTTCTAATTTAACCTGCTAACTTGTTTTCATTCCACTAAATCTTTGATGCAGGTATAAAACAAATAAAATATCTTTATAGAACAATACTATAGCATATCATTTTCATAATTTATTTTGTACAATCAATTTAATAGTAAAAAATGAGGCATGTTCAAACAATTTTATTTAATTTACAATTTGAAGCAGTATTCAAAATACCTATAAATTTCATAGTTTGTCCTTCAGTAATTGGCCCCTTGAAGCTCCTTCACTGTTCCATCATTACTATATTTCACCGTCTATCATAATTGTCATTAAGGATCATTTAATTATTTATCAACTAAATAAATTTTAAAGATCATTTACGAATCTATTTACCCTATTCAACAATTAAACATTATTTGTGATTAAGTTCTTAATTAATGCTTATTTATTATTACGTTTTGACTAATTCTAATTAATTATAATCCATTATAATAATCATTCATGGAACTAATTACCATATTCAACATTCAAACCTAGTTACAATAACATTAACTATAATTAATTGTGATTAATACTCAATTAACACCATTTTCTAATTAGTTTTAATTTATCGTAATTAATTATAACAATCCTAATTAATACTGATAAATTACCATACTCTAATTAATTGTAATTAACCCTAATTAATTACAATTAATCATAATCACCATTCATGGAACTATTATAATTCATCCATTAATTAGCATTTATTAATCAAGTAGATAATAAAGTGATTAACAATGATCAACCACATTAATACTTTATTTAATGATTTAGTAACCATGAACTTATTCAACAACTAAGTTAATTAAATCTTAATAACATAATAACACCATTTGTATTATGAATTAGCATTAATCAACATTAATTGACATTAATCCTTATTAGGACTTGATCATGGTTCATTCATTAATTAACATCACATTCAACAATCATACTAAGTGACTCTAATCAAGTTAATTAATATTTATTTAATGATGACCACAATAATTAACCAACCTTAATCATAATCAACGCCCTTACTAATAACTTGACCCAATTATGTAAGTTCCTAACCCGATAAGTAGCAAATATAATTTAGCTTGTCACAATTACAAAACATGAAGTTGTAATTATAATAGCATGGAATACCATTTATACAAGCATATATATATAGACGAGTTATGTAAATGTAGCTAATGCTTACATTCGTTGTGTAGGTACTCTAATAGGACTCAACCACACATCACACATAATCACATAGGTTACTATATGTTGACACACACTTAAACATGAATTTGCAAGGTTTAGACGCTAACTCATATCATAATAAGCCATGACACAAACAAAACATAATGAGACACTACTTAAGAATCAAGCAAAGAGTTTTGACACAGTTAATTAGTTTCCCTTCTAAACTTCGATGTCGTTCCTATCTGCCTACTTCATTCTACATAATTCACAACTAACTTCCACATTCTATCCTTCCTCTGCTGGATTACCCTGGAGCGTCAACTACATGACCTAACTCTGGTTAGAACCCGTAAGCGGAAGTGTCGACTCAATCGACCAAGCTTCCCCAGCAAGAATCCACTAGTCATTATCACACACCTTGGGGAGTGTACCGTAACACAAACCTCCCATGACTCCAGGTTTCGGGGATAACATAGGGAAATTCCTCCACCCCCCTCAATGGAATAAGGGACTATGTCTGCATTCGACATAGTGACTGTGTTGCGATTGTCGTACTCAGGTTTTGTCATCGAATAACCAATTTGGGCGGTTGAGTTTCCTGAAACCCCACACCAACCCGCACATCATGATAACAACAATAATCACATATAACAATAACAATTCATTATCATACCATATTCTTTGAAATCATACTGTCGAGGTGCTTCCACCTTGTGGAGATAAGCTATCGTTTAGTTCTTTTAAACCTATTGGTTAGTCTCATAAAAAAATGTCGTATAATCGTCGACATGTCCATACATAATCTGTTAATACTAACAAAAACAATATAATCATTTTCATCATGCATCTGGCGTCGTAATCATTTACTTGAACATAAATTAAATCAGTATCCACGTACCATATTCTATTGAATTTGCATGCCAAATATGTAATCAAAACATGTTCATAACTCATAATATTAACATCACACACATATATATAAATTCCCCAAATAATAAATCCATATGTCCACAATTTCATCTACTAAGTAAGCTCCACAATAAGCAAATACATCCATTAATGATAGTCTAGGTGATAAGGTCAAAATGGGGTGTTACATACACCCACCCTTTAGGAAACTTCGTCCCGTTGTGGGAAAATCATGACGCATGGTCTCTACGTCCTCCTAGGTAGAAGAACCTGGGCTATACTTGTCCCACTAGACCATAACCTGGTCCACCAAATGGTGCCTAAGTTGTCTAGCCCTGCGGTCCAATATATGTAATGGTTCAACCCTGATGGTTCCCTCGTCCAAAACCTGCAGTTCCTTCCAATTTAGTTTATGAGACTCATCTGCTATTTAATGGCGTAAAAAATATACATGAAATACATTATGAGTTTTTTGCAAATGGGGTGGCAGCACAAGATGATACACGACGGGTCCAACTTTCTCTAGAATTTCAAAGGGTCCTATGAATCGGGGTGACAACTTTGTACCCTTCCAAAACCTGATGGTACTTTTATTCGGCCTAATTCGTATGAAAGATGCATCTCCCACTTTATAGTTTTTGTCAACCCTATGCACATCGACATAACTCCTTTTCCTATCTCGATCTTCCTTTAACCGCTGTCTAATTTGAATCACCTGCTCTTCCATCTCTTGAATCAACTCAGGTCCCGCAATTACTCGGTCCTCTAACCTTTCCCAACTAAATGGTGTTCTGCATGGCCTCCCGTATAAGGCTTGATAAGGTGGCATGGCATTTGTGTTGTGGTAACTATTGTTGTAAGCAAAATCTACTATGGGTAAATTCTTTTCCCAATGGGTTTACTGATCCATAACATACATCCTAAGCATGTCCTCCATAACCTGATTCACTCTTTATGTCTGGCCATCTATTTCTGGATGGTACGCTGTGCTTAAATTCAATTGAGTTCCTAAAGCCAACTGCAAACTTGTCCAAAACCTAGATGTGAATCGACCATCCCTATCTGAGATAATCTTCTTAGGAAACCCATGAAGGCGAACAATTTCACTAATGAACACCCGCGTAACATCAACAACATCATAGGTTTCCTTAACTGGAATAAAGTGAGCAGTCTTGGTCAATTTATCAACAAAGACCATAATGGAATCATGCCTATCATAGGTAAGAGGAAATCCTACCACAAAGTCCAACGAAATAACCTCCCACTTTGTCATGGGAACGTCATGTGGTTGCAATAGTCCTGCTAGGTGTTGATGATCAGCTTTGACCTGCTGACACTCAAGGCACCTAACAACGAATTTGACCACATCTCGCTTCATTCTTGCCCAAAAGAAGAGATCTTTCATATATGCATACATATTCTTTACTCCCAGATGTGCATAATAGATTGATCTATGGGATTTCTTGAGTATAGTTTCCCTAATATCTCCCTCCTTGGGGATATACATTCTCCCTTGATATCACATCAACCCATCTGCTTCCATCTCATACCCTTGAAATTTAGGCTCCACCTGCCTTCCCTGCTGGATTGCCGACACGACCTTTAGGTGCCAAATGTCTCCGACTAGCTCCCGTAATACCGTCTCCCTTAAATATATCTTTAAAGGTATGAGAGAGAAAATCCTTGGTTTTTTGCTTAAGGCATCGACTACTACATTCTCCTTCCCCTTGATGTACAAAATCCCAAAATTGTACATTGTCGAAGGAAATAATTTAGTTTGCATTGAAATAAACTTGCTTCATTCAATTAAAAAAAACCAGTACTTTCTATAGAATCCTGTAAAATTGATGTTCTAAAAACAAAATAGTGGCTGTGATGTCAATCTGCAAATCTCCACACTTTTTACAAGATACCAATTACTAGTATGTCGCTTTCCTCAATTACTACAACAATGCAATAAATTAAAGAGGCTATGTAGACCATCCTGTTTTGGAAGGTTAAGTCAATAATTTAGGTGTAAGAACCCTTCTAATCACTCCGGCTAGTTTTATTATATATGTGACATGTCTTTCTAATGAATAATATATTATATAAATACACATGTTTATGTTAACCTTTGGACTGCAAGGATAGCCTTGATCAACATTTACAACAAAATGAATTATAATATCAATGAATGAATTATAAGAATAATATCAATGTGAAATTTTGAACTTAATCCACCCAGGTGTTGTAGAGTCCTGAAATGTCTCTTCTCTCGTGTTGGTCCTAGAATTTATAAGTAATCCCTTCTCCAGAAAAAGTTGTTTAAGTAAGCCTTTGTCCAAAAATAAAATTGTTTAGATGTATTAATAACCAATTTTATTTGATGTCTTAATAATCAGTTTTACTTCTGTGCATAATAAGAATAATGTTTTTAATTAATAAAAACATTATGTGAGTTGATTATGTATAAAATATAATTTTTATATCCTTTTTATCTTTTTTCAAATACTCGGAGGCCTAGAGAGTGACTCTCCAAAATATTTAAGAAAATAATTCTTCAGTTTTACATGAAAATGATTCTCTTGATTTTATTTTGTTGTTTCTATTTTCTATTTTATTATTTAAATGCTTAAAAAAACATGAATGAAAAAAAAATATAAGTGAATAAACCACAAAATGAATAAGTCCCTTTATGTGTTTATGATTAATACCATTGTATTAAAATCCCATGCGACGTGTAGTTGTTGACAACGAGCTGTAAATGTATGTTTTATTGACAACCAACTGTAGATATATGTTTTGTTGACAATCTACTGTAGATATATGTTTTGTTGACAACATTGCATTGGTATCTTTATTTTATATATATATATATATATATATATATTTATAGCAGTATGTTTAATATATATATATAAAGTTATAACTAAATTGAAATGTTATAAATAAATTAAGATACTTATTTATATTTTATAGTTAATTTAGAATTTAATTGAATTTAAAGATGCCGAGGAGGAGGATGATTTGGTAGCAGAAGAGGTCAAGTGATATGTTATAATTGTCGACAACTTGGACACTTTTTCAGGGGTTGTATGATTCCTACTACGATGTGTTTGTATTGCAAGGATTTTGATCATACTATCGAGGAACGACCTCAATTGATTTCAAAATGACAGGCCAGGAATGTTGGAAACCAGAACCCACCCCAGAACCCCAATCACAACATCCAAAAGGTCTCTACTGAACCAAGGGAACTAAGTATTTCCATCATAACAAGAGGAGGTGTTGCGACTGTAGCTGATTAAGAATCACCATATGGACAACCACGAGTGCAACCAACAACACAAAATAAATTACCATTCAACATCCAAAAAGAAAAATTAGTATTCCTAGACGTACGACAAGAATTCATCAATAAAAATCAAGCATCAAACTCTACAACTATGCCGTTTGAAGGACCAATCCTGGAGGTGCCTGAGAGATTTGATCGACTATTTCGACAGAAGCCTACAAAAAAGGTTAGTAAACTGATATCATTTTTTAAAATTTGTTTAGCACTAACCCAAGATAAACATGCTGTATTAGAATTGATAGATTTAATATGAGAACCTGAAGAATACGTGCGATAAGAAAAGAGGGTTAATCATAGTGGGAAAATATTGAAAACCGGTTGAGAACTAATAATGACTGCCTAGATAGGATATTACGAAATGGACTATATTATTCTGGACTTGGGATTCGATGTGAACATTCTTACTAGGAAAACTTTGGAGAGTATGGGAAAACCCAAACTAGTATGGTCTCCCGTATAGCTCAGGCTAGCAAATCAGTCGAAGGTTTTACCTATTAGTCAACTGAATCAAGACCCTGTCGAAATACAAGGACTTTGTACTTATCCATACTTTGAGGTGATCATCATTGTTGATGATATAGATCCATATCCTGCACTTTTGGGGATTGATTGGGCCATTTAAAACCAAACTATCATCAATTTCAAGAAAATGATTCTAACATTTGAAGATGAATAACTAAGGCTGGTCGCACTGCTTCATACTCTACAAGGCCAGAGGTATGTTGAGTAGGTGAATAGTGAAGGATAGGGTGGATATCTATACCACATCTATAACATTACTTCTGCAATGGATTATTATGTGAATCCAACGACCGATGGAAAATTCAGTTAGCGAAGCGTTAGTTCCTACACATCGGATTCTGGAGAAGCTTTGGAAAATTGCCAGAACGGATTGCATGAAGCATCGATGAGAAGATGCGCAAGAATTATACAATCCCTGCAATGGGTGGGTATTGAGACATGTGATATACCTACATATGAGGGATTTCCTAACCTGGAATATTTTCTGACATAATTTGAAGAAAAAGTGACAGAACCTTAGCGAATGTCAGCTTTGGACTTTGCATTGGAAGCCACACCTGCTAGATGGTGGGTCACACATAAAAAATCTATCTCAAAATGACCCCAAAGCCATAGATTGATGGAAGTCTAATTTGGAGAGAAGGTGTTATACACTGGACATAAATACACAAGACTGACTAGTCTTATCGAGCGCATTGAGAATTATCGTGCGACCTGGGAGGCATGCTCGCAACATGAGTGGGTCCATAAGTTTGTACACACACTAGGTATGATAACATGTAATTAGTACGTGCCAATCGAGATACAATGAGGAATGATTCAATGGGAATAATTAGTGTCTAGTTTTACACACATTGTTTGAATTCGTTGATAACCATCCATCGATTGACACTGTGTTGCAATTAATTAAGATTAAGATATTTGAAAATATTCTCGTGGAAATGACAAATTTTAATTAGATCAGCGCAACAGTGCAACACTGGGTGGAGTGCTGTAATGTAACAGGAAAACCAGATAATGATGATCCCGTGAAATAAACATTACTCAGTCTAAAGGCACTCGTGCGGAGGAAGGATTAGGTGTGTCGAGCGTCAAATTTTTGAATCCGTTAAAAATAAAGAAAGTAAATATTGGGTCTACATAAAATCAAAAGTTTGATAATATTGGAGATTATTGAGACAATGAGACTGTTGGGAAGATCATGGATTTACTACATGAATTTCAGGATCTGTTTCCCATGAAATTTTCAAAGAGGAAAGGCAGTGTCGGAGATATTGGAGAAATGAAGATCCCATTGAATCCCAACACAAATCCTGTTAAGAAGCGACTGTACTGATTGAACCGAAGGTACAAATAAAAGGTTAAGACATAGTTAGAATGAGTGCTGGATGCAGGTATCATAGAACCTGTTGAAGAATATTAGTGGATTAGTACGATGGTAGTGAAATATGAGAAGACTACTAGTGAAGTGCGTATTTTTGTCGACCTAAGGACGCTGAATGATGCCTTCTTGCATGACCTGTTTCTGGCCTCGTTTATAGATGAGCTATTGGAGAGTGTCAGGGTTCAAGAAGTTTATTCATTTACTGATGGGTTCTTTGGATACCATCAGATCAGAATCACGAAGGAAGATCGATAGAAGACCACCTTTGCGACGGAGTTGGGGTGTTTCCAGTATACGATCATGCCTTTTGGACTCAAGAATGCTCCTGCTATTTTTTTTAGGATAGTAGTGGTTTTTTTCAAGGATTTTATTCATAATTTTCTTGAGGTCTATTTTGATGACTGGACTGTATTTGGGCTCATAAAAGTTCATATTTAGATCCTTAGAATGATGATGGAATGGTTTTGACAGTATCAGGTTTCTCTGAATCTAAAGAAATGTATTTTTTGTGCCTCATTTGGAATTATGTTGGGTCACATGGTTTATCGCGATGGAATATTGTTATATCATGTTGAAATTGCGATCATCATCGCCTTACCACCACCCTCGAAAGTAAAGAAGCTAAGAACGAAATTGGGACATACATGATACGATCAAAAATTTATCATAGGATCTGTAGAGGTGACTGCGCCCATGGAGAAGCTGTTGAAAAATGATGTGAAATTTCAGTGGACTGAAGAATTGCAAGAGAGCCTGGATGTCCCAAATAATAAGTTGGTTATAACACCCATCCTATTTTTTCTATACTGGAAGAAAGAGTTTCATGTACATGTCAATGCGTCATCTATCATGATCAATGTTGTAATTGCACATCCTAGAGAAGGTTATATTGATCATCCTATTGCCTTTGCTATCAGAAAATGATCAACAATAGAGAATAATTACACCAAGACCGAAAGAGAAGGCTTAGCTATGGTGTACGTGCTTCAAAAGTTTTGACACTATTTGTTGGATGGACACTTTAAAATGTACATAGATCACTCTGCGTTGAAATACATGGTCAATAAGCCAGTGTTTAGGGGGGGGGGATATTTGTCAATGGATTCTCCTTTTCTAGGAATTTGATTTTGAGATCATTGTTAAATCTGGTCGACTGAATTCAGATCCGATCATCTGTCAAGAATAAAAAGTGGAGAAGAACTTGGTAATCTCGACGATAGTATTCTAGATGCACAATTATTTGTGATCAAGATGTTTGATGACCATTACAAATATATTATACAATTCTTGAGTATGATATATGCACCACTTGGATTTACTACAATATAGAAGAAATAGTTAGTGGTGAGAGCTACATATTTCCATTTGATAGCCGTTCATTTATACAAAATGGGACTAGATGAAATAGTTATTGTTGGAGCAGGATCCCGCAGCTACAGAAGAAGCTGCTAGTTTTGGCGGAAAAAGGACAGGGCGGAGCTACGACGCCGTAGCACGTTTCCAGCTGGAGAGCAGAGCCAGAAACCATGACTTTTGGGATAGAAAAGTCAAGAAGGCAACGGTACCTGAGCGGCCGAGAGAAGAAAGCTTAACCACTGCATTGAAGGCAGCGGCGGAAGACAGGAGGGCTCAGCGACCCTCATAAAGAAGAAGGAGCAACGAGGCTCAAGCATTGAAGACGAAGGACAGAAAGAGAAGCGGTGTATAGTACCCATGGTCAGTGCCGGGAAGCATGGAAGACTGCAGAGAGCTGCGGTGTGACGGGAAGCGGCTACCTCAAGGACAGAGAGGATCGACTGTCACTATTTAGGGTATGGGTTTACTGTTGGGACAGGCCCACAGTGTTGTAATGGAACAACCTTCGGGCTGCCTATAAAAGCTTGCATTTTTGTATTGTAAAGGGTTAGCTAATTAGTCAGTTAGATAGTTGGTCAGTTGATAGTTTTGTAGACTCAGGAATCAGTCAGACAGACTGCGTTGTAACGATCCAGACACCTAGTTGTCTGTGAGTC
>LPNX010782590.1:477640-587924 GCA_001517045.1 Pseudotsuga menziesii
GAACACAGTACCTCACTAGATGGGCAGAGGCCAAGGCAGTAAGAAATTGTGATGCTGCTACAGCTGCACAGTTCCTTTTTGAAAACATCATCAGCAGGTTTGGATGCCCAGTAATTTTGATGAGTGATCAAGGCACACACTTCTTGAACAGCACTATTGAGGCATTGACAGAAGAATTCCAGATTCAGCACTATAAGAGCACTCCCTACCACCCACAAGCTAATGGTACGGTCGAGGCCTTCAATAAGATTTTAGAAAATGCTCTCACCAAGATCTGTAATAGCCAGAGGAACGATTGGGACCTTCGAGTTAACGCTGTCTTATGGGCATATAGAACCACATGCAAGAAACTTACGGGACACACACCTTTCAGCTTGGTATATGGACAGGAGGCTGTTATGCCTATGGAGTATATTCTTCCTAGCTTAAGAGTCGCTCAGATTACCGGGATGACTGATATAGCCACGGTAGAGGAACGGTTAGCACAGCTGCTTACCTTGGAAGAAGACAGATTCATTGCTGGATTCCATCAGACAGTGCAGAAAGCACGAGAAAAAGCCTGGCATGATAGACACATTAAGAATAAGACTTTCCAGATCGGAGACCTAGTGCTCCTGTATGACAGTAAATTCCTAAAGTTTCCAGGGAAGTTCAAAACACATTGGCCGGGGCCATATCAGATACAGCAAGTCACAGAAGGAGGTGCTGTTCAACTTAGTCAGTTGAACGGGGAGCTTCTTCCCACATGGATTAATGGCAGTAGGCTTAAGATCTACAGTGACAACCTCCCCACCTCTCCATCCTAGCATGAACAGTTTATAGAGGTGCAGATGCCCAGTGTAGTTGAAAGGAGGCATCGCACCGGGAACTAGTCTACACCGGCAGACAGCCTAGTCAGGAGGAGGAATCGCACCAGCGCGATTCAAAAAAAATAAATAAATAAATTTTTTTGACATCGTTTGGTTGCGCAGGTGACAAGGAAATTACATCGCAGCAATGCGACATGTCACCGTGCCACGTGTCCAGTTTGGCAACTAACAGTGGACCGTCAAGTCACGGTCTGACAGGCAGTTAATGAGGAAATGACCGGTATCCCTTACCGTATATTTGGCGGCAGGCCTCATTAAGTTTCTAGATTTGGCAAAATCTTTGACAAGACCGGCACCTGAGCACGCACAATTCGAGTAGCACGTGAGCAGATTTCCACATTAATTGAGGATCGGAATGGCGGGCAAGGCATCATCCAGGCAATAATTAAGTCCGACGGGTTTTACCGGGATGACCGCTCCATCCGGGAGCGTTGACTCATCATAAATATAGGAACTACCCAGGTACGAGAGTCACATTTGCAAACATCCGAGAGCCACATAGAGCAGTCCTGAGTATCCCCTGTGCAGTATTAGCCAATCCAGTTACAGAGTACAGTGACTTCCAGAGTTCGAAGCCACTGCACGCCCAGAGTATTGAGCCAAGCGGATTCTGACTAAAAGCGAACCTCTAGAAGGCATGTTGAGACGTTTTGACCCTGGTCCTGGTGACCGTAGATCCGCCATGACGACGTCGCCCAGGGTTGTGAAACTAAGTACATCACAAGTTAGACAGTCGCTAGGGATGAAGAGTCAAGCGCCAGAAGTAGAAGTTGTCACTAAAGTATCCGCTAAGGAGAAGAAGAACGCTGAGCCGACCACTGAAGATAAGAAAGCAGAGCAGAAGACTGATGAGAAGAAATCTCCCGCTAGAAGGAAGGTAAAAATCAGAAAAAGAAAGCAACGGAAGAAGGTCGCTGACCCATCTGATCAGCTAACCGAAGAACAAAAGATTCCTAAGGTAAAGAAACAACATATGGTTGTCATAGATCAGAGGCAGCGTGCATGCTTGGAGAGGGTTGCTGAGCAATAAAAGGAAAAACGGCACCCTGAGGATCCAAGGCAGTCTATGGACCTGGACCACTTCGAAGAGAAGAGAAGTGGAAGAAGACTACAAACCCAGCGGAGGGGAGACTTCCAGAACGAGGACAAAGGCTTGTCCTCGGAGCAGAGTTCATGGGTTGCTTCTTCTCTGTCCACGAGGCTCTAGATGGAAGGAGAGGTTTGAGGAGGCTGGAAGATACAGATTTTCCTTGTGATAAAATTTCTAACCTACATAAAAAGGAAAGGATATCTGTGGAACGCTTCTCAAACACTAGAGCGCTCATAAAGAAGAAACAACGAAGAGAGCGACACCGTGACTATGGGCAGAAAGCATAAGAAATCCCACCGAGCTAAGTTACTGAAACTCCAGAAAGAGCGTGCCGAGGTAATGAAGAATGAAGTTGTAGAACTTCGGGGTAAGTTGCAGAAAACTTCGCAGGAGGCGAAGGAGAAGCTACAACAGGAGACACCTGCTGGTAGTGTCTCGGGGGCAAGCCACAAGTAAGTGTTAGGGGACTGTTGGAGCAGGATCCCGCAGCTACAGAAGAAGCTGCTAGTTTTGGCGGAAAGAGAGAAGTTTTGGCAGAAAAAGGACAGGGCGGAGCTACGATGCCGTAGCACGTTTCCAGCTGGAGAGCAGAGCCGGAAACCATGACTTTTGGGATAGAAAAGTCAAGAAGGAAATGGTACCTGAGCGGCCGAGAGAAGAAAGCTCAACCACTGCATTGAAGGCAGCGGCGGAAGACAGGAGGGCTCGGCGACCCTCATAAAGAAGAAGGAGCAACGAGGCTCAAGAATTGAAGACGAAGGACAGAAAGAGAAGCGGTGCATAGTACCCATGGTCAGTGCCGGGAAGCATGGAAGACTGCAGAGAGCTGCGGTGTGACGGGAAGCGGCTACCTCAAGGACAGAGAGGACCGACTGTCACTATTTAGGGTATGGGTTTACTGTTGGGACAGGCCCACAGTGTTGTAATGGAACGACCTTCGGGCTGCCTATAAAATCTTTCATTTTTGTATTGTAAAGGGTTAGCTAATCAGTCAGTTAGATAGTTGGTCAGTTGATAGTTTTGTAGACTCAGGAATCAGTCAGACAGACTACGTTGTAATGATCCAGACACCTAGTTGTCTGTGAGTCATTTGAGTCTGTATGTAACCATCCACAGAGAGAACAGAGAGGGAAGGATATATTGAAATTAAGGCAACATAGAGATAGACCAGAGATCTAGAAGAGACCTCGCGCTGCATATGCAGTGCAACAGACTGTGCTAACTTCCCTCAAGATATATAATAGAAGCACAGTTTGGTGGACGTAGCTCCCATCCCGGGGGTGAACCACGTTAAATTTGCATGTTATGTGTTGTATGAATGTGATTGTATTCGCTTATTGTTACTGGTTATTATGCATGTAATGATAGTAGCAGTAGATGAATGTATGTATTGTTCCGCCCATGATAATGCAAGAGGATAAAGACAAGTTGAAGCATTCTAGTAGGCTGTTTAAAGACTCCTTTACGTCTGTCTCTAATGACCAGTTACTCACAATATACTTCTGAGAGGTAGAGTTCGCACATCGGCACAGCCAACGCTAAGAGCGCAAAGTCGTAGTGGTAAGATATCGCAGAGAGGCGGTATCGCATTGGCAAAGGAGCTGCGGTGCGCGATACTGCGAGCTGAGGGCTTAGCGTTGAGGAGAGGATGGGTGTTTCACGGTGCGCAGAGATGCGGTAAGGTTGGGGATATTGAGAGTAAGTGGAATTTGTGCGACGCGAGAGGAAATCGTGCGACTTGCACGGGGTTAAGCATCGCACGGGTAAAAGTCCTGCGAGCAGAAGGGGACGTGCGATGCGCGGAGCTAGTTGATCTAGTAGCACGCAGGAGGAAGAGAAAAGAAGTAGGATGCGCAGAACCTGGTCCAAGACACTTGAGTCTTGGCCAACCCATTAGATTCACTTCGGGTGAGACTTCAGATCGCTTCGCGGTCTGTCGCCGAAAGGGCCAGTGAGTTTTGGGTGTTGTTGATTAACTATAGTAAACCCGGGTCTGCCCATGCAATCAACAATTATTGTCGCAACTTTGATATATGTAGAGAATTGGAAAGCCGTCACGACGAGATGATATACTGTTAGATACGCTGCTAGTACCTCACATAACTTTACACGCATTTAAAAAATGGGTTGTTGATTTTTTCAGACCTATTAATCCACCATGAAAGAGAATAGGTGCACGCTACATTATCATTGCAAGAAATTACTTTATTAGATGGGATGAAGTAGTGCAAGTAAATGATTGTACTACTACGATTGCTGCAAAATTTTTGTTCGAAAATGTTGTAAATAGATTTGGATGCCCGAATATTTTGATAAGTGACTAGGGCACACATTTTTTCAATTAGTTGATCGACGAATTAACTAAAAATTCCAGATCTAAGATAGGAAGATGACACCATATCACTCACAAGAGATTAGTGCTATCGAGGCATTCAACAAGATCATGGAGAACACATTGAAACAAATCTACAATGTTCAAAGAGATGATTTGGACCAAAATCTATTCGCGGTACTATGGGAATATCACACGACCTGTAAGAAGTTGACAGGACAAAATCCATTTCGACTGGTTTCTAGACAAGAGGATGTCATGCCGATGGAATATATTGTTCCTAGTCTAAGGATAGTTGCAATTACTGAAATGATTGATGTTGGTGTTGTCAAAGAAAGATTGTTGTAGCTTGTACAACTAAAAGAATACGGGTTTGTCTTAGTGTATCATCAAGATGTTGAGAATGCGCGACAGAAAGATTGGCATGGCTGACATATCAAGAATAAGCAATTTCACATTGGAGATCTTGCTTTCCTGTACGATAGTAAGTTTTTGAAGCATCCTGGAAAGCTTAGAACACATTGGTTGGGACCGTATATTTTTATTAAGATCACTGAAGGAGGAACAATGCAATTGAAGAAGTGATATGGAACACCTTTCAAAGGATTGGTGAATGGAAGTAGGCTAAACCCTTACCAGGATAGCCCTGATTTGGCCGACTAAGGATTAAAAAAAACGAAAAAGAGAAAAGAGAAAGAAAAATACAAAAATTTGCCTATTTATGAGTGTTAACTCTAAAAAAAAGTATGAGTGTTCTTGTTTCAAGTTTATCCATGTTGTGTTGCACACGATATGTTTGTTGAGGAAAAAGAAATTTTTTCCCAGACTATCTGTCTGTCAAAGAGAAAGAAATGTTGTCACAGACTATCTCTCTATCAAGGAGAAAGAAAAGTTGTCATAGAATATTTTTCTGTCGAGTAAAAAGAAAAGTTTTCGCAGACTATCTGTTTGTCGAGGAAAACTAAAATTTGTCGTAATGAAAGAAATGTGTTGTAGGTTCTAGGTCTGTCACAGAAAAAGAATTGTTGTCGCACAAGGAATTTCGGTCGCAAGTGACAATTGGCTAGCAGTTAACTTGAGGATGCGGGATATTTCGACGATGTGCTTTTTGGTCCCTTCTGTCATTAATGCATAATAAATACCATTGAAATGACATGCGAAGTGATGATTTGATTGGTGGTTTCCTTGTAATGATTAGAAAGATTGCTCCATGCGATGAAAGTCACTGCCACCTTTCCGTTTATTTCCCGATCGTGTGAAGGAATAATTGATTGAATGAGTAAACATGTATCCTCTCCGTGCTGAAGTTTCATTCATTTCTTTTGCATCCTACTGAGCATGCTAATCTATTTGTATGTAATTATAAAAGCCGAGGAAATGTTTCGTGGTCATTTCCATTTCCAGTACGAGCACCATTCAATAATAAGGCATTGAGACTCCTTCACCCATGCCCATTATGGAAGACACTGCAGGATTTGTTCCATTTTCATTTACAATCACATAATAAGTTGCACAGTAACCAGTGATCCACCAATTATTTTACGGCCAGACCCACCTGACACGTTAGGAAGTAAATGATCTGGTACTTGTAAGAAGGAAACAACATTGCAACCAGCTGATGAAGAAGCAGGGTCTGCTTCATTTCTTCCATACTATATCCCATCAAGGCTAGCAGATGCACCTAAGATTAGAATTGGAAAAAATGCAAGTATCCATTAGTAGCACCAGCCATACTGAATGGAGTTCGAGTAACACCGAACATAATTACAAACTTGCAGAATATGGGCTTTGCCGACCACGACTTACGCAAGTTTTGTGAATTGGAAATGAAATGATACATGAATATTGTTCGAGAGACAGAGGAGGTCCCCATACACGCAGTTCCAATGGAATGGGCAAGAGGATTGGCAAAATTTGGATTATTGTCGTTGATGCACATGCCACATTTTGGCCGCAAATGCCACATGGTGGATATCTATGGATCAAACAAAATATTTCAACGGATGTTGAGATGATATCAGGAATCACTGGGGTGCCCCTTGCAGGTGTCGACCCGATGCCATTTTTTTTGCTGGAAAAGAGCATGACACTTGTCATGTACCCCAAATTGCAATAGCATTTTATGTTTAAGAAGACATTATATTTTATTTTTCTTGTAATGTTAATGACTATTGACCAACTGGGGTCAATGATGATTGAAATTAATTATGTTGAATATTTTATTAGTTAATAAATAAAAGAGGAGACAAATAGCTCAAGGAGGTTGTTAAATGATTGTCCATTGACCCACTAGGTGGAATAGACTAGGGTGAGAGAAAACTGACACATGGCAACATCCTCAACCACTTCTAGATGTTGCAAGGGGCAACTTCCCTAATTTTGTGGTCATGTTTCCCAAGAAAAGTGGAACAAGAGCAGGTGGCTCATTAAGTGAAAAAATGACCAAAAGACCTAGGCATGCATATATTTACCCATCGAATTTAGCAGGAGGATGTTCAATGATTACCTTGTGAAATTTTCTGAAGTTGAGGAATGTGCACAAGAGATTCAATGAGGGGAAAAGAAGAAGTGTTTTGAGTGTTGAGACTGACTTCAGAACTAGTGCAGCTTGTTAGCTGAGTTCTTTACTGCAGAGGGCAGGAGTACTATTGTTAGGTACTTCTGTGGAGTTGCAGGGGTATTTGATCCCATTTCCTCACACAATGATTTCATTCTGGTGGTTCAATGGACAGGCTCGGGGGTCCTAAGACAAGCAGTGAGCTATCTTTAGAAAAGGTTGTGTGGAACGGGCTCCTTGGGTTGTTTGTCTCCTCTACAAGTTATCAGGTTTCAAAGTGTTATTTTATTTATATTTATGCAAGTAACATTTCTGAAATGAAATTAGTCATGATTTATTTTACTTCTTAGATACTTGCAGCTGCAAATAAATAGTTTAAGTCTGCACTTTAATTCAGGGAATTACTTGTATTTTGGTTAACATAATAAATGAACCTAGAATTAGATAAGATGGATTAATGAATAAAATACCTTATTGTATTTTTCCACTCATTAAATATTGATGAAGTACTATAGTACAGAAGGTTAGATTAGAAGAATGATTACATAGGAACATGATGATTTGAATCCGCTCTACTCAGGAAGTTTTTTATAGATTAGTTAAGTAAGGAATCACATCAATCCTATTCTAAAAACCCATTCATATATTTTCAAATTCTTTAAAAATATTACCTAGAGTCTTTATATTAAAATTGTGTTACACAGACTTAAAATTGTGTTTAACCTAATACAATAATACTTAGGGTAGTACAATTAATAAATTATACTTAATAAGAAAAAACATTATTAGTCAAATTCTGTATGTCCCATATCATAAATAATTATTATAAAAATAAGAAACAATACACAGCTAAAAACCCAAACTGTGTTCTTATAACACTACTCTAAAATACAAAACTTTTATATCCATTACAGAATAAGAAAGATTACCTTAGTTAGAAAATACTTAAAATAAGACAACTGCGTATTTAAAAAATTAAGGGTTAATCTTAAAACACAAACTATTATCCAGCATTTAAGGAAATCTTAGAATAAAATTCCAGTTCTCTATGTTAAGAAAATGATTTAAAAAAAAGGGAATTTAACTATAAAATATACAAACATTTCGAAGTACGAAGATAACCCTATTTTTAAATTACTTCCTAATAAAACAAAACCAGGGTTTAAATTAGTTTACAAGACCATTTCCCCAATAGCCTTGAATTAACCAAAAGCACCTCAAGGCCTTTCTATTTTTGCAATTATAGTCTAACTATAATTTCCAAACTTTTGATAAAAATACAAAAACCTAGGTTAATCACAATTTTATTACACTGCTTATGTGAATTATTAAAGAAGGAATTACTGCTAAATCAAGTTTTATAAAAGAGCTTTAATCTCTGTTTGTTTGTAGTCAAAATATTACAAATAGAGTCTTTAAAATTTCAAGATAATAACCAAACAATCGCCATTTAGTTTGGAACCAAAATTCTTAAAACATAACCGTGGCCACAACGATTTATTGAACTGAGCAAAGTGCTGAGGTAGTTTACACTTAATTCTTTACAGTTAAAAAAAAACAAAATTACAAACCCTGGAATAAAAATAACACCCTAACTTAACATTTCAAAGATCCGTTGCTCTTTCGTAAAAACCCTGCAGGTTATCTCTACGATTGGCCATAGGGCCTCCTTCAATTTTTCATAAAAAAAACAACAGGTTTGGCCTTAAGCCTTCCAAACATCGCTGCAATAATTTCAACCACCCTCAACAACACTGCCACACACACCACCGAAAAGGGTACCTCAGGGTTTGAAATCTAGGATTACCCGAGCTTTTGTACTTACCCTTGCATCAAACCCTTCAGCTTCAAGGTAATTGTTTCTTCTTTTGACTATGCGTTGCCAAGCTTTCACCTACACGCAACACGTAATTTTTAAAGCTGTTAGTATTTGATTTCTTTTGATGGGTAATTAAAAGAAAGAATTGAGAATGGTTGTTACTACTTACCAGTAAACCTTTTAAGTTCATAGTCGGGAAATTTGAATCGAAGCTTCAGTCTGGTTATTACCCGAGTGTTAGATTTTTATCATTAAGCTAGCAATACATTAGGATATTTAACTGAGAGAATAACAAGCATAGCAATCAAACACAAGAGATAATGAACACAATGTTTATCCTCGGGGAAATCATAAATGGTGAAAACCCCGCAACTTCCTTAGAGATAGAATCAACACCAAAAGTAGAACCCAAAATAGTAAGGTGACCTCCCGACAATAGTAACCTCTTTCTGTCTAGCCCCAGTGTCTTCTCCTTCCTCAACTATGTGCTACACTTGAGTGTGTATGAGATGTGTGATAAATAGAGAGGCCATCTCTCTATTTATACTAATTCCTGACTTGAGTAAACCCTACTAGGGCCGACCTCTCAAGGAGAGTCTAATAACCCTAGTGCCCTGGAACTGCGGGGACTTTAACCCTTAGCCAATAGGAGGGTTACCCACAATGACTTGACATGACTTGTTTACATTATAGAACTTCCCGATAGGAACATCGGGGTATGAAATGAATCAAGTACATCCCAAAATGAACATCGGGTTACAATATATAAGAAATACAAGTGAAATACATTCCGAAGTTACATATACATCAACACTCCCTCTTAACTAGGAAGGTATTCTTTTGACACAATTTTCAGCACAAGTCTTCTTCTCTGTATCTTTTGGATCATCATCGAGTCCTCATCATCTTCAAGTCATCTTCATCATCAGATCTGGATCATCACTCATTCTGGATCACCACTGGACATCATCACTGGATCTGAATCATCACTCGATATGGATCATCACTGGGTCATCATCACGGGTGCTATCTCTTGATTCTTCTCGTCATAAGAATTTCTACAGAGCCAACCCTTTTTCATGATGGATGTACATCTACAGAGGTAGTCCTTTTTCATACTGGATGTATGATCACAGAGCTAGTCCTTTTTCATACTAGATGTGGCATCTACATAGAACCAGTCCTTTTTCATACTGGATGAGTATTCACAGAGCTAGTCCTTTTTCATACTAGATGTGGGATCTACCTAGAGCTAGTCCTTTCTCATACTAGACGAGTCTTCACAGATCTAGTCCTTTTTCATACTAGATGTGGGATCTACACAGAGATAGTCCATTTTCATACTAGATGAGTCTTCACAGAGCTAGTCCTTTTTCATACTAGATATGGGATCTACACAGAGCTAGTCCTTTTTCATACTAGATGAGTCTTCATAGAGCTAGTCCTTTTTCATACTAAATGTGGGATCTACATAGAGCTAGTCCTTTTTCATACTAGATGTGTCTTCACAGAGCCAACCCTTTTTCATGCTGGATGTGGGATCTACACAAAGCTAGTTTTTTTTCATACTAGATGAGTCTTCACAGAGCTATTCCTTTTTCATACTAGATGTGGGATCTACACAGAGCTAGTCCTTTTTCATACTAGATGTGTCTTCACAGAGCCAACCCTTTTTCATGCTAGATGTGGGATCATCACATACATCTGAAAATGGAAGGAACCAATCCTCTCACCATGTCACAACTCTTACATCCGACCATGGAAGGAACCAATCCTCTCATCATGTCAGAAGGGCACAACACTTACATCTGACCATGGAAGGAACCAATCCTCTCACCATGTCAGAAGGGCACAACATGGACACATCACTTCCTCTTGGGAGGAATCTCGATCTGGAGAACACCAACCTTCTCCATGAAGTACTCAAACTTCACCCTAGCCAATGGATTTGTCACATCAGCTATCTGTTCATCCATCGCAACATACTGGAGCTTCATTGCTCCTCTCTACACCATATACCTGATATAGTGATGCTTGATCTCGATATGATTCTACTTGTCATGGAACATTGGATTCTCTAACAACTTTACACAACTCTAGTTGTCACAGTATATACAAGTAGCATCTAACTGGAGATCAAATAAATCAGACAGTAGCTTCCTCAACCATACTGCCTCACAACTAGCTGAACAGGCTGTGACATATTCTGCTTCAGCTGTACTCAGTGCCACACAGGATTGCTTCCTACTAGACCAAGAGATCACACTTGATCCCATACTGAAGCAACACCCTGAAGTGCTCTTCCTATCAATGGCACTACCTGCCCAATCTGAATCAGCATAACCATCCAGGTTAATCCTTTGATCAGTCTTATACTTGAGCCCATAATCAACCATACCCTTTAGGTACCTCAGAATGTGCATTGCAGCAGTCAAGTGAACATGTCTCGTATCTGTCAAGTATTGGCTCAAGGTGTTCACAGCAAAGAAAATATCTGGTCTCGTGTTTGTTAGGTACATCAAGGACCCAATCATCTGATGATACATCATGGCATCAATCAAATCTGATGAAGCATCACTTAGTAGCTTCAGGTTTGATGCCATGGTGTGGTTAATGCCTTGCAGTCCATCATCCCAAATCTCTTTAGGATCTCTACTGCATACTTCCCTTGTCCAAGGAAGATTCCATCCGTATTCTGCCACACCTCCATACCTAGAAAATAATGCATCATACCCAAGTCCTTCATTTTGAACTTGGTAGCAAGCTTTCTCTTCGTACCAGCAATCAACCCATCCATACCTGTCACAAAAAGATCATCTACATATAGTAGGAGCATCATTGGGTTTCCATCTTCAACCTTGTAGTAAAGGTTGGAATCTGCTTTACTCTTGGTAAAGCCCAAACTGGATAAAAAGCTGTCAATTCTGCCGTACCATGTCCTGGGTGCCTGTTTCAAGTTGTACATGGATTTATTCAATCTACACACATGAGACTCCCTGTGATGTGTCTCAAAACCGAGTGGCTGTTCCACATACACTTCCTCTTCCACTACACCATTTAAGAAAGCAGTCTTGACATCCATTTGGTGTATCTTCCATTTCATCACTACAGCCAGAGCAAGTATCGATCCGATGGAAGTGTATCTGGCTACAGGTGCGAAGGTTTCTTCATAGTCTGTTCCTTCTTTCTGGGAGAAACCATGAGCAACAAATCTTGCTTTATATTTTTCTATGCTACCGTCTGCAGCATGCTTAATCTTGTAGATCCATTTGGAAGTTACAACTGACTTCCATTCTAGTATTGGGACAACATCCCAAACATCATTCTTCATGATCGATTGATACTCTTCGATCATAGCATCCTTCCATTCTTTTCGTTCTGTCACTTCTTCATAATTGGAAGGTTCTTTATCAATGAAATCACATAGTAATTCTACATAACTGGAACAGGATCTGGTCCTCTTTCTTTCTCTGTGATTCTCTTATGGAACCCCATATCTTTCCGCACCTTGGATAATTTCTTGTACCCAAGAAGGTTTCCTCTTGTGAGGATTCTTCTCCTGAGGTGGATCTACAGGTCTTTGTGGTTCTTCAAATTCTCGATTTTCTTCTTGAGTTTCTTCGTTCATGATTGTATCATGAATTCTGGGTGCTTCTGCTTCTTTAGGTTCTTCAGCAGGTTTCTTTCTAGATTTGATGTAGGCTGAATCTTCGTCAAATGTTACATCCCTGCTGATGTTAATCTTCTTGAACCCTGGGAAGTATATTCTGTAAGCCTTCAAGCTTTCAGAGTATCCCACAAATATACCCTTCTTTCCTGAAGGATCTAATTTTGTCCTCTTCTCTTTTGGAATGTGTATGTACACATGACAACCGAATATTCTGAGATGGCTGACTTTTGGTTTCTTGCCAGAGAAGGCTTCTTCAGGAGTCTTGTTCTCGAGTACTCTGTGTGGAGTATGGTTCTGTACATACACCGTTGTTCTGGCTGCTTCTGCCTAAAGATGCATAGGAAGATCTTGATCATGAAGCATAGCTCTTGTAGCTTCCATGATGGTTCTATTCTTCCTTTTTGCAATCCCATTCTGTTGTGGATTATATGGGGTGGAAAACTCCCTCTTAATCCCTGAGTCTTTGCATAATTCTTTGAATTCATTTGAAGTGAATTCTCCGCCATTATCTGATCGAAAAGTATTGATCTTCTTTTCAGTGTGGTTCTCGATCAAGGCTTTTAAATCCTTGTACTTGCTGAATACTCCATCTTTGTTCTTCATGAAGTAAATCCATGTCTTCCTAGAAAAGTCATCAATAAAAGAAACAAAGTATGCATACCCCGTTAGAGAACTTGATGACATTGGTCCACATACATCGGAGTGGATGATTTCCAAGATTCCTTTTGTCTTGCTCTCGCTACTTGGAAATTTCTTCTTTTTATTCTTTCCTTTCGCACATCCTTTGCAGACTCCATCATGTTTTGCTTGAATTTCTGGAAGACCTTCAACATCTTTGCTTGCAAGTGGTAGTGCTCTATAATGCACGTGTGCAAGCCTTCTATGCCAAAATTCATTTGGTTCTACTGAGTCATGAACCAAATCTTGTTCTGGTTGACCCTTCAACTTGTATAGACCTCCTTCTTGTTCCCCAGTCACTATTGCATCGTCAAAAGTCTTTCCCTTTGGCCACATAAGAACTTGGCCATATACTAAAACAACCCTCATTCCTTTTGCATCCAATGCAGATATGGAGAGGAGGTTCTTCTTTAGTATTGGAACAAATAATACATTCTTCATCTTCATAGACTTTCCAGAGTCTAGTTTATAGGAGGATTCACCACTACCTTTTATTGGATACTGGTAGTCATCCCCAAGTTTCACCTTGTGAGGTGACTCATGTTCAGATAGCTTCACAAATGATTATTTGAATCCTGTCATGTGCTTGGAAGCACCACTATCTGTGATCCAATCATTGCTTCCATGTGAAACAGTTCCCGTGAGAGCGGATATCAACACATATTCTTCATCACTTGAAGAATCACTTTCTTGTCTAATTCTCTTTGTGGAAGGTTCATCATCCTCTGTAGCATGAGCATGATGTCTTCTCTTTTTTTCCTTCTTCTTCTTTAAGTTCCCTTTATTAGGGAAGAATTTGGATATGTGACCTTTCTCATCACATGTGTAACATCTAATGGTAGACATATCTCTTCTAGGGTGTGAGATCTTACCTTTGGAGTGATGATGGTTCCTTCTGATTTTCTTGGTGTGGGTTGTGAGAGCTTGATCTTCACTTCCCATCTTTTATTCTCGAGCTGCTATCCGAGCTTCTTCTTGAGAGCATTCTTCCCATAGTCTGCTGAACTTGACTAACTTCTTTCTGGCACAGATCCCTTGAATGAAAGAGTCCCATGATCTAGGGAGACCATTCAAGGTGGTCATCACAATCTCTGCATATTCCACTTCTTCATCTACTGCTTCTAACTGTTCCTTGATCTGAGATACCCTTGTAAAGTAATACTAGATGGCCTCAACATTCTAGATCTTTACATTCTTCAATTGGTTTCTCAGAGTCATCTTCCGGTTTATGTTCTTCCCTTCAAACAATTTGGTTAGGGCATCAAACATAGCTTTAGGTGTCTTGAGGGAGGACACCTATGGTATGAGGTGATCCTTGATTGAATTAGCAATAATCCTCTTTGCCATAACCAAATTCTTCTTATGTAAGGCCTTAGCCTCATCTCCCTCTGGAACTGGAACCTCCTCATTGATATAGGAGTCCAACTCATTTTCTTCTAGGACTAGGGAGATCCTATACTTCTAGGCTCGAAAGTTATCAGCTCCCTCAATATTTTCATCAAGCTTGGTATGATGAGACATCTTAATGGATAACCTCAAATGGAAATACAAAAGATTTAGATCTTACCAGGTCAAGATGTCGGATATGGATTTGGAGCTGAAATCCTGCAGTACTGGTTCAGTAGCAGATTAGGGTTTTGCTTTTCCTGAGTTCTGTCTGACCAAATGCTTTGAATTTGATCCCTAACTTCGATTTTGGGGAGGAGATCAATCCAGGCCTAGGCTCATTGAAAAATTCCTCTTCTGTGAAAATCCCTAATTTTCGGCAGCAGTGTTGGGTCCAAAACTAAAAAACCTGAGAATTGGATTCTGCTTCGACAGAAAGATGTGCCCTAAGGAGGAGAGTTAATACAACCTTCTTTTGCTTAAAATTTGTGGAGGAAGATCCACAAAGTAGAAAGCCCTAGTTCCCGCAACTACACAATGTCTTCTTCTTAGGTTAGCTCTGATACCATGTTATATTTTTATCATTAAGCTAGTAATACATTAGGATATTTAACTAAGAGAATAACAAGCACAACAATCAAACACAAGAGACAATGAACACATTGTTTATCCTCGAGGAAACCATAAATGGTGAAAACCGCGCAACTTCCTCAGAGATAGAATCGACACCAAAAGTAGAACCCAAAACAGTAAGGTGATCTCCCGACAACAGTAACCTCTTTCTGTCTAGCCCTAGTGTCTTCTCCTTCCTCAACTATGCGCTACACTTGAGTGCGTATGAGATGTGTGATAAATAGAGAGGCTAGCTCTCTATTTATACTAATTCATGACTTGAATAAACCCTACTAGGGTCGACCTATCAAGGAGAGTCTAATAACCCTAGTGCCCTAAAACTATGGGGACTTTAACCCTTATCCAATAGGAGGGTTACCCACAATGACTTGACATGACTTGTTTACATTATAGAACTTCCTGATAGGAACATAGAGGCATGACATGACTCAAGTACATACTGGAATAAACATCGGGTTACAATATATAAGAAATACAAGTGAAATACATTCCGAAGTCACATATACATCAACACCGAGCTCGTTGAAATGAAGTTGGAAACATGTCTATCAACCTACGATGACCACGATTGTGTTTTGCCAAATGTTTCTACTTGCCAACATTTCGGTAAATGTTATGATTGCTATACTAATTAGCATGGTATTATATAATTAAAAGGAATATGCTGGAATTTCACGGCTCTTACCCACTATGTAAACAGAAGCTCAAAAACGACGATAATGGTGAGAAACCAGAGCTTAAACCTTGCTAGTGTCGCAGTGAACAATTTAGCGTTTACTGTTTAAAACTTTATTCTCTTGTAATTGCGTTTTAACCAGGGTCGAGCCTAAGTGCCAAACGTTGTGGAGACCATGAAGGTCGAGGCCTGTCAGATTTTCTCTCCACCCAAACCTTTCAACTGTTGGAAAACAAGACCATGTTTTTAGGGAAAATTGGTTTTTATGTGCTTAGGGTTTATTCCAAACCCTCCTTCCAACAAGAAACTCCACGTGGACTCCACTACGCCTTAAATCCTTTATGCACTTGATATAATTTAGAACCTACGATTGTGTAAAAAGAACAACACCTTGACTTTGATTAACAATATTATAAAGTTTTTATGTGCAAAGAAGTGATATTACCCTTGATTAAATATAATCAAACTTTGGCTTGGTAGGTCGAACCCTTAATCTAGTGGTAGTATTTATTTGTTTGCTTGGTAAATTTTTGAGTTAGGTTGAATGTGATACCTTCATGCATCGACTATAATCCTAGGTTGGTTGATGTGTTTTGCATCATTTTATGCCTAGGTTAAATTGGATATGTATGCATCTTATACAAAACAATACCCTCACCTTGGTTAAATTTTAAATAGTCATTTGATATGATTAAGCTTTGATCTAGATTATAGCCATGATATTTTATGCATTATCAAGTTCTAACTAGGTTTAGTTATTACTTAAGTTTTGGTTACAAGCCTAGGATAGGTTTATTTTTAATTGTAGTTAACATCTAACTATTAAATAAAGATAATAATGATGTTTCCAGGGCTTAAAGAAGTTTGAGAATTTACTTGATCATAGTTTAAACCAAATGGAAAGCATTAGGATTTTTCTAGTATAAAAAATAATTAAAAGAATGGTTATAAGGTATATACCAATGTTCTTATAATTATGGTTTAAGAGCAATAATCACACTAACAACTTAAATCTACTACCTAGGAAGAATAATTTTTGGATATCGGTCTAAAATTTCTTACACTACATTGAGTTAGACATTGAAAAGAGTTGAGGATCCTGTCTAACTTACTCATTCAGTCTCCTGACCTTAATTGTTTTACATCGTAACATGGAAGAAATATTTTACTTGTAATCCTGTACAATATCTAATCTACATTAGCTTTGAAAAAGCTAAGTAAGCGTCAGGCCAACCTCAAGCCCCTTCAGTAAGACAAGAAACAACTATCATAATCATGCACATGCTGTAATGTTAAACAAACGATTTGAATTCATTAAGTCTCTAACTCTTTAAATTTCAAATACTAAAAGAAAATCAACACATATTGAATGCTGTTAGTAGTAGATGTATTATAAGTTAGTAAGTAATTATGGAATCTTTAGTTACAGTTAATCAAGATTTCTTAACTGCTAAGTTTCTCTTCTTGTCATATCTTGAAATCTAGATGTTAATTAAACTAGAGATAGTTGTTAAACTAATATTTTTAAGCTACGACTCAACATTAAATGATGCACAATTTTTTTTTAAAATTTTGTGATTTTTGGAGTGTTACAACACTGCATTAACGAATATGTTGAAAGATAAGTACAACCTAACAAGAGACACAAGAGGCTTTTCTATCACCTCCATCAATGATAATCCTATTCAGTTCACAGCTAAGGTTCTATCTAGGAAGTTGTTGTGGGAGATGCGACTGAACTAGTGCATCGTAGGGACAATTGTTGTGGTAGATCTTTGTGAAGTAGGATTCCAACTCAGCTAGTCGCACTACCTGCTAAATGAAATGTTAGTAGATGCATAAATGGTATAGGAAAAATGTATCCCTTTTTATTGTTTGTGGTTACTAATTTTGATTTATTTTGTCACATGGGAAGAACCAACAAACTACCAAGTGGTAGATGTGCCCATCCTATGCTGAGGAGATCGATACCAGAATCTCTGTTTTGAAAAGGATCTATGTGAGCGACATAAATACAATAAATTAGAATTCTTTTTACAGGGTGAGGCCCTTCAATATTTTATTTGGAAGTAGGCCAAGATCATGAGGACGACCGTTAAGTAGTTTCGAAACATTATCATATTTTTCAGCTAAGGACCATCATATATTTTTGGAGCATCAAAAGGATCCACAAAAGCAATGTTTGTCGATGTAGTTTCAGCTATTTGCTGCTAAAAGTTATTCCATTGTTCAATATTGGTCGACAAAATGGAGAGTTCCTGTCGTAGATGATCAACTATCTACAGAAGAAAAGCCGTGACAGGATGATCCATTGAAAATGAAGAATGGAGGATAGGGAAAAGATCCACCAAAGAATAAAATCCATAGACTTCTCCCAGTAATACTCAGAATGAATCAAGTACAACTACAACAGACTCACCAGTTGGGGATAAGAGAAAACAGTCATAAAATTCTGAGTAAGGTCACAAGAAGAGGAAGGCTGAAAAATCATCAAGAGTTGTCAGCCTTACCAATGATGATTATGCACTTCTGATGGACACAATGGAAGAAGTTGACAATGTAAGATACAAAAATATAGATGAGCTTCAGACATAATTAACAAGTTGCATCACCGATTTACTATAGACACTCTCCAATGTAGTAAAAGAATTCAGAGTGGCAGTGATGCACAAACTTGGAACAATATATTCCATTGGCATTACTGCTTCCTACTCATAGACCAACTTGAATGGTTTCTACCCTGTCAACCATTTGCAAGTAGTGTGATAAGTCCATAAGACTGCTGGAATATTCAAATACCAATCATCATGGTTTTCATTGCAAACCTTTGTGATCACATGCTCCAACACCATATTGAACGCTTCAACTGTCCCATTAGCTTGCAGATGATAAGGAGTGATCTTCTTGTCCTGTTTATGGAACTCCTCTGTCAGCGCACTGATGGTTCAATTGATGAAATTAATTTCTTGATCTCTAATAAATATCTTGGGACAACCAAAGCGGGTGACAACATTTTCAACTAGAAAAGTTGCTGCAGTTGAAGCACTGCAATCTACCATTGGTGTGACTTCTGCCCACCTTTTCAAGTAATTTGTCACTGTGATGATATATCATGCATTGGTTCTCTTTCTTGGTGGGTTGATTAGTCCCATGAACTCCACTTACCATTTATTAAACGGATTTAGTGTTACATGAGGTACTAAGGGATTTTCATCTCTTCAGGACGAATTCCCTGTTCTTTGGAAAACATCACAAGTCCTCGCACTATATGAAACATCACCATTGAGAGTTTTCCACCATAATATTACATGAAGTACCTTCTTGGAATTTGCGTGACCTCCTTATTTTCCACCTACAACTCCCTCATGTGCTTCTGCCAATACCCTTTCCTGCTCATGTGGTAGGACACATCGACTAAAATATCATCAGGGCCAAACTTATAGAACTCTCTGGCAATCAACTGAAAATCCACGGCCCGAAAAACCAACTGCTTCTTCTGATTTGTGGTGAATCCCATTAGAGGAAATTTCAATTCATAATGGGCCTCCTAAGGAAAATAATAAAATAATAGTTAAAATAATAAAATAATATTTATTAATTTTGGAGGAAGAAAAGAAAAAAACTACTCTTTTTGTTCGTATTTTCGACATATCTCCCTGTGTTTTTACTCAAATTTCGATCGGAAGAGCTCGTTGGATGTGGAATGAACTCGTTGGATGCATAATGAAATTATGCATCCAATGAGTAACCACTCTGTACACTTTATATGGACCCCTCTACCCTAAAAACTGGAAATATATGAAAAAATGTGATGATGATATCATCATCACATTTTTTCAGGTATTTTTTTTTTGGGGGTAGCGGTGTCTGTCAAAAGTATACATAGTAGGTACTCGTTGGATGTGGAATTTAATTCTGCATCCAGGGAGCTCTCCCGCTCAAAATTTGAGTGAAAACACTGGGAGATATGTCAAAAGTACGAACAAAAAAAGTAGTTTTTTTTATGATACCTATCCCCAAATTTATATTAAAAATTTGTTTAAGACCTATACGGTATTTAAAATTTAAAAAAATTTCATTGGCTAACACATGATGACATGGAATTTGAATTAGGGTTGAAAGGCCCATTTTGAGTTGAAATTTCCTCTAATGCTCCGAATCCATTCCTGTCGCTAAAAAATAAACTATTTTCTCATAGTAGTCATGAACCATTCCAATCCTGAATAACTGCGCATTGAGTAGTCCATCCTCGATGTTCATCAGCTCTTCACCTATCTCGATTCATGAAAAATGGTAAGGTCCCGCATTCAATCAACCTGGCTTCACAATGATTTCAAAATCAAACTATTGGAAGAGGAGTAGCCAACGACATATCTCCCCCCCAACATAGGGTTATTCACCAGGTATCTTAACGTGGAATGATCAATGAAAATATTGAAATGTACTCCCAATAGATAGTGTTGAAACTTATATAATGTGTAGACTATTTCCAACCCTTCTCATTCATTCGTGGTATAATTCTTCTCCGCAGATGACAACTTTCGAATGGAAAAATAAATCGGATGATCAATATCCCCTTCGCCTGGTTGTGCCAACACCAACCCTAATGCAATTTAGGATGCATCGACATGGACATGGAATTGCTTCATCCAGTACGGAAAAATCAATATTGGTGCCGTGGCCATCTTCGTCTTTAAGGTGTCAAAACTTCCTTGACATTTGTGACTCCATTCGAACTGTGCATCTTTCTTCACTGCAACTTCTCCATAGGAGGTGTGATCGCTGCATATCCTCTAATGAACTTGCGATAGTATCATGTATGGCCTAATGTTGCTCTAAGTTGCTTTAGGTTCATGGGTGGTGGAAAGTTAACAATATGCACAATCTTAGATGGATCGACCAACAGTCCTTCCTTATAAATAATGTTCCCTAACAACATCTCGAATGGAGCACAAAATATGCACTTCTTTGAATTCAATGCAATCTGATGTTGTTGACACCGCTCCAACACTAGTCACAGATTTGCAAGATGATCCTTTACCAACCCATACACTATCCAATCATCGATGTATACCTCTAGAAACTTTTGGATAAAGTATTTGAGCGCAACAACTACGATCTTGGAGAATATCGCAAGTGCATTCTTGAGCCCTAATGGCATAAATGGGTTACTGAAAGCATCCCCATTCAGCCACAAAGGTTTTCTTATGCTGATCCTCTTTCACAATATTAATCTGATGATAGCTGAAAAATCCATCCGTGAATGAATAAATCTCTTGATCACCTACTCCTTCCAACACTTCATCAGTGAACGGTGTCGGGAATGGATCATGAATGGTTGTGTCGTTAAGTTTCCTAAGATCAAAACCGATCCGATCCTCTCCTATCTTCTTATCTTGCACGACCATAGGACTGATCCACTCTAATTCTTCAACTGGTTCTATGATTCCCGCGCCTAACATTCTGTCAAGTTCAACCTTTACTCTCTCCTTGTATCACAAATTTAGGCGATATGGTCACTACTTCACTAGCTTCGCATTTGGCTTTAGTGGGATTTTCTTTTCTCCCAAATCTCCTAAGATCCCTTTCATTTCACAAAACTTCGTTGAAAACAAGTATTGAAACTCATGCAATAGATCGACGATCTTCACCATAGTTTCTTCATCCCAATACCCTCCAATATTCATGAACTTTGGTTCCTTCTCTGTCCCAATGTTGACCTTTTGAATCTTCAATGGATGGTTAAATTTGTCTGTCAGCATCTTTGGTGCCATGATATTTTGACTTCCTTCAGACTCTATAATATTGAAATTCCTTGGGTCATCTCCATCATCAGATCCTCCTATTACATTGTAACACTCCATCATCAACTACATCATGGGTGCTTCAAGCGGGTCCATAGGGTATGCGACTAGAAATACTTCCAAAAAACACATCATGGATATGCTGTAGCGCCCTATGAATCACTGGATCAACATCCATAAAACTGAAGGTGTGACTAAAACAAATTGACAAATCCTCCCAGGTTGTGATCTCTCTTCTAAGCTTGGCTGATACATACCACTGTCGTGAAATTTCACCCAATGTGTGTACATAAGTGTGTACCCACTCATTCTTTGGTCATGATACCCACATGGTATGACATGCAATCAAATGACCATTAGGATCATTCCGACCATCATACTTGTCGACTTGATACTGCTCTATGTCACCGAAGCGAAATTCCATCAACCTGCAACACAATGACCACCCATTGATTAATTTCTTATGTGTCACCCACCAACGTGTTGGAGTGGCCCACAATGCCTCATATAATTCCAATAGCCTTTGTGGTTCTGAAACTCGGTCTTCAAAGTTGGCAATAAATTCAGTGTAAAAGTTCATATAACTTTAAGTTATAAAGTAACTATATTGTAAAAGTGCTAGGTTACTTGTTTTATAAAATTGGGTCACTTATCTTGAAGCAACTTATTTGTAAAAGAGAGATTATAGGAAAAGATAGTAAGCGGGGTGGGCTATTTAAATAAGGCAATCCTTCATATGCCAGTAACTGGACAACCTCTGTCACAACCCGACAGAGTGACTGAGTGATTCTTCCACACTTCTGAATCGATACCTCATGCATCCAATTCTTCCAATTTTCTAGTGCATCATCAGAATTCAAAGATGTAGAGCTAGAGCTTCACCAGCATAGCTCTTCGTCTATAGTGGGATGGACATATTCTTCTGAAATGTTGTATGCATGGTCCCATCCTCCTACAACTTCTTCCTTAAATGGTTCAACATACCTTCTTCCTTCGCTTGGATCCATCAGGGTTATGACTTTGATATCATGGTTTTTGAAATTCATCACACGCTTCTTGAAGTTGATCACCGCCAAGCTTTCACTATCCAATCCGATCCCCAGTAGTGCGGGATATGAGATTACTTCACCAACAATCTCTTTGACATCAAAATCTGTATATGTCCTCATTCCTTTGACTTCCACCATTAGGCGTGGTACTCATCCAATTGGTGACACCCTGGCCTAATTAGCTAGTCGCAATTGCACAGGGGACCAAACCAATTGTGGCTTCCCCATGTTCTCCCATATTTGTTTTGTCAAAATGTTGATATATGAGCCTAGATCTAGAATAATTGAATCTACATCATAATCCCCAATATGGATATTCATTCTCATTTCCTTTCCAGTTTTCTTCTTATGTAGGGAGTTCACAATAGACTCCTTTTGACCCTTCTCTGGTCGATGCAATAGACTCATGATCTTGACGAGCGCATCAGGATCTTTTACTAGCGATAGACAACATTAAAAGAAATTTTGCAAGGTACCATGCTGCCGCGATGGTCCTGCTGGTAGGGTTGAATCAGAAATAAGTGGCATTTCATAAATAGGAAACTTATCCTGATCTCTTCTCATGGTATCATTCACTTCAAAGAACATATCCCTCTTGGTGTCGACATCAAATTGCACCTTTTTTCGTCCAGACTCATGATTTCCACAATGATGTGGTTGACTTGTTCATCCGCCAATGGCGCTGTATTGCTTGCCTCGCCTCATTGTTGTCTTTTCTTTGCTCCGGTCTCCTCGTATTTCTGCTTCGCTTCTGAATCTTTCAGATTCCTTGAATATTCCTCCCATGAATCTTGATGGATTTCATGCATTGGTGCTTTATCCATTGGAGCATCGGGTGGAGGACCCGCCGTGGTATCTGATACTTCTTCTGCACTCACCTGCTCCCTCCAATCCACAAGCCAATCAGCTACTGCCGCATCTATCTCTTCATCAGTGAACTTATACTGAGTGGATAACCACTTCTCTTCTGGGTCCCTTCTTGCTTGCACATGGATTACATGCATGCCCATTGCAAATCTCATGACCCATCTGTATTTTACTGCCACTTCCTCAAATAAGCGCAGAATATTGGTAGGTACAACTTGCGATGTTATCCAATACAACCAAAATTGTATTGCACAATACTTCATCCATTTAGCCTCATTGAGATGCCAAATATTTTGATACCTCGTGCCCTTGCAAACTTGGGCGACTGCGACATCCATTCCTTGGTAATCCTCGAGCTCCATCCATGCGACTAGGGAAATTACTCCCTTGTCCAAACTGTCTAGTAGATTATATTTTCCTAACTTAGGAGTCATTTAATTATTATTGGGTCCACTAGTACCATTGGGTCCACTTGGCCTAATGGTTCCACATGTATCAGTCACTAGAGTGTGGGGAACACTGATAGAGGCTAACTAGAAGTGACTGCACCTTCATGCATCAGTTTAGGCATCTCCTAGACCAATACCTATATTTTAGGAGCTACTAGGAGTACCGACACCAACCTCCTTCAGTTGTTGGCAGTTGGTGACTAGTCAAGCTTAGTTATGCTTCAGTTATATGTCCCCCAGTTCAGTTATCACTAGTTATGCATGGCCGCATGTGGGAAGGCGCCAGTTCTCACCTACTTCTCACCTACCACTATAGTTGGACTGGGTTTATTGATTGTAACTGATTGAGAGAATGGATTAGACATCTAGATTTTTCCAATTGAACTTCGATAGTGATTTAGACACTTCTAGTTATCCATGCAGTCATATTGAGTTGGTAGATTCAAATTCATCTCTCATGATTAATGAAGTTTATATTGTAATTATACTGAGCAATTTTTGTCTGTTTCCCGTGATAGTTGTTTTGTTCAGTGGGTATTATTCATTCCTTTTCACTATAAATAATTAAGAATCTAATAGAAATAATTTCTTTAAGATCAATGGAATATTAATTCTAACATGGTATTAGAGCCTCCTCAGGAAAGCTTCAAGTCTATCAACTCTCCATTGTACAGCAGAAGCAATTGGGCTTCCACAGAAGTCCCGCAAAGAGTGCCTTGCTTCCTCTAAATTCATTCATAGTGGTGGTGCGGACGTGATGAACCCTGAAAAAGTGTACATATTGAGAGGGAAGGGACATAGTGCAAATTGGTTTTATTTTTGCAGTGAATTCTTACAGGTGCTACGTATATTGATTGAAGATATTGTCTGATCAGAAATATAATTGATGGATTCTCAACCTTCCACACCCCATATCCTAACACGCTTCAACTATGTTGATTGGAGGGAAGATTGTGCAACAAGCGCTTGTTCAGGATGAAAATGGGAAGGGAAGTTGAAACCCATCATCCGGCTGAGAAAAACAAGTTTCTAAACCACTTAGATGAAGCTTTTGGCTTTCTATGTACTCACATCTCTAGAGACCTCCTCTTCCACCTTGAGGTTTGAGGACTCCCAAATAATATTGGGAGAAGCTTGAAGTCTTTTTTGGAAAGCAAGATGAGTTTCGAGGACACAATTTGGAGAACAAGATGATAGCCTTTTAGCTCAATAGTTTTGAGACCATACATCAATTTTTTACAATATTCAAGTCCCTTGCAATACAATGTAGGCAGTGCAAAATAGAGAGAAAGGGTGAGAAATATGTGCTGTCCATACTAAAAAAACTAGGTTTCGAATATTCTGTATTTGTCTCTACCTTCCATTCCAGAAGATCTTCCATTCCCAATTGGAATATGCCCTCACTTGATAGCTTTTCCAAGTCCTTAATACAAGAGGAAGAGAAGTTGGTCCATATGGGAGTCCTCCAGACTTCCAAAAACAAGCTCTCCTAGTGACAGACTCTACCAATGCACAAGCTAAAGGGAGGCAAATGAGGAAGGAGACTAAAGCATATGATTTGAAGCCTAAAGAGAGTCAGAATTCTTCAGAAGGAGCTTTGGGCTCCAAGAAAAACGAATTTTTGAAAAGAAAAAGTGTCCCTATTGTATGAGGGGTTTTCATCCTAAAAACCAGTGTATGAAGAACCCGATTGACCAGTTGTCATCTCTCCTCAAGTAGAACAACATTGCTCTTCCACAAAGAACAAATAAGTCTAATGATGGACAATCGACAGATGATCATGAAAGGTACCATTCCTTGAAAGTTTTCCTCTCTCGGTTGATAGCCTATTTGATTGATTCTGGAGCATCCAACCACATGGTTTCTTCCAAGGATTCCTTCTCCACTCTCAACCTCACAGGAGGGCCTACTATTCATATGGGAGATGACTCCCAAATTTCAGTAGCAGGAAGAGGTTCCATTAAAATGCAACATGGTGAGTTCATAAATGTCCTCTATGTGCTCTCTCTTGCAACTAATCTGTTGTTTGTATACCAGATGACTCACACTGGCTCACCAGAGCAAGTGGTTTTTGGCCCTGACTCAGTAGAGATCACATAAATCTCAATCGGGAAGACTATAGTGAAAGGAATTGTAGATAATGCCTCCAAGGCATATGATTTATCTCATTTCATTCCATACTCAGATCTAATACAACCACAACTTCTATCCGAAGCAGATAAAGGTATCAAAACTTCTTTACTTCCTATTGCAGATACAAATTTATTGTCTAACATTTTAGATTCAGATTCAAAAGAAGAGGAATACCAACATGATTCAAATATTGAACTTACACCTCAAAGAGATCTAGATCTATATCCAACATCTACCTCATCTCATTAACCTAAATGGGCTCAGCAGCTGGAGATGGTGTTGGGAATCCAGATGATAAGAGACGAACGAGATCCCCGTATCAGAAAGAGAATGTTGCATTGTCCCACACATATCCACTTATCCTTGAGAGGTGCTTCATGATGTTGGGGTCAGATCCTAAAACATTCAAGGAATATTTCCATGATCCTAGATGGAAGGGAGCTATGGACGAGGAATTTGATTCGCTACATGAAAATAAAACTTGGGAACATGTTTCATTACCTCCTTGGAGGAAACTTGTTCATTGCAAATGGGTCTACAATGCCAAGATATCCTTTGATGGAACCACAACTGAGTACAAGGATCGGGTGGTGGCCAAAGGATACTCTCAGGTTCAAGTATTGTACTACAATGAGACATTCGCTCTAGAAGCTATAATGGATTCCATGATGCTTTTCTTGGAAGTTGCAGTTTCCAGGAGATTTGAGGCACATCACATAGATGTGAAAATTTCCTTCCTCCATGGTGACTTGAAGGAAGAGATATACATGAAACAACTTGAAGGGTTTATTGATGATCCTTCCTTAGTTTGTATAATGAGGAAATCATTGCATGAACTCAAACAAGCCCCAAGGTCATGGTACTCCAATATGGATTCCTTCCTCATCTCACAAAAATTTGAAAGATACAAATCAGATTGCAATGTTTACATGCAGAATAAAGAGGGATTGTTGCTATTGATTGTTGTTTATGTGGATGGATTTCTCATTACTAGAAGCTCTACTGCTAGATTGGCAAGCATCATGTCATCCCTGAACAAATAATTCGCTATGCTAGATATAACACTATTAAGACAGTTAATTGGTCTCAAAGTAAGTAAAAATACTTTGGAAATCATGATCTCATAGTATAGATACTCACCAGACATGCTGAGGAGATTCCACATGGAAGACTACAAGGCAGCCCCTTGTCCTTCCCTATCTGGTATCAGTCTAGAGGAAGGTGGATCTACGCCTTTGGTAGAAAACAATCTTTATAGATATCTCATTGGGAGTCTTCTATATCTCACACATTCGAGACCAGACATATCCTATGCCGTGAGTGCTGCTTCTAGGTACATGCAGGAGGCACAAGAGATGCATTGGAAGGAAACAAAGAGGATCTTGCACTATGTGCAGGGTACTACATATTATGGGATTCATTATACAACTGGTTGTTGTCAGGAATATTGCACCTTTTGTAGACAGAAGCTGTTCCTCTGGTCTAAATGGTTCAGATCTAGAATAAATGAGTCAACGACAAAGGATGAAAACCTTCCCTGAATGTTGTAAACACCTGGAATAATGCTTTTATGACGAACCTATGTACCTTCAAAACATGTCAAACAAACAAGAATATCAAAGCTACCAGAACATTATTCACACATCCATACTAGTGACTAAGGAATCCAGTAACATATACATGCGAGATCAATACACCATATATGTGGGTTGGAAATTAGCTTTGCATTAAGACATCAATGAAGAAGCTTACAACCATTTACTTAGTGTCGAAAAACTCCTCCACAAGACAAACACCTCATCCCTGATAACTCCAACTTGCTCTCTTGTGCTCTCCAATGGATTGGGCTAGATAGTCAATTCAACAACATAACATTACCGTTCAGTTCTTCCCCTCAACTATGGGACATGAGCTTGTATTTATAGGGCTCAATGGATAGGGATAGTCGAGAGAATTGTGGGTGAGATGGCTATAAGATCCTACCAAGAGGGATCTCGACTCCAGCCAACCAAGATTGATAGGGATAAGGGAGGACACAAGGATCATGTTCTAGAATCCTCAAGAATCCTCTTTTTTTCCATTTTTACCAAGGGTACCACTTATGTTTCTTTATGACAGAGCGGTGAAGGGTAAGAACCACTTCAAGAACAAAGCATATATGCGGTGGCACCACTTTGCTATAATAGGACTCAAGCAGTGTTGAACAAGGTACCGCTCATCAACTAAAGGGAAAGCGCGGTGCTAGGGTTTTTTATGTATAATTGACATCCAAAGCATGTTTCCACTCCAATTTTGGGATTTAGAGCAAACATAGGTGTTAAGGATCGCATCAAATGTTGGTGATAGGATTTGGGTATAATAGAATACCCCCCAAATCATGAGGCTTAGAGGGATACAATAAGCGAGAGATTTGAGAGAACAAGTTGTCACTTCAAGGTAAGATTCAGCTTGAATGGAGAGTGTCATCAAGTAGGCATCTGCAATACATCAATACTTTTGACTCATAGACAAATGTAACCAACTCATGGCTGCAGACCAATACAAGGCATGTCCATGGGAGGAATAAACAACCATGGCTACTAGAATACAACATAGATCCATGTGATAGAGGACTCAAACTTGGAAATAGATACCAGACATACAACGTAGATCTATGTCATATAGACACAAATTTGAGCATAGCCACGACCATACAAATGTGGATCCATGCTTAATATACAAAACTCCATTGCAACCTGGGGAAAACAATGAGTGCTAAACAAGTACCTAGGGTCTTTGTCTCATTTTCCAAAAAGTACAATTCTATCCATGTGATTACATTGTTCTGAAGTCGAACATGGTAGAAACCAATTGATTATCGGCCAATGATGTGAACCATTAACAGGTATGAGGGAGATCACCATTGATGTCGATGATTCCCAAGGTACCCTAGTACAATCTACTGAGTGTGAATAGATGTCTTGATTTCTAACACCTAGATGATTCTATCGATCAAAGGTTAATGATGTGAACCTATTTCAAGAGCGAGAGAATCTATCATTGATGCATATAGATCTCAAGGTACTAAATTTGTTTCTAAGACTATTTCCCGAATGATGAGTTGATGTCGATAGGAATAGTCTTGTCGAAGGAGGGACACGATGAATCCCACATCGACGACATGAAACTTGAAACAAAGTTTTGGAATGATGTGAATGAGGTAACCATAAGATTGACTCAAAAGTACTGACACAGAGACTGTTTTGACTACAGAGGTAAACTTCTTCAACTTCCCTTTGAACATCGGGTGGCACGTCAAGAGACTTGGCAGCATGAATAGACCAGACAAACACACAGCGCGACAGTGGACAATGCATTCTTTTGAAAGACTTAAAGGAGTGACATGACTCATGAAAGTGGATCGTCACGGAAATCAGCTGAATATCCAATTGACTGAAATGATATGCAGACAAGTGCTATGTTCAAAGGTAATGACAAACTGCCATTTATTTGCAAAATGATTCCCTTCCCTTAATTCTCCCATCATGGTTGATAAGTGCCTCTTTTTCATTTTGCGAGTTCAAAGAGTGTAGCAAACACTCGTTGTAGCTCATTCAAAGACAAGTCCAAACTCATATGTTTTATGAACCTGAGAGAGGAGGGGCTTGTTCCCAAAAGAGGGTCTCTCAATGTTTAATTTAACGAGTCCAATGAAAGTTAACTCGATATCGTTCATGTTTAGAGAGTCTGAACGACTACGGAAGAAGACTCCACAGGTTCCTTTTTCATAAATAGTTCATCTGAACCGAAAAAGTGATAACCTATCGTCAGATGAATGATTCTTGAAGTGCTTTAATGAGCGTGAAGAAGACAAGATCGCTCAAAAATATTTTTGTATTTAAGGAGCCTGAAAAGAGTTTAAAGAAGACTCCACTAGGTCTCTTTTCATGATGAGGGATTTTACGAGTCCGAAAAGAATTGAAAAAGGACTTGGAACTTTGATGCTAAGTTTCGAGAGCATGACCAAAGTGTTGTAATAAATGCTCAAATAATTTTTCCATTTTATGGTAGTACGAAAAAGTAAAAAACAAACTCCCAAAACTTTTACTGCTACCGCTCTTTATCTTGCAACGACTTAAAAAACAACTGTTAAAATTTCCAATAAATGACATTAAAGGATCATGACTGATAGATTTTAAAAACTATGACATGCCAAAACCTAGAATGTTTATAAAAGTTATGTAAATAGTAAAAAACAAAAAAATTTACCATTTACCAATAGTGGAGAGACTTTGGAGAAGTTTCTTGGTTAGATTCTCAGTTGATGATTCCGAGAGCATATTCCGTCGGATTTTCGCGTCATCAGTTCCAGGTAAGAGCTTGAACCTTGCTCTTTCATTTTATGCTTTCATTTTCGGTTTTTGGGGGTGTTTTGGGATATTTGAGCAAGCCCTAAAATCATGAATGCGGGCACCGCTCTTATCCCTTGCGGGATAAGCAGTACCCCACAGGAACCGTGCCTAAAACAGTTCACTTAGGCGATGCCACCACCTGTCCTCAACAAGACTTAAGAGGTGCCGGCCGCGGGTGAATAAAAACATATGTACAAGCCAAAAATATATGATTTTTGATGATTTAAATGGTTGATGATGTTTCTAATTAGCCTTGTGATGGTTTTTGGCAGGTTTCCATTGATAAAAAAAGGTTATTTGGAAAGAGAGGCAACATGACAATGATGATGCATTTGCTGAATGAAACATGGGATGTATAGCCACGTTGAGGGGCTGTGGTCTCTTGAAGTTTTTTCACACACCCAGCATGGTGTCACATGAGCATCTATTGGAGCATATTCTTCGTATGTGGAATCTAGAGCAACAATATTTTGAGGTGGGTGCTCATGTATTAACAATTGAAGTAGAATATATCTACTTCCTGACAGGCCTATCAAGACGAGGTGCTCCCATCTCTTTGAATGGTTCCCATGGAGGGGACATCACCACCAAGGAATTGATAATCACCATTGTATTCCCAGGACCAGAACATCGAGGAAGAAAATTCCCATAAAAGTAGTGGTGGATGGCGCTCTTTGCACAGTTTTATTTACCATGCAGAGAGTGGCGGGGAGCCAAGGGGTTCATCAGGAATATAGAGAGCATATGCTCTACGCTATAGAGGACATGGTGCCCACAGTCTTCAACTGGGCGGAGGCTCTATTATGGGTTTTCAAAGATCAGCTGACCAAGTGTCGGCAGGGGGAGTTGAAGCAGTTTGGTTTCAGTTCCATTTTAGTGTGTTTATTTTTTGAGCGGGTCCCCCAACTGAGACCCTAGGTGGTATTCACAGAGTTGAGGGTGAGAGACCCTCGCATGCTGAGGTGGGTCCAGATAATGGCCTGCACGGGGGCAGGTAGAGGCAAGGTGAAGTTTAGAGACCCATTTTTTTGATGGCTGAGAGACCAGCTCCTCATGGTTGAGGACTATGCATACATGGGTACTGACTTCAGGGGCGACCTTGACCTACCGCTTCCACCTGGTGCACAGTGGGGCGACATCGGTAAGAAACAAAAACCCTAAAATAGAAATTATGTTTTTATGTTTTAATGTTATATATTTTTTATGTGTAGTGATGAGACTTAAATGTTTTCATGCAGATGTCAGAGCAGCATGACCCAGGGAGTCTTCCCCACTAGATAGGCGATCCGGAGTCTGTTTTGTTCCACATGGCGATGATGTGATAGGGGAGTTAGAGGAGAACCTCGAGAGGTTAACTCTAGACATACCAGATACTTCGAGTGATGACCTCCCACTGAGGTACCAGAGGCCCACTGCAGGAGTACCAAGTCATTTCAGTAGACTGCTATGTCGAGTAGCTCGGGCAGTCATGTGTTACCACGAGCATCACTAGATGATAGGATGAATGATGTATTTACTGAAAGATGATAGACAACTTCAATATTTTTGTATGATGATTGTTTTTGCTTGAAAGCCTGAGTGCTTCAGATCAGGGCTCGTGACCTATTTTTTGTAAAACATTATATATATATATATATATATATATATATATATACAGACTTCTACTTTTGGTGTTTATGCGTCTCAAATGGAAAATGTATTTACATGAGTTTTATGTGTCTTTTACAGTTTATTTATAGTGAACGATGTTTGATTTTCATGTCATGAATCGGAAATATGCCAGTCTAGGATGTAATTTTCCAATGAGTTGGAAAATACATTATCTTCCCTAGGGATATGCCTATAGGTAATAGCTTCAAATGACCTCTCTAATAAACATACCCTCTAGAAAAGATGGAGAAGCACGGGATTCCTGATAGTATAGACATGGTTTAAATGACAAACCACTAGTTGTGAGTCCACCAAAACTACCAAGTTACGAACATCTTGGGAGGCAGCTTCAGTCAGGAGACCTATGACTGCTCGATACTCGGTGATATTGTTGGTAGAGGGACCAATATAAACCTCTCAGGAACTAACCAAATTGTAAGCTGGGGAATAGATAACCCAAGTAGCTGAGGAAAGATTCAAGGTGTGTCGGCAAGCACCATTAGCAAAGCCATAGAAATCCATCTGCTCTGCACGACCAAAACATGGTATAAACATATACAAACACTAAACTCAAAACCATATTGAAAATACTTAAGCACACTAAAAAGTCATGTAATATACATATATACAAGGTATTATATAGGAAATATCTAGGCATAGTACCTCTTCAGGTACAACCCATTGCGAGGTTGTCCTAAGGGGATTCCATCATAGTCCACGAGCTCGTAGGCCCCTTTCTCTAGAACTTTGGAAATAACGAAAGGACCGTACCACATGGATTTAAAATTCTCCTTCCCTAGTTTGTCATATCTCTGATCATAGGTTAAAACTAGGTCACCTTCGTTAAAGGCACGAGTTTGGACAGACTTGTCATATTGCGCCTTGACGAGTTTCTTGTGTGACTATTGTGATGAAGAACCACCGGAATATTGAACCACAGTGGGTTGATTTATAGGATTGGGACCGTGAGGACTAGAAGAGCCTCCAGGAGGATGACCACTGGGACTGCTGGGACCACCAGGACCACTAGGATCACCAGGACCACCTGGGCCACTAGGAGGAGGACTATTGAACCCTCCAGGACCCCTGGGAGGTAAACCTCCAGAGCCTCCAGAACCACTAGGAGGAAGGCCACCAGACCCTCTGGGACCACTAGGAGGAAGGCCACCAGACGCCCCAGGACCACCAGGAGGAAGTCCACCAGACCCTCCGGGACCACCAGGAGGAAGGCCACCAGGCCCCCCAGGACTACCAGGACTGTTAGGACCATAAGGAGAAAAGCCACCAGGCCCTCCAGGACCATTAGGCCCCCCAGAGGGAGGACTTCCATAAGGTGGTCCTCTGACACCCCCCATAGTATGTATAGGTATCCCTCCCATAGTTGGCATGTAGGACCAGTTAGGTTTCCCCCATGGAGTGAAAGTATTACTAGGATATGGAATTCTAGCATAAGGCATTCCTATAGGGGTGGGTTGGTAATTGATATTTCCTATAGGTACTTGATTTTCTATGTAACCATACCCCCAAGAGGTTTGATTGGTTACAGGTTGTGTTCCCAAGGGCTGACCTGAACTGGATGGGGGGTTAACCACATTCGTATGGGTAGGAGGGACATAGACTGCAGATTGCTCTATACTAGAGATTTGTCCATGACTATCTAGGATTCCAGTGATAGGTAACGTAGGTCATGCTGGCAGTTTCCCCTCGGCACTACAAGGTATTGATGAAATAGGAATCGAATGTCGTTCCCCAGGTGCGAAAGACCCGGGAGGATTTGGAACATACATAATATGGGAGGTGGTGAGGTTGGTAGTTTGACCTGGATTATGTAGAGTCACAACACGATCTAGAATAGGTTCAATGGGTTTCATAGAATCAATAAGTGAGCGATATCTCACAGGCGAAGGGTCTGTATTACAAGGAAAAATTGCCGAGCGAGGTGGTGGTGTTCCCAATATGTTATCTATTTTCTTCACAAGTTATCTTGCACGGAGAATAGATTCCTGGTATTGTCTACGTTCTTCTTCATTTGGTGAAATTTTTTCAGAAGAGGTTGGACGGGTTCCAAATGAAGCAATAGCCTGTCCCATAGAGGTATCCCAAAACAGAGCATTGGGACCATAATATGGATGGGTAGTATCATCAACATAGCCTTCTATGGGAGAATGGAAAGAAATATTACCCCCAAAAGGTTGTTGAGCCAAGGGAGGACTGTGTGAAGGATATGGATCTCCACTTTCTTCAACCACATTTTCTCCCACTTGGGAGTTGGTAGCATCTCCTTGGTCGATAGCTTCCATAGGATCTTCTCCTAAAACAGGAGTAAAATCAAGTGGAAAGCCTCGTACTCTTCTGGAATGTCTTAATTCAGCTAGTTTGTACAAGTCCTATCTAATCTAGGGTTTCAAAACTATAAAAAACACACCAAAATTTCCTCTACTCAAGCTACAGGACAAACAAGCAAACTTAAATGACAGGAGGAGTTCACATAGTCCAGTATCTCACCAGGATTGTCAAGACGGTGCCACTCGCGATATACCACAAGGGTACATGCGTAGTAATCTCCCCGAATGCTATTTTCAGTGTATGGATCCAAGCAAGATGACCAAAGGGATTTTCTCAGATAGATAAGGTATCCTAGTGGGGTCTCCCAATATACGCAAGGTACATGGGAGCTCAAATCGATAGTAGTGCTGTCTAATGCACAACCGTTCACAAGGGGCCTTCCTATATACAATCGAGTACATGAAGTACCTTTCTATATACCTCAAGGGTACATGAAAGGCCGTTTGATATACCGATGGTACATGGAAGAACCGCGCGAGTCCCGGGATGTAGTGTAGACGAGTAATGACAACTCCTACGCTTAACGACGCTCGAACATGTCTCTAGCCTATCACTCAAATTTCTATGTAAATTTTAAGTCTATAACTACTGTTAATTTTAAAGTGGATGGTTAGGTGAATGCATGGAATTTTGACAGAAAAAGTAAAACCATGCAGACATGTAGATGCAAATATTTCACTTTACCGTTCGAGGTATGCCTACTTATGGGAGGGAGAGAGAGTATTTTCTTTTCATTTTGAAAACCAAAAATTCCCAAAAAACTACTTTGAACAAATCAAATCCAAAGACAAGCAACACATTCCAAACTCATTTTTCTTTTGAAAGCAATCAGATGGGTAAGAGTCTCTTTTCCTAAAAGAAAAACAACAAGCACTCTACATGCATATGCAATCTATTTTTTCGATTTTTCTTTGAAACATAGATAGATCTAACTTAAAACTACACTATTTTTTATTTTGATAAGACAGTACTAATGCAAGAGAGACAAAAGAACAAAGGGAACCTGAAATCTTGTGAGGCTAATCAGAGATCTAGTGCCCTATGCTCAGTAATAATAATGACCTAATCTCAACAAAATTTTTTCTTTTTAAAAGCAAAAAGAATTCCTCTATGAAAAAAATGAAATTAAGATGATAATCGAGTGGTTTTTCTTTCAGTCTTTATAAATGAAATGAAAAGAGATCTAACTAAAGCCTAAGATTTCAACAAATCCTTCAGAATCACAACCAACAAGCATGAAAGCAAACGAATAATCAACAATCCTAACTTAGCTTTTGAATTCTTTCAATCAAACAAATTTTACCACAAAAATTTCAACCATGAGCATTTAGATTCAAACAAACAAGCCTGACAGTGCAGGGCTGAAAGCAAGCAAAACCCTACTTTTGCAAAAAACCACAAAAAACAAGTTTTGGAACAAGGCCTACATGGCACTGCGCTGGAGGGGTCTTTGATGGAGTAGTTCTAGACAAGCACCACTTCTGGATCACTACACTTAGGCAGTGGCACCGCTTATGGATAACAGGGTTCAGGCGGTGGCACCACTTATTTCCTACATCACATGCATGGTTCCCTGAATAAATCCAAAACACAAGGAGAATGAGATTTCATGTTAAAAATTTTTCAAATCAAGGTAAAGACTGATGAATTGACAATAAAAATAGCGGATAGATTCAAAGCAGTTCAGATCTGAAAGTTTTAAACCAAACTTCACTAAGTCAGATGGCAGATCTGACTGAAGAGAGTTATAGACTAGAGTTTGGATTTAGACAAGTGTTAAAGGATTGAGGAAGATCAGATCAACTGAAATTTTCTCCGTTCCCCAGCGGAGTTGCCATATTTGTTGTCAGGAATATTGCACCTTCTGCGGACATAAATTTTTCCTCTGGTCTGAATGGTTTAGATCTAGAACAAATGAGTGAACGATAAAGGATGAAAAACTTCCCTGAATGTTGTAAACACTTGGAATAATGTTTTAATGACGAACCTGTGTACTTGAAGAACATGTCAAACAAACAAGAACATCAAAGCTACCAAAACATTATTCACACATCCATACTAGTGACTAAGGAATCCAGTAACATATACATGTGAGATCAGTACAACAGATGTGTGGGACAAAAATTAGCTTTGCATTAAGAAATCAATGAAGAAGCTTATAACCATTGCCTTAGTGTTGACAAAATCCTCCACAAGAAAAACACCTCATCCCTGATAGCTCCAACTTGCTCTCTTGTGCTCTCCAATGGATTGGGATAGATAGTCAATTCAACAACATATCATTACCATTCAGTTCTCCCCCTCAACTATGGGACATGAGCTTGTATTTATATGTCTCAATGGATAGGGATAGTTGAGATAATTGTGGGTGAGGTGGCCATAAGATCCTACCAAGAGGGATCTCGACTCCAACCAACCCAGATTGATAGGGATAAGGGAGGACACGAGGCTCATGTTCTAGAAGCCTCAAGAATCCTCTTTTTTTCCATTTTTGCCAAGGGTACCGCTTATGTTCCCTTATGATAGAGCGGTGAAGGGTAAGAACCGCTTCAAGAACAAAGAATATACGCGGTGGCACCGCTTTTCTATAACAAGACTCAAGCGGTGCTGATCAAGGTACCACTCATCAGCTAAAGGGAAAGCACGGTGCTAGGGTTTTTTATGTATAATTGACATCCAGAGCATGTTTCCACTCCAAGTTTGGGATTTAGAGAAAAGATAGGTGTTAAGGATCTTATCACATGTTGGTGATAGGATTTGGGTATAACACTGGTGCACATCTTGATCTCATAGGCTTCACAGATTCAGATTGGGCAGGAGATGGGAATGATAGGAAATCCACTTCAGGATTTGTGCTTATGATCGGATCTGGGCCAATTTGTTGGTCCAGCAAGAAGCAAACAACACTTGCACTCTCTTTAGTAGAGGCAGAGTAATGGGGAGTTGTGAATGCATCTATTCAGGAAGTTTGGCTACATGGCATCTTGATAGAATTCAGGGTTCACACTTCACCTTTAGTGAACATTTATTTTGACAACCAGAGCATCATCAAAATTTCCAGTGATCCAGTTCAGAAGCAAATAACAAAGCACATTGAGGTTCACATGCACTATATTCGGGAACTAGTACATGACAAAACTATCACACTGCATTACTATCCTGCAGAGTATCATATTGCAGATATTTTCACCAAGTATTTTACTGAAAAGATATTTTCCTTTCTCAGGTATCTTTTAGGTGTTAAGGCTTGATTCATTGTTCTTGTTCCTGCTTATTTTGAGGGGGGTTTTTTCCCATGAGGTTTTCCCCTATTTCCTCAGTTTATTAAGCAACTTTTTTTTAATGTTTTATATTTTATATGGGTGACTTTTGGCCTTGTTTCCAGGGCCGATAGTTGTCCAAGTTAGGATTCAGGGGGGGTGTTAGGATTTATAATCGTCCCTTGTCCAAACCGTCTATTAGATTATATTTTCCTAACTTAGGAGTCATTTAGTTATTATTGGGTCCACTAGTACCATTGGTTCCACTTGGCCGAATGGGGCCACATGTACCAGTCACTAGAGTGCGAGAAAAACCTATAGAGGCTAATTGGAACTGACTGCACCTTCATTCATAAGCTTAGGTGCCTCCTAGATCAATCCCTACATTTTAGAAGCCACTGGGAGTGTCGACACCAACCTCCTCCAATTTTTTGCAGTTGGTGACTAGTGAAGCTTAGTTATGCTTTAGTTAGATATCCTCAAGTTCAATTAGCACCAGTTATGCATGTCTGCATGTGGGAAGGTGCCATCTCTAACCTACTTCTCACCTACCACTGTAGTTAGTATGGTTTGATTGATTGTAACTGATTGAGAGATTGGATTAGACATTTGGAGTTAGCCAATTGAACTCCGATAGTGATTTAGACACTTCTAGTTATCCATGTAGTCATATTGAGTTGGTAGATTTGAATAATCTCTCATGATTTGAATTCTCCTTTATGTAACACTGTTGTATACTGCTGGGATTAATGAAGTTTATACTGTAATTATACTGAGCAATTCTTGTCTGTTTCCTATGAGATTTGTTTTGTTTAGTGGATATTATTCATTCCTTTTCACTGCAAATAATTAAGAATCTAATAACACTAATTGCTTGAATATCAATGGCATATTAATTCTAACAAGGAAGCAGTGTGGCGATAGCCACAGGGATTTGATAGAGTCAAATCAGGTAGTTAATCCAGCAATTAAACCAATTAAGTGGAAATGCCGTTGGACGAGATGCACATTAATGGTGGATCTGACCATTAGATCAGGAGGATCAACGACAGATTTGGGTGATGAATGGTAGATTTGGTCATGATTATTAGGAAATCATTCGCATAGGTGATCCTACACTATAAGGAGTGGTAGGGTGCGACTTGGAGGCACCATTGTGATTATTGAGTTGTAGAGTTGAGTGAAGTTGAAGAGCATAGTCGAGAGTTTACTGAGAAATTGTGAGGAATGAAGAGTGAAGCAATGCCGCAAGAGATTTCGAGTGGGAGTCTTATGGATTCACCCATCATTGGTGTGTCGATTGAAGAAGAGGCGACTAACATGACGGTGGGATCATCGCCGATCATACAAAATAAGAGGGGGGAAAATCGACCCAAGTCACCTATGCAGAAGAAGAGGAACACGAGAACTTCATCCAAAGTGGAAGTAGAAGCCACAGAGTAGGTAGGGATATTGAGGACTGGAGTTGAAGGCTCCACAATGAGGACTGGGGTGACCACTATGGAAATCCCTGAATTTGTTCCCCCAAGAAAACCCAGTGCAAAGAAGCAGAAGTTGAAGAAGAACCAAAGGTATCCCATAAAGATGTTGGCATTGTCGATGGTAATGAAGTGCACCTTTAACATTGTGGCACGCTTAACAAGGATGAAGTACAAATACAATGATCGTCTAGTGTATACTGAGTGCACCACGGATACATTTGAGGCAAATACTGGGCTGGAGAGCGACCCAATGGTGCGCACCCCACAGCAGTGGGTGGTAGGATTGCAACAGTCGGGGCTTTTAGGCCTCACCCATATGACACACTTTGGTAGGTTGATGGAATCCAACACGTGTGCCAAGCAGTTGTTGCCATGCTTTCCTGGTGGTTATCTCTAGCTAGACCGACTGGTGCCAGTCATTGTCGAGTTGATATCGTAGATTACAGGGTCACCCATGCAGGGGCCTGATCCATCACAATACTTTTGTGACAAAGATAATGACAAAAGGTTGGATTGCAATATAAAGAAGAAATATGGCTTGGATCGCGACAAACATGCATACATCACAGATATAATCAATGATAAGGTTGTTTGTGTGGCAACACAAATTTTGGCCATTAAGGTGGTGCAAACAAATCGACCAAATCAGTGTACTTCGAGGGTAATCACATGTGCAGAGCTGTGCACCGAGGGTGTACAAATGAATTGGTCATTATTTATATTGAACCAATTGAATGAAGATGCAATAATGGTCTAGGAAGGGAAGTAGCGATTTACTTACAATTGGTTGATAGTTTTGATTTCCCTAGTTGCATGAATAGAGCCCAGGGATTACCAAGGAATAGATGTTGTGGTCGCCGAAGTCTGGAAGGGTGCGAGGTATTAAAATATTTGGCATCTCAGTGAGGATGAATGACTAAGGGATTGTGCAATATATTTTTGGATGTATTAGGACACGCTGCAAGTTGCAGCTACCAATATTCCGCACTTATATGAGGAAGCGGTGGTAAAATACCGATGGGTCGTGATATTCATAATGGGCCCACATGCAATCCATGTGCAAGCAAGCAAGAACCCATAAAATAATTGGTTATTCACTCAGTATAAGTTAACTGATGAAGAGATGGATGTGATAGTGGTTGATTGTCCTGCAGAGTGGAGGGATCCGATGAGTGCGGAAGAAGTATCAGATACAGCAGCGAGTTCTCCACCTGACACTCCGGTGGATAAAGCACTAGTGCATGAAAGCGATCAAGAGTCACGGGAGGAATATTCAAGGAATTTGACAGATTCAGAAGCAGAGTGGAGATACGAGGAGACTAGAACAAATCAGAGAGTAGAACGAGGTGAGGCAAGCAGTATAACGCCAATGGAGGATGAACAAGTGAACCACATCATTGTGGCAATCATGATGGTGACAACTGCAACTGAGACTCAACTGAGGAAGCATTCTATTGAGGTATTTTCAAAGGTAAAGTCGCAAATAAAATCTTTAATTAATGCAATGTTGGATAGGCTTCCCAAAACCCTTTTTGTAGTGGACGGGCGAGATCAGTACAGGGAAGGGAGTTAGGATCGTGCCAATTCCGCCACGTGCATTAGAAAGCTAGAGTGAGTATGTTGATGCCTCACTGCAGTGATTTGAAACAATCACATTAGAAATGAACAAGTTATCAACAGACACCTTGGTGGAGCTAAAAAAGTTGGCAACTCAGGAGCTAGTCATCCATGAGAATATCATTGGCGATCACCTATTAAAATTGGAGGAGCAAGAAGAGTCAGCGAAGCAGGATATTGAGAACTTGAAAAAGGAGCAGGATAGGCTAATTGTTGAGAAGGCACAACTGTGGGATGATAGAGCATGGTTGGAGAAGGTGGTTTCTTTTTCCTACCAGGACTTCCTAGAGATAGTGACAGACATGGATGCAAAATCCAAAGCTCAGAATCTAGGACTTGCAAGAGACCTAGAAGACTTGCAAGCACTAGTGAACCCAGGAACACCTCTAGAGAATGATGCTAAGCGCAAAATCACCATTGAAGATGCAGTGACGCAGATTGAGGAGAGTGAAAAAGAGTCCAAGGTGGTTACATATGTGACCACATAGTTTTGGGGTAGCGTGGTCCAAGACGAGTAGTTGGAATAGCTGAATACACAACTGCAGGAAGCAGAAGCACAGTTCGCTGCACTATGGACATCACTCAGAGCGATGCCCCCATTTATACAAGTCACGAAGGTGACGAAGTTAAAGGATTCACAATAGCATGTAACCAAGGTACAAGAGTGTCAGCAGTGATGCACAACTCAGCTTGAGGAGTTCCAAGATATTGGTGATAAATTGTCGTTGAAAGCCGTAACTGTATTTCAATTAGAATAGGAAGGTCGAAGAGAGGTGACTGCAAAGATTTCCGAACATCCACTTGAAAAAGATGTCACAGACTGCATGGGGATTGGTGCTGACAAGATGAAGGAGAAAGTAGAAGAATTCAAACAACAATATGAGGATTTCAATATCAAAATAAACGACAATACCATTTCTAGTTGACGTGGCTTGAGGGCGAGGCACAAGATTTTGTTGGGGGCCTATTGGCATGTGGTTTTGATGAAGATAAGAGGCATAACACCAAGGGCGATGTGGAATATAGAAGATTATGCACAAGACCAATGATGGGGCTCAAGGTGGGAAAGTATATAAAGAGTTGAATTGGTATTAATTTTGTAGTAATTGGTCATAGTTTTGTAGTTTTGGTCCAATTTAGTTAGAAAGTTGATCAAAATGGACCATTTTGTTAAAGGCGCAAGCCTATAAATAGATATAGGAATGTAATGTTGAGAGGTCCTTATGATATCACATCTTGGATCCTATGATATGCTATGATGTATGAGCTTAGTGAATCAAGAGATGAATGTTGAATTGTGATTTGCAGAAGATTGATCTGTGTTTTGTTGCAATTTTGAAGATGCTTTTCTGAAAACCTGTTTTGATACAGAAGTAATATGACATGATGGAGGTTGATGGAAAAACTGTGTTTCATGTCTTTATTCTTTTCCCATGTTGAATGATGCAGTTTGAATGCATTAATACCGCACTATGTCTGTTGTTTCTGAATGATGCGATTTTTCTGTGTTTTGAATCATGTTATGGTAATCGATTTATTTATGAGTAACTGTACTATTGCGATATGAATATGTTAACATGATATGATGGTTTATGATATGAATCCATGATAGTAACCCTAGTTTGGATCTCTGAAGTAATGTTGTAATAGCTGGAAAATAGATGCACAAACCCTCCTTCTTACTACAAAAACATGGTTTCGACAATTCTCCCTCGAACATATCGGGTGAGACTTCATCTGCTTTGCAGGTGTTGTTGGACAAGGTAAAACCTTTATGGGACAATGATCAGAAAGATCATTGAGTTAAGTGTGTTGAGAGAGAATGACCCCTGTTGACAGATATGTGTCAACATGTGGCAGACTTAGATTGGACTTGAAACCCTCCTAGGTTGACCAATAAGCTCCCAAACTACCTCAAACGGTCACGAATAGCCATGTGAACGTGGGTGAAGCATGACAGGGCATAAATGAGGGTAGGATAGGTTTGGTGGAGTGCATGGGTGAGTGGGAGTGTCTCTAGGCAGCATTTAATGGTCCAAAAGGGAAAAAAACCACCCAAACACATGCATGGTGAGCCTTTATTCAAACCAGTTCCCTATTTTAAGGAGTTGGAGCACCCCAAGGATTGAAATGTAATTAATGAGGACACTCAAGCTATTAGTTTAAAAAAAATAGGGCGCTTGGGTGCATTAATGAGTAAAAAATCCCCATATACCTAGCTAGACCAACATAACCAAGGTTTGGACCTATGACATAAGTAGAATACAAATGAAAATGTGTCCTAGGTGTATGTGACCATGGTACTATGTGGTATGATGCTCTAAAACCCACCCTTAATCTTGGCTTAGTGTAACCACATAAAAAATTGAGGCTGTGGCAACTAAGGCTCAAGTCACCTCTTACAAAAAATTTATTTGTCCATATGAAAACAAGGAAAGAGAAAAACCTCATGGGGAAAATCCTCCCTCAAGAATGGGCATGACACAAATATGATGAAAATGTCTTCAAAAGGTCTTATTATTCACTTGAATGAGCTGATTGAGTAACTTCTTGGTGATATACTTGGTGAATATTTTGTGGATTCCAAGATCATGCATCAATGCATCAATGTGTTGTAGACAAAGAACATGTGGAGAGGCCCCTTGAGGGTCATCATTTGCTGATGGAGGAGCATCATAAGAATGATTTTTGATACAACCATACTCTGATATGGAAGCATAATCAAAAATGGAAAATATATATCTACAAACTCTTTCCCAAAGAGCATCAAAAGATTCAACAAAATCAGCTTTATGTGTAGCTACTTGCGCACTAAGTGACAAAGACACTGGAACTAGCTGCAATGCAAACACTCAATTTTTTCTAGAGGAGGCCCTACATTGCTACTACAACTGTCTGAATTCAACCCGAATCTCCAAATATCTCTAATACCACATGAAAATATGATTCATATAAATATATAAGATCTAAGGGAATCCTCACAACTCAAGATATTCACAAATTATACAAAAAAAAATGAAAAGAGAAAAATTAACACATATGAATGGTGCCAATAATTGAGTTTATTATCACTGTACAACATGTAAATATGTGAGATAATTTCTATCTACATTAGATATAGGATCCTTAGAGAAACTTACAAATTGAATTTGGTGCAAAACCAACAAAAAACCATTAAATGAGAAGTAATTTACACATGCAATGTGAACATAAACAGGTTATATTTTGACTGTCTAACATAAAAACATGTTATTAATATGCTTATATTACATTAGAAATTTTTCGTGAGGCTTAGGAATCCCAATGTGACTATACAAGTGAAATTGGCCAAATTGGCCTCAATCCCCCCTAGGTGAACCAACCACACTCCAAATCAGCCCAAATGGCCACATATTTCTGTGTGGACATGGCTAAGGTGACATGGGGTCATCATAACACCTTTTCATTCATGGGTGTGGAAAAATAGGTGGGTGAGAGGCTCTAGGTGGCATTAAATGCACCAAATCAACCCAAAATTGGACAAACTCCACCTCTAGCGCTCCTAGTCAACCAAAATATCCACATTCAATGAATGAGAGTGCACTTGAAATGATGGGAGCACACATGTGGATGTTTTACTGATCTGGAGTTCTCATGTGGGTGTGAATGGACCAATTTAGTTGGTTATTGGTCCAACTAAGCACCCCAAGTCTAAAAAGATAGTGTATTAATGGAAAATGCAATAAAATTGACTAAGGAGTTAAGCTAAGGTACTAAGGGGTTGGATTACTATTATAACACCCTCCCTTAACCAAAAATGTAGTACAAATCATAAAATTAAAGAGTCCTTGGCAACAAAGGCTCAAGTCACCTCAATTACATAAATCAGAAAATGTATTTGTCCATATGAAGCGAGAAAAAGTAGGAAAAACACATGGGAAAAAACCTTCCCTCAAGAATAGACATGGGGATGAAACCTGCAATAAATAACAGCAATTAACCATCCATCACTCACCCCAAGAAAATATCTCAGGTAAGTGAAGGTCTTCCCTGTGAAAGTCTTGGTGAAAATGTCGGGAGTTTACTCAGTGGATGGGCAATACTGCAGTGAAATCACCCTGTCATGCACTAGGACCCGGATGTAGTGCATATGGATCTAAATATGATTTTTCCTTTGCCTCTGAACTAGATCAGTAGATAGTTTTATGGAACTTTAATTTTCCACCCAAATTGTGGTAGGAGAATCAATTATGACACCAAATTCCATAAGAATTCCCTGCAACTAAACACACTGTGTAGCTGCATTGACTGCTTCCCTGTACTCGACCTATGCTGATGAAAGTGAAATGGTGTGACGTTTCTTAATTTACCAGAAAATGGGACTTTCAGCAATCATAAATACAAAAATTGAAGTTGATTTTCTGTCAGTGGGATCTCCAACCCAATCCGAATCAGAAAATCCAGCTAGTTGAAGTGAAGCACTAGCTGAATAGTGCACACCGAAATTCTTTGTCCCCTAGACACACTGAAGAATTATTTTGGATTCCTTCCAATGGATCTCATGTGGCCAATGCATATGTATTTCTACAACACTTACATTATAAGATAAATCTGGTCTTGTATGTGTAAGATAGAGCAAACTGCCAACTAGTTGCTTGTAGAGTGTAAAATCTACCAATGGAGAATTGCCAAATTCATGCAATTTGATGCCAGAAAGAAAGGGAGACTTGGCTGCCTTACACTCAAACATGTTAAAATTACTTAGTAGGTTTTAATATTACTTTTTTTGACTCATCATGATGCCCCTTTCACTTTTCTCAATTTCCAAATCCAAAAATTGCCTTAGTAATCCTAGATCAATCATGGCAAATTCACTATGTAAAGATGAATTAATTGAACCAATTGAAGTGGTGAAGCTCCATTTAATTAAAAGGTAACTAACATAGAGAACAATAACCTGAAAAACACCATCATGTTTCTTCAAATATACATTAGTATCCTATTTGAATCTAGTGAAGCCAATAGAGAGCAAGAAAGCATCCATTTTAGCATACCAAGTCCTAGGGGCTTGCTTGAGTCCATAGAGAGATTTCTTCAGCCTAAAAACAAGTGAAGGATAATATTGGTAACCTTTATGTTTCTTCATGTAGATATATTCCTATATCTCACCATTCAAGAATGCACTCTTGACATCCATATGGTGCACTTTCCAACCCTTACTAGCTGCAATTGCTAGAACTAGTCTTATGGAGTCCATCTTTGCAACCAGTGCAAAGGTCTTGGTATAATCCACACCATGGAATTGAGAGTGGATCTTAGAAACTAATATGGATTTTTATTTCACATATAAACCATCAACAACAAGTTTGTTTTGAAATATCCACTTGCATTGAACAAGCTTCCTCTTGGGAGGAAGGGGAACCAATTCCCATGTCTCATTCTCTTGGAGAGAATGGAACTTTTCTTCCATTGCTATTTTCCATCTTGTGTCATTAAAATATTTATGATATGTCTATGGATCAGATCCAATTATCATATAGCAGTGCTCAGCAAGAGCACTCTCACTTGCAAAGGAAGCATTACTAGTTTGAGATATAGTCTTCCTGGGCTCTTGGGGATTTCCAACCAATTCCCGTGCAGCTTGTATGATTTTTTCACCCCACTTGGGCCTTGATGGTAAATGAGATACATAAATTTCATCTACAACCATAAAATATTCAGGAATATTAGAAAAAATAGAGCATGAATCTTCACTTACATCATCAAATTGTTGAGGAGAAGAGCATTCCCCTGGTGCAAACTCAAAATCTGGTATTTGTTCCTCTTCGAACTACACACTTGTTTCAAAAAATGTATTGAGTGTGGACACGTCAAAGATTTTGTAACATTTTTTATCCTCACCATACCAAACCATGATTCATTCCTTGATTTGTGGCTGCAAGGCCTTCCTCTTTTCAGAAGGGATCTGAGCCCATGCTCCAGATCCAAAAATCTTGAAATTTGAGACATTTGGTTTATCGCCAAACCATGCCTCGTAGGGAGTCTTTCCTTTGACTGATTTGTGGAATTATCTATTTTGTATATTAACTACACAATTAATGGCCTCGGCCCATAGCTTGGGACTTATATCCCTTGCTTCAATCATGGAAGTGGCCATCTCCTTGAGAGATCTATTTTTTCTCTCTGCCACACCATTTTGCTGTGGTGTATAGGGAGTTGAATGTTGCATTTGGATCTCACATTAATCACAAAGGTGCTGCATGTTTTTGTTGACATACTCCTTTCCATTATCAGTCCTAAGGATCTTAATCTTATTCGCACTCTGATTTTCTACCAATGCCTTCGAAATATTCAGTTGCTCAAAAATTTCAGATTTTAATTTGAGGAAGTACACCCAACAAAATATCGAGTAATGATCAATAAATGTAAGTACATACCTTGATCCACCATCTGATGGAGTGGGAAGAGGACCAATCAGATACTAATGTACCAACCCAAGTGGTTGTGTGGCTCTCCTTGCCATCCCCTTCTCATAGCATCGCTCTGGATGCTTCCCAACTACACACCCAATGCATGCTCCATTTGATGATTTGATTTTTGGAAGTCCTTCCACCATCTCATCTCTGTGTAGTTCTTGGAGGTATTTGTAGTTAATGTGAAAAAACATCTCATGCCATAGGTTGGAAGTCTCATTGGCATGTGAGAGAAGATCTTGGTCATTGGAAGTGGGGAGGAAGTTCGAAAACTTGTACATCCTCTCATGGTGGTCTGCATACCCAATTGCAACAACTTGGTTTGATGATATTTATGCAATCTATACCATGTCTGGAGTGAAGGTCACTCTCTTTGCTTCTCCTATATGGTTCATTTGATACAATGACAACAAATTTGCTGCAAGTTCTGGTACATACAACATATCATTGAAGTAACCATGCTCTAAACCAATCCTACCAATCCCCTTGGTCTGGATTTCTGAATCATCCCCCATTCGAACTGCTGGGCCAGAATTCAAATGCATGGAGGAGAAGATCTCTCTTGTGGCTACCATGTGTCTAGAATCCCCTGAATCAATGATTAAAGATGAGGAACTAAAGCTACCTGCTGTATAAATAATAGATCAATGCTATGAGCAATGATGCTAAGAAGAAGCACATGAAATAGATCTTGCTACTAAGAATTCTCACAAGCACACACAGGAAAAATAGAGAGAAGAAAAGAGACTGAATCACATGTATGAAGAGATGAATATTGGTGTGTATCCTTCCATTAAATAATTATGAATAATAGCGTACATAAATAGTACATCCCTCATAGGAAAATCGAGTTGTATGGAGACAATTCATAAAGCTCAAAAAGTTTGACTTACCAAAATATAACAAACACCCATAGGTGGCTAAAGCACTTCCAAAATATATCAAGGACCTCACGAATTGGAAAAAGCATGAGTAAGTTATCAAGGAGATGGAAAAAATATGATAATCCTAGAAAATCAAGGAAAAGTCATGAACGATGGGTTGGCAACAAAAGGACCCAGTTTCCTAGTTTGACTAGCTTTACCTTATCCATAGAAAAGTAAGAAAAGCAGGAAGAGCAGAATAAAGCAGAATAAAGCATAATTTGCTATAAAGTGATGTATACCAATTTTGGATGGTCAAAAGGTGGTCAAGATCAACCCAGAATTAGAAATAAATCATTCCTAGGATATAGATGGCATGCATTGACTTTAAGGTGCAAGTGGATGCCAACTAATTAAGCTAGTGGGTGAATAATTCATTATTTTATCCTAAGTTATGAATGGGTTTAATATATTCCAACACCCCCCTATAAGTCTGACTTTATGATGGTATGACAAAAAAATGGATGCATATAGGGCCCAACAACAAGGCTATGGTCACCCTTTAACAATTATTATGTCCAGAAAAGTGAGGAAAGAGACAAAACCACATGGGGAAAATCCTCCCTCAAGATAGGACAAGGCACAAAATTTGAAATATGTCTTAAACATATATTCATCTTCATTTTAATTAGCTAAATGAACTGCTTCTGGATGAAGGACTTGCCAAATAAATCATGAACTCCATGATCATGTGCTAGAGTGTAGAACCTACAAGAAGGAAGAGGAGAGACTCCTTGTATCTCATCAATTGATGAAGTAGGAGCATTATATGAATGCTTCTTGCTGTTGTCAAAATCTGATCTGAAAACATAATATTAAATGGAAAAGAGATCTGTGCATACTCCTTCCCAAAGAGTACAAAAATTAAGACAATTTATTTCACACCCAATTCCCTGAATATCTGCAAAATTGTGATGTGAATCACATGTCAATCTTCCAATATGATGTAGCACCTATATAGATATGATATGAGGCTGATAAAACTCTGATATATCATAAATGTTATCATATGGAACAACAAAGACAAAGGCTTCAGTGGTTCCATGAGGATATAGGGATAGACTAGGAAAATTATGAGCAATTGGGGAAAACTGATAGGTGTAAAAATCTGAATGATGGATGGGCATAAGATCTGAACCATAAGTGTTTAGAACAGATCCAAACATGTTTAATATCAATCCAATTATTACTAAGGACATGGATAACCAACCACTAAAATATAGGAAAGACTTCAAAGCATGTAAGATAAGTAACACTGCTTAAGAGACCAATGAGGAATCAACTAGTGAACTTGGGATTGTTGCCGCCTTTCACACACCTGGGGGGGGGAACGTGGCAGAAATATTCAAGCCACTAGGTGTGTCATTGGGGGCAAGTCTCGAGTCAAGGCTGTCACCTTGTTATTGACTCCTCCGTTTAGGATTAACTCCTAATGAAGCCAAGGGGGGTAGACCCTATTAAGTTACTAAGGAAAAATTATTTAGTATGATGATGTTAAACTGAATGAGTTACTTAGGAGTTTGAAATTTAACCATAAACAACCATAGATGACAAGATAAAAAAATGAGCACACAAAAGCACAATGCTGAGACACAATATATATATATATATATATATAGAAATAAAATAGCGAGTGCCTTAAAATGGAGTCATAAAATAATCAATGTACTTACATGTGCTTGTAGTGAATGTTTTGCGATTGCCTCTTGGTACTTTTTAAGTTAATGTGAAATATGAGTTGATTAAAATTAGGTGAGGGGGGGGGGGGGGGGGAACTCCAGATATACCCGAGGGGTACTTGGGTATGTCCAAAAATAAACCTTCATGGCTAACCACAAGGAATGCATGGGATGAATGGGGTCTCTGAGACTATGTTCATAATAAACCCTAAGGTGTAACAGAGATCAGAGCCTCGAGGTCATTGTCCAGGATTTCCCACTTCCTTTGGGTATTTTGCCACCGTTTACGGTTTGATCGAGGCATTGGATTTTTGCCTGATGGTGGTTAATTGGGGATGGTGAAAAATAATTAATCTAGTCACTCACGTTGATTCTGATGTAGCTTGAATGATTGGATGAACCACATCCAAGTGCAGAGCATACACACCGGAGTCTTGTCAATTTTAGTAAATTTTATAGGATGAGTTTTTTTAGAAAGAAAAACCTTCCAGAAACCTCTTTCAGTCCAAGTGGACCTCAATCAAGGAATCAAGGAAGGGGTTGATTTTAGAACAATTTCTTACATAAATTAATGATAAGCAGCAAAAGAAAAGAAGCAAACCACATGTTCTCTAATTATTCCTACCACGCATCTCTTTCCCCTTGCGGGTCAATTAGGAAGTCGTGGGGTAAGTATTCAAGTTACTTTGATACTATAATATGCAATATATGATAGAGTAATAAAATCATGTTATTCTGCATGAATGAAACTAATCTAGAGTGAACAAAAATAAGACAATGCAAAAAATGGCAAAAAAGGCGTGAATCCCCTAGGGGGTATGGGGAATGGGCTCGACCGAGCCTATTCGGAGAAATTTTTTATTATATGCTGTTACAATATTAGTAAAATTATCTAAATCCTCTTGTCTCTTATACAGGATGAAGCCAATATTTTACAAATTGCCCAAAATTAAAATTTACAGTTAAAAGGGAGACCCCTGGGGGGATTCAGATGATCCAAAAGCCACTTTTGAACAGAAAATTATCCTCTTTATGTTATGCCTGATAAAATAAAGAGATATTATTAGAATGACCCAAAAGAAATTTTAAAGTACCTTTGGGTCAGCCTACTTTAAACAAAAAAAACTAAGTTAAAACTAGTTAAAATGGCAAAAAAGGAACCAAGGAAAGCAAGCTTTCCTTGGGATATTGGCTTGCTGTTTGGGAAGCCAATGAGATGTGCACTGATTTCCAGATTTTATCTTTTAAAAATATAAACATAAATCTAATGCATGTAAACTGTGGATTCTCTTTAAATTGTCATGCAAAATGGACGATTTCCCTAAACTAGATCTAGAATGCTTAATGAAACCTTTTAGGAATGAGATCTAGAATATGAGACTTGAAATAATAGATCTATGTAAGTTCTACTTTAATATTATAGATATGAATAATGACAAATATTGTAAACAAAGTAACCAGGTAAAATTGGATTTTTAGAAGGAGGAAGAGAGAGAAAGAGTGCTGGAAGCCTTGAAGATCAACCACAGACCTTTACGATGGAATGTCGAGGGACTATGCCTTTGAAAAAGTTTCAGAGAAAGTGAGGAATTAAACTAGATCAGTGCCCTCTCCAAGCTAGGAACCTGCAACTTAATCCAAAGGCTTGCCAAAATGCTTGTGAGATCCGGTTAATACATAAACAGAGATATTAGAATAACATGCATATAAACTTATTAAACATGTTGAATCTAGATCTCTAAACATGCATAAAAAGGAAAGAGATAGCCAATAAACTTATTAACAAACTCCTTTCCTATCAAGATCATAAATAAACTTATTATCAATATCTTTAGCAACTTATGAACATAGATGCATGTTACCTCAGTAAAACATGGCAATGTTCATCCACACACACAATATCATGAAACCATCTTTCCTCCAAAGCTTTTCTTTATTTCAAATGAAAAATAGCAATAGTACAATAGCTACAGCACCTCAATCCCAGTTCTAACTAGCTTGGAAGAGGAAATATGTTCTTTATTTATAGCAAAAACATGAGATATAGCCTAGCGGGGGCAGAAATCCCAAGGAGAGAGAGACTGTAGCTACATGTGGAGTGAATCTAAGCCTGATTTGAGTCTATCTAAGTCCGATCTAAGTCTCACTGAATGCAACTGTGAATCGAAGAGTTGATCTGACTGACACCTCAACCTGCTAACTGAAGCATCCACCAAAACTCATCCAAATGAGCCCACACGTGTGGAGGAGAGAGGGAGGGAACAATTCCCAAGATTGCATGGATAAATGTACTCTCTAGTTAGCCCAGATCACCTCCTTCTGTCAAGGGATGGTCAGATCCAGTCAATCCCAAGCCGATGAGACTGATTTCAGTCAAATTGGGGCAAATCCCAATGATTTAGGATTTGGGGTTTTCTCCATTATTTAATTAATTTATCAATTAAATAATCAATATTTGATTTTTAGGGATTTTTTACCTAAGTGATGGAAAAACCACTCAAAACTTAGAAAAAGTGGGTCTATGGGTTTACATGGTGCTCTGAGCTTGAAAATGAGCAACCCCATGACTAAAACTGATTTCCGAGCCCACTTTTATTACAAAACCAATTTTTCTAGTTAGACTATTAAAGAATAGCCTAAGTTTTGTGGAAAAATTAAAATTAAAAAAAAAACTTAAAAACTTAAAAAAATTAAAAACCTAGGGTGACTTAGACATGTTCATATGACTTGACCATAATTCCTAGCATGTTTATACATTAAAACATAGACTCTAATAACCTCAATGGGCCCAAATGCCAAGCCGACCACCCCAACTTTGGAGGTATTGAGTGAAAAACTCAGAAATTATAAGTCATTTATTCAATAACCAATAATAACCAAGGGAAAAAATACCCTGGGCTGATCAGATTGACAAATAAAGTCTAAGAGATTGAGACTTTTACAAACACTGTCATGCTAGAACATTTTATTACAACTCCCCTATAGGGTATGAACATGTGATATAGTACAACAAGCACTTCCTAGAAGCACTTCCAAAGGTCTTCTGAAGTCCGAACAAATCATCTTTGTCCGGTTCACCAAGCTCACTTGATAAAAAACCACTAAGTACAACTTAGGTGGTAACATCTGGCTCCAACTGTGGGACGTGTGCTCGAACTGGTCATAGGGCAAGGACAGGATACGAGAACACCAAAATCTCTGGTTTATACACCCTGTAAAAACATCTCAACTTGACAAGAAAAAACTTAATAGCACAAGCTTTATATAAAAACCAAATGAACCATTAAGCTGATTTATTTAAACAAAATAAATGTAACTAACTAATGATTTTATTATTATTATAGCTAAGTACAAAACAAAAATGCGGAAAGTAAATGCTCTTTTTCAAGGAGCTTATTTTCCTACTCTAAGTATGATATAAAATGATTAAGTGTAATAAAAAATCCAATGTAACCACCTAAGCATTTTATTAACATAAATTTTTTTCCTTGTCTTTGCTTACCAGCCAAAGTAAGGATACTTTATTCAAAAAATGCAAACCTGTGTGATGACCCAGAATGGGTGGGCTGGATGGGAAATCATAGGCATGAATAATGTCATAAAAAATCTTCCCAAACTGGTATGTGCTCATGCAGGCTGCTTCTATCCATGACTGGATAGGACTAATATACCAATCAACATGATGAGGTGGTCTGACTATATCATCATACTTATAATCGAGGCTTACTGAATGATAACTCATTGTATAAGCACCAAGCTGCTCAAAATCATAAGGAACCTATATATGTGAAGAATATGGACGAGATTGATATTCCACTGACTGCATCACATCTGACTTTTCACAATACTGCTTCTTAATATCTTCATTATTGATACCTTTGTGCGGCTCTGCATGATATGAATCTAGATAATCATGTGAAAATTTTGAATGCTCATCTTCCATACTAAGATTTTCCCAGGTATCTACACTCCCTTCTATGGATGTATCATATATTGGACTTCCACAAATTTTTGAATAAACACTGCCCTTGCTGGACATATCATGGATGGGATTCTCAATAAGATTTTCACAAGTTGGATTATCTATGAAATTCCAATAGTCATCACTCCCATCCATGTCGTATGTGGGGGACTCTTCATCCATGGCATCATGCTTCTACCTATCCATGTCTTCCTTGTTGGTATCACATCCTAAGATATAACTACCCTCCTCCTGTTCATAATAATCATCCTTCAAAGTTTTGGTTTCAAAGATATTACAAGAAGTTAATCCTTCCAAAAATTCATCCCTAAGTGATGAACATAGAGGAGTGTCATCATACACATCATAAATTTCTTCATAAGTGTCGATCTCTGTAATGGTTTCCTCATGAGGGATTTCTGGAAGAATATTAGCATTGCAACAAACTTGAGAACACCTCAAATATTCAATGTTTTCAGTTATGGTGACATGAGGAGAGTCTTTAACAATGTGTTCAATCATGAGTTCCTCGTGAAGCTCTTCAATAGGATCATCCTGAGTGTCCTCATCTATAATGAAAGTCATGGGCTCCTTTAGCTCATTTAGGTAGGCGAGGGTCCTTTCTAAAACCATCATCATATCTCCCTCACCATGATGCAACCTCTCAAAAAACATAGCACATAAGTCTTCATGGGAGGTAATGCATTTATCAGGAAGACCACAAAACCATGTCCAAGCCTTCCTTTTAAAAGAATGAGCAAATATTCGCATCACATTATCCCTATGAAGTATGTTGAGTTTTGTCACAAACGAAAAAACAAATATGATGTGACAGAAAGCTGAATCACCATCTCCATAAAAAGTTGGAGCTTGGGAATATCTTTCATCCTGGAGATAAGGTTCATAGTTAGGAAATCCCGGGATGCCCGAGAAATCGATGGCAGGATATGCACTAGAAATTAGAGCACCATAATCTTCATCATCCATAATGGCTTATCAGTAGCATATATCAACCATGTATTTTATACTGAACTGGAGCAGCCAAATAATGAGCATTTAAAGTTTTACTATGTTTTATGAGCTCATCTACACACAGCAAGTCTCAACAAAATTATGAGAAAGCAAGGTTTTATCCCTCCAGTGGAGTCGCCATGTGAAAAAGAAAAATAAGCATTTATAAATCTTTTCACAAAAACTATTTTTTACTTTTCTTTGTAAAAATAAAAACTGAAAAAAGTCAGTGGAGTCGCTAGATGAAAATTAAGGATCTACTCTAAGCATTCATCAAACAAAGCAAAAACAAAAAGGAAGAAAACAAAAGTCGTACTTCGGGAATAAAAAGATTTATCCCCGAGAATGGTGCCAAAAAGTGTTGCCACCTTTCACACAGCTGGGGGGGAACATGGCAGAAATATTCAAGCCACTAGGTGTGTCCTTGGGGGAAAGTATTGAGTCAAGGCTATCACCTTGTTCTTGACTCCTCTGTTTAGGCTTAACTTTTAACGAAGCCAAGGGGCATAGGCCCTATTAAGTTACTAAGGAAAAATTATTTAGTATGATCATGTTAAACTAAATGAGTTACTTAGGAGTTTTAAATTTAACCATAAACAACCATAGATGACAAGATAAAAAAATGAGCACACGAAAGCACAATGCTGAGACACAATATATATATAAAGAAAATAGCCAGTGCCTTAAAATGGAGTCATAAAATAATTAATGTACTTGCATGTGCTTGTAGTGAATGTTTTGTGATTGTATCTTGGTACATTTTAAGTTAATGTGAAATATGAGTTGAATAAAATTAGGTGAGGGGGGGGGACTCCAGATATATCCGAGGGGTACTTGGAGTATGTCAAAAAATAAACCTTCACGGCTACCCGCAAGGAATGTGTGGGCTGAATGGAGTCTCTGAGACTGTGTTCATAATACACCCTAAGGTGTAACAGAGATCGGCGCCCCGAGGTCACTGTCCAGGAGCTCCCACTTCCTTTGGGTATTTTTCCATCATTTACGGTTTGATCGAGGCGTTGGATTTTCGCCTGATGGTGGTTAATTGTGGAAGGTGAAAACTAATTAATCTAGTCACTCACATTTCTTTTGATGTAGCTTGAATGATTGGATGAACTGCAGCCAAAAGAAAAGCATACACACCGGAGTCTTATCAATTTTAGTAAATTTTACAGGATGAGTTTTTTTAGAAAGAAAAAATTCTAGGAACCTCTTTTGGTCCAAGTGGACCTCAATCGGGGAATCAAGGAAGGGATTGATTTTAGAACAATTGTTTATAGAAATTAATGATAAGCATCAAAATAAAAGAAGCAAACCACAGGTTCTCTAATTATTCCTACCACGCATCTCTTTCCCCTTGCGGGTCAATCGGGAAGTCATGGGGTAAGTATTCAAGTTACTTTGATATTTTAATATGGAATATATGATAAAGTAATAAAATCATGTTATTATTCATGAATGAAACTAATCTAGAGCAAACAAAAATAAGACAATGCAAAAAACGACAAAAAAAGGCGTGAATCCCCCCAGGGGGGATGGGGAATGGGCTCGAAAGAGCCTATTCAGAGAATTTTTTTATTATATTCTGTTACAATATCAGTAAAATTATCTGAATCCTCTTGTATCATATACAAGATGAATTCAATATTTTACAAATTGCCCAAAATTAAAATTTACAGTTAAAAGGGAGACCCCTGGGGGGATTTGGATGATCCAAAAGCCACTTTCGAACAACAGATTCTCCTCTTTATGTTATGCCTGATAAAATACAGCAAGATTATTAGAATTAAATATTCCCAAAATCACTTTTAAAGTACCTTTGGGTCAGCCTACTTTAAACAAAAAAAAACTAAGTTAAAACTAATTAAAATGGCAAAAAAGGAACCAAGGAAAGCAAGCTTTCCTTGGGATCTTGGATTGCTGTTTGGGAAGCCAATGATATGTGCACTGATTTCTGTATGTTATCTTTTAAAAACAAAAACAGAAATCTAATGCATGCAAACTATGGATTCTCTATAAATCGTCATGCAAATCGGACGATTTCCCTAAACTAGATCTAGAATGCTTAATGAAACCTTTTAGGAATGAGATCTAGACTATGAGCCTTGAAATAATAGATCTATGTAAGTTTTACTTTAATATGGTAAATATGAATAATGACAAACCTTGTAAACAATGTAACCAGGTAAAATTGGATTTTTAGAAGGAGGAAGAGAGAGAAAGAGTGCCGGAAGCCTTGAAGATCAACTGTGGAGCTTTCCGGTGGAATTTCGAGGGACTATGCATTAGAGAAAGTTTTGGAGAAAGTGAGGAAGAAAACTAGATCAGATCCCTCTCCAATATAGGAACCTGCAACTTAATCCAAAGGCTTGCCAAAATGCTTGTGAGATCCGGTTAATACATAAACAGAGATATTAGAATAGCATGCATATAAACTTATAAAACATGATGAATCTAGATCTCTAAACATGCATAAAAAGGAAAGAGATAGACAATAAAATTATTAACAAAATCCTTTCCTATCAATATCACAATAAACTTATTATCAATCTTTAGCACTGGATCCACAAAAAATGAGCAAGTTATGAACATAGATATAGGTTACCTCAGTAAAACATGGCAATGCTCATCCACACACACAATAGCATGACACCATCTTGCCTCCAAAGATTTTATTTATTTCAAATGAAAAATAGCAATAGTACAATAGCTACAACACCTCAATCCCAGTTCTAACTAGCTTGGAAGAGGTAATCTGTTCTTTATTTATAGGAAAAACATGAGATATAGCCTAGGGGGGGCGCACATCCCAAGGAGAGAGAGACTGCAGCTGCATGTGGAGTGAATTTGAGCCTGATTTAAGTCTATCTGAGTCTGATCTGAGTTTCATTGAATGCAACTATCAATAAAATATCTGATTTGACTGACACCTCAACCTGCTAACTGAAGCATCCACCAAAACTCATCTAGATGAGCCCACACGTGTGGAGGAGACAGGGACGGCAAAATTCCCAAGATTACATGCATAAATGTACTCTCTGTTCAGCCCAGATCACCTCCTTCTGTCAAGGGATGGTCAGATCCAGTCAATCCCAAGCCGATGAGACTGATTTCAGTCAAATCAGAGCAAATCCCGATGATTTAGGATCTGGGGTTTTCTCCATTATTTAATTAATTTATCAATTAAATAATTAATATTTGATTTTTAGGGATTTTTGACTTGAGTGATGGACAAATCAATTAAAACTTAGAAAAAGTGGGTCTATGGGTTTACATGGAGTTTTGAGCTTGAAAATGAGCACCCCCATGAATGAAACGAGCCCACTTTTATTACAAAACCAAATTTTCCAATTAGACTATTAAAAAATAGCCTAAGTTTTGTGGAAAAATTAAAATTAAAAAAAACTTAAAAAATTAAAAAAATGAAAAACCTAGGGGGACTTAGACATCTTCATATGACTCGACCATAATGCCTAGCATGTTTATACATTGACACATAGACGCTAATAACCTAAATAGGCCCAAATTCCAATCCAACCACCCCAAATTTGGAGGTATTGAGAGAAAAACTTAGAAATTATCAGTCATTTATTCAACAACCAATAATAACCAAGGGAAAAAACACCCTAGGCTGATCAGATTGACAAATAAAGTCTAATAGACCGAGTCTTTTACATACACTATCATGCTAGAACATTTTATTACAACTCTCCTATGGGGTATGAACATGTGATATAGTACAACAAGCACTTCCCAGAAGCACTTCCAAAGGTCTTTTGAAGTCTGAACAAATCATCTTTGTCCGGTTCACCAGGCTCACTTGATAAAAAACCACTAAGTACAACTTAGGTGGTATACAGGGATCTGTATAGTCCTAGGATTATTCAGAGGTATGATAGATGGTATGGATGGTGGTATTATATGTGTATCAACTTGTAAATATTCTTCTAAAACAATATCCAAGGAATCACATATAAGCATATCAGTAGACTCATGGGAATACACTGGTAATGAATCCTCTATATGAAAGGAGGAAAGAATGAGATGTTCACAATATTCAAGAAGGCTCTGAGTATTGATGCCAAGAACATAGGAGGAGATGCTGAAGCACATTATATCATGTAATTTAAGTGGTATGACACACATAAGGCTTGATGTGGCTAAGCAAACATCCTCGAAGTCACTGGGTTTTGCACCATCAATGAAAGAGGTATGCACAAGGTGTGAAGAATCTAACACATAGATATTAGAATCTAAGATAAGAGATTTATAAAACAATGAATGGGTTATAGGATCATCATCAATATCAATATCAGCTCCATATGTTACTTGTTTTTCATCAATAGAATCACAAGAAGAAAAATTACCTTCAAGAGACACAGAAAAAGATGGCTCTTCATCATTTGCTTCTTCATTGAAGGAGGAAGCATTCAAATCAAGGAGAGTAGAAGCACCATGAATGTAATGTCCTGGTTTTGACCCCGTTTGCATGATGTATATAAATTAATTAATCATGGCGAGGAGGTAAAGGCAAAAGCTCCACCATCGATTTGGTTGTGTATGTTTCGGCAATAGGTATAGTTGCCGATGGTATGTCGTGCTATCCCGCACCTTATAATTTTACATCATGTAAATACACACATCAAATAAAACTAAAACCACAACCAGCTACGGAAGTGCAACCTTGAATGAAAAGGGCATGGTTCCAAAGGATAAGGGGTGGGGGATGTCAAACCTTGGTTTATGGGGGAAAAACCCATGTTTTGCCACCTTTCTTGTCTCACCCAATCTCACCAACCTCTTCAATGTCTTGGTTTTGGTTGTTGGGGAAGTTATGGAGGTGGGTGTGGCAGGCTATCAGTCCTTTTCCCACATGCCCACTCCACCCATGACTGCATTCACTCCCCACACTTTCACGACTATGGGAGGTTACTCTCACACCGGATCTTTAACCTTCACGATGGTGGCCTGCTCATTCTTCCTCTGGATGGTCGGTTTGTTCCTTCGGTTGGTCTGTTGATTCGCGTGCAGAAGCGGAGATGTTTCTCCTCACGTGCAGGCTAGGATCATCCTGTAGAGAGAGACGTTCTGCTCTCTCCTCACGCACATGAATTCTGCGTTGATTTCCTCACGCAGGGAGCGGATGCAATTGCCGCTATCACCCAGGATTTTCGGGTGTAGGAGCCATTCATGCTCAGGGCCGTGTATGCGGCTTGCTGTTGACTTCACCCACATTTTGGGCTGTTGCTATTCTTCCCATGATTTTCGGATGTGGCTGTGAGTCCGATTTCTTCCTCAATTGGGGATTGTGTGTGTTTCGCCCATGTTTGCATGAGTTGTTTCATTCTCCAGCGTTTGTGTGGAGGAGCTGTGTGCTGTGGATTTCCAGATCCGTTGGCTGAGTCTCCCATGTCTATGCTAGGAGTTCTATTTCCTTTTCCTTGTTCTGTGGGCTGTGGATTGTTGCCACCATTTTTATTGTGAAATTGGGTCGCTGTTATACCCTGGTTTGGGTGTTGTTGCTGAGTTTTTTTGGCCACGTTAGGGCCAAGAACAACTATGTGTTGCCTTGTGGGCTTGAGCTGTGTTCATCTTCTGTTTGGGATTATCCCTGGTTGCCTTTGCTTCTTCACAGGGCTGTGAAGGAATTGTGTTGTTGCGGTATGCAGTGGTTGGTCTTCGAACTGTGCTGGCTTGGCTGATTTGTTGATGGCCTGGTAAACCCAGCTGTGTTGGTTTGCTGAGTGTGTCCCCTAGCTATGTGTAAGCCTGCATTGACCCTTATCCTTGGAGGAATCATGCCCAGCTCGGGGGTGGCGGCATTGCTGAGAGATTGATGAGCAAGCTGGCCTATGGTTGGGTGGAACGTTGCAGCGACGTAGCTGGTTGCGGTATTCTTCATCAAAAGATAAGTACTGCTGGTTACTTCATCTCTGCAAATTATATTGATGTTTGATGAACTATGATGAACATGATGAATGCTGGAAATGTATGTGTTTTGCTTCCACTGAATGATTGAGGAATTATGCATCTGGGTATGCTTGTATGTTATGCATCCTGTTATGGATCATGTTAAGTTCTTACACTTTAGCATTTACCCTGTTTATGTTCATGGGGCTGTTTTCCTGTATGCTTGGTGTTGGCCGCGTCCTCTTCGCCGGTCTGAGGGATGGGGACATGACAATGAACTATATGAGAAACTTATTCATCATGATCAAATTCATCAGAGAATGTAGAGGACAATAAATATTGAGAGAGAGAACAAGAGGCGATGCTGGGTTCGCTCCATGCTTCATCTTCTATTTCCTGCAAACCAAAAGCTTTGTCCAAATTTTTCCAAAGCTCAAATGGAAATTCAGCAGAATCTATGAGATGATGTATATTTGGAGACATTGCCAAGCACATGATTCCATAAGCTATATCACAATTATTTATCCAATCAATATTCTCTTCATAAGACTCAGGTTCTCTCAATGCACCAATGGAGACATCAAAGAGACATTGCCTCTTCAAGTATGCGCTCATCTTTGCCTTCCAATCAGTATAGTTGAAAGGAGATAGTATAGGAACTTTTGAATCCATATAGAATTTGTTTATATTCTATAGGAGATACTCTCTGCAACCTACAAAACAAAACTAGGAGAAAATCTTGTAAGCTATACAAGCTCTTCTTCAGACAGGGATAGGAGACTGGATGCACTCCTCAACTCTGTAGAAAATGATCAACCTTGCTGCTCTGATACCATGTAGGAGATGGAAAATTCATGCTCCCTGTAGCTTTGATACCGTGAAAAAATAATAGATCAATGCTATGAGAAATGATGCTAAGAATAGGAATAGGAAATAGATCTTGCTACCAAGAATTCTCACAAGCATACACAGGAAAAATAGAGAGAAGAAAAGAGACTGAATCACATGAATTAAGAGATGAATATTGGTGTGTATCCTTCCATTGAATAATGATGAATACTAGTGTACATAAATAGTACACCCCTCATAGGAAAATTGAGTTGTATGGAGACAACTCATAAAGCTAAAAAAGACTGACTTGCCAAAATATAGCAAACCCCCATAGGTGGCTAAATCACTTCCCAAATATATCAATGACTTCACGAATTGGAAAAAGCATGAGTGAGTTTTCAAGGAGATGGAAAAAGCATTCTAATACTAGAAAATGGAGGAAAAGTCATGAAGGATGGGTTGGCAACAAAAGAACCCAGTTTCCTAGTTTGACTAGCTTTACCTTATCCATAGAAAAGCACGAAAAGTAGAATAAAGAAGAATCTACTGTAAAGTGATGTATACTAATTTTGGATGGTCAAAAGGTGGTCAAGATCAACCCAAAATTAGAAATAAATCATTCCTAGGATATATAGGGCATGTATTGACTTTAAGGTGCAAGTGGATGCCAACTAATTAATCTAGTGGGTGAATAATTAATCAAATAATAATTAATTATTTTTTCCTAAGTTATGAGTGGGTTTAATATATTCCAACACTTTCTACCAAAGCATGACATTTCTCCTTTCCATCTGAGCTGGAGGTGCCATCCTTCTTCCTTGCACTGTTTGGGATAGGGGTGTTGTTCTTCTCCAGCATCCACGCCATCTGGTCAATGGTTTTATTCATGCAAGAGCTTTCTGGATGCCATTCCTTGTGGTAATAGGTGCATTTGGTCTTCTCCTTTCTGTTATTTTCCTTCTCCTTGGGAGGATTCAAATCCCCATCACTGGATTTGGGTTTTCTATGGTTTCTTCTTCTCTGGAAGCTTCAAATTCTTTGCCTTGGACTTTCCCTTCTAAGAATTCGAAACTCCCATGGCCAAGGATTGATCCTTAGCCTTGATGGTTCCCATTTGGACTAGCTTGTATTGCTCCTAGGTGAGGCACTCCATGAAGCTATCTAGACGTGGAATTTTCCAGTTTCGAAGTGTTAACTTGCCAGGATGGAATGTGCTGACAAAGACTGAGAATTCTGGCCCCAACTTCGAAAGGATGGACATAATCAACTGGTCCTGTTTCTTATCAATCCCACATTGATTTAGCTACAACAAAAGTGACTTAAACTTGGTTAAGAAGTCCTGGATACTGTCAAAGTGCATTGGGCTTAGGCTGATGAGCTCGTTCTTAAGCTGGTGTCCTCGTAGTTCATCAGTTTTCCCAAAGAGTGTCTCTAGTTTTACCCATAATTCATTGGGGGTTGTTAAACTGTCTATGTGGAACAAACGATCTCTTGAGATACTCAGGCATAACAATCCATATGCTTCATCCAATCTGTTGAAGTACTTTGCTTTCTCTACAACAGAGTTTGGCTCCACCTCTGTGCCCATCGTAACTCTGTAGAGACCCTTGGATCCCAATTGAATAACCATCTCTTCCTTCCAATTGAAGAAGATGAAAGGTGTTATTGAGATGTGGGTAGCTTCCATTTCTTCCTATTCTAATGGTAATGAAATTTCCGAATGTCCTACAAAAACCACTCAATTTTATCTGGTATTTCTCTAAAAATGTAGCTCAAAATGCTCTGAATTGATCTGTAACTCAATAAAATCCAGTCATCTATGATACCATGTGATAATTTTTATCTACACCAATATCGAGGAACCTTAGAGAAACTCACAAATCGAATTTGGTGCAAAACCAACAAAAAACCATTAAATGAGAAGCAATTTACACATGCAATGTGAACATAAGCTGGTTATATTTTCATTGTATAACATAAAAACATGTTAGTAATAGGTTTATATTACATCAGAAGTGTTTTTTGAGGCTCAGGAAGCCTAACATGACTGCACAAGTGAAATTGGCCAAATTGGCCTCAATCCCCCCTAGGTGAACCAAACACGCTCCAAATCAGCCCAAATGGCCATGAATTGCTGTGAAAAAGTGGTAGAGCTGAAATGGGGTCATCATAACACCTTGTAATGCATGGTTTTGGAAAAATAGGTGGGTGAGAGGCTCTAGGTGGAATTAAATACACCAAATTAGCCCAAAATTAGACAAAATTCACCTCTGGCGCTCCTAGCTAACCAAATTGTCCACATTCAATGAATGGGAGAACACCAGTAATGATGAGGGTGCAAATGTGGTTGTTTTACTTAGTTGGAGTGCTCATGTGGGTGTGAATGCACCAATTTAGCTGGTTATTGGTCCAACTAAGCACCTTAAGTCCAAAACCATTGTGTCTTAATGCAAAATGAAATAAAATTGACTAAGGAGTTAAACTAAGGTACTAAGGGGTTGGATTACTATTCTAACAATATGAATGGAACATGTTTATAACCAGAATAGATCCATCTAAAAGGGGATCTACCAAGCACTGAGAGGGATCAAATCTCTCAAGGTGCAAACCCTTTTTTAGAGTGGAAATGTCGAGGAAAGGTGTAATCCAATGTTTATGATTTTAGTTTATCTAATTTATGTTATTTTATATATATTAAATTCTAAATCATTTAAGTTTAATTTAAGCCGACATTTATTTTTAATAATATTTTATTAATTTTTTTATAAAGGACACGTGTCAACTCTAGGATGAGCACGAAAGGAGTTACACATGTCTCCCCTACTGGGCTATAGAATGCACCTCTTCGGTGTAATAAAAAAGGAGAAAATTGTTAGCCTTTGGAGGAAAATTGGGTGTAGACATGTGGTAGGCTTAGATTGGACCTCAAATCCCCTTAGGTGGACCAATGAGCTCCCAAACCACCTCAAACGGTCACGAATGGTTGTGTGAACATGAACTAAGCATGCTAGGACATAAATGAGGGTAGGATAGGCATGGTGGATTGCATGGGTTATTGGTAGTGGCTCTAGGAAACAATAAATGGTCCAAAAGAGCCAAAAACACCCAAATACCATGCAAGGGTTCCTCTAGTCAACCATTTTCCCTATTTTAAGGAGTGGGAGCACCTCAAGGACTAAGGATTCATAAATGAGGGTGTGCATGTCTCCAAAATGATGAAATATGGGTGCTTGGGTGCATTAATGAGTCCAAAACACAAAAGGACCTTGTTTGACCAACATAATCGAGGTTTGGGCCATATGACATAAGTACAAAACAAATGAAAACGTATACTAGGTATATGTGACCATGGTACTTGGTGGTATAATTCTCTACCAATGATCTATATGAATATATGATCATTTTTTCAAGATGAAAATGATCACAATGATCGTGAGCAATATTGGTCCACATATAAACTCTTGAGTCCACAAATGAAACCTCTCGATGGTGCTGAGTTAACTATTGGAGGGAATATATAATAAATTTAAATTTATTTTTGTGGTTGGTTGTGGTTGTGTGTGGGTGGGTGTGGGTTTCTGTCAAATATCATTGAGAGACGTGTGAAAAGAAAGGGGGTTTATGATTTGATATTTTTAATTGTAATATGTGTTGGGTTTATGCAAGAGACAAAGCGTTGAGTAAATTAGTTGTCATTGATGTCAAATCAGTTATTAGAAGTCAAAGATATGGTGGTAGAATGAAGGTTGCAAATATCCTGAATAACAAAGGAATAACCTTGTTACAGGTTGTAGGGTGAATAACAAACGAATAAACCTGTAGCAAGTTGAATGACCAAGATCGATCATACAATGTTGTTGCTGAATGAATTGTCGCAGAGGATTTTCACAAAGAAATCATGTAGATCCACAAATTCATGGTGAGATCCAAATTCGACCTGAAATCAATGGTCAAGAAGCATCCCACATGATATCCAACGGCCGAGGATTAGTTCCGCAAAAGATAGGTGGGAGAATGAAGTTTTGCAAAAGATCAAGATCGGATGGCTGAGATTAGTTTTGCCAAAAGATATCGACGATGCGGAAGGAAAAATGTGGAAAGGGAATTGCATTTAAAGATTCTATGAACTTGCAATATGCATCCTGCAATCTGGAAATCGACGGTCAGGAAAACAATCGCAAAAGATCAATGGTGTAGAATTGTTGTTGCGGAAAGAAGTTCATGGAAAATCGAGATACGATTTTGGGAAATGTTACATCCCGCATCTCGTATCCCGCATCTCGCAATATAGAGGGATCAAACGGTTGAATTTAGTTATGCTAAAATAGATCAACGGTTCAGAAAAATAAGTGTAGAAAGAAGTTTGCAGAGAGTCAAGATATGATTTTGGGAAATGTTACATCTCACATCCCACAAATTTGAATATCGATGTTCATGGAGAATCCCAATGAAGATCAACGGTGGGGAATTGTTGAAACATAAACTTGGTGTGGAAATACGATTTCAAGAGGAAATCTATAGAGTAGATCAACGGTCCAAAGAGGTTTGGACATAAGATCAAATGGTCTGGATTGTATTTGGAGAAGAATATTATGGAAGCACCAGAGAATGATAAACAAGGTTGCGGAAATGAATTCTGAGCTGTGAGAAGAACAAAACGGTGCATTTTCTGAAACTTAAAGATGAAATGATACGATGGTTGAATGGGTAGATGATGAAGAGGTATGTCTGTAAGTAAACAGTCACGATCCAAAATGAAAGAACACAGCTATGGAGAGATGCATTGGTAGGTAATAGGTAAAAGGTATTTATTGAATGAATGTGTAAATAATGTAGTGTCTCTGTTAGTAATCCTGATAGATTCCAAAGTGAATAGTTTTTCAACTATTCTAAAAGACTGAGAAAATCACTCTAGGATGGTAGGGTGGTGCTACGGCAGGCCACGGGTATGTAGGGGGTCAAAGCCTCCTTCTAGTCGTAGTTGGAGATGAGGGTGTTGTAGCATACTTTTCTGTTGAAACAGGTAGAAAACCATAGGGGTGTTGTAGTATCCTGATCTATAGTTGCAGACAAAACCTAGGGTGTGTTTTGCATCCTTTCTATTGCAACAGATAAACAATTTTGTAAATTCATCTTATTAATGAGTTTGTGTTGGTGGTTTTCTTTTTTGAGGTTTCCACGATAAAATATGTGTCTTGATTGTTGATTTTGTGTATTTTAAAAGTAAAAATTGAAAATACCGATTTACCCCCCCTCTCAGTATTGTGGGATAAACCAACAATTGGTATCAGATCGGGTTCCTTCACAACAACTTAACCACTGTAAGGAAGATTCCATCCAATAATTACAGTGGATCAACAAGAAGGATTGGACACTTAAAAACCTCCACTATTTACCAAGGAAAATTATGCTTACTGGAGTGTAAGAATGAGGTCTCATCTAATGTCCCTAGGATGGAAGGTTTGGCAAGCAATAGAAAAGGAGCTTAAAATAGGAAACCAATACCTTGTAGAAACAATTGAACTAGGTGAATATGAAGGTAATTCCAAATCCCTAAACGCAATCTTAAGTGGTTTAACAAACTCGATATTTACTAAAGTTATGCGATGCATATATGCCAAACAAGCTTGGGACAATTAGAAAATTATCTATGAAGGAGAATCCAAGGTCAAAGAATCCAAACTTCAAACATATAAAGGCCAATTTGAAAGTCTTAAAATGAAAGAAGAAGAGAATGTTGGTGAATAACTCCTTCGCATGGAGAAGTTGTTAATGCAATCAGAGGGCTTGGAGTAAAATTAAAAGAAAGAGAAGTGGTAAGCAAGGTACTAAGAACATTACCAATGAGATATGATCCAAAGGTATCCACCTTAGAAGAACGAGATGATCTTAAAAAGGTAACAATGGACGAGTTACATGGAATTATGACTGCGTATGAGATGAGAACATGAAAAAATGGATCTTCAAGAAAAGAAGCATCTTTTAAAGCCTCCATAAAATATCAATCATAAAACCCAAATGATGAGGAATCCTTTTTCATTAATAAACTTGAGAGAGGGACTGGAAAATACAAGGGGAAGTTACCTTTAAAGTGTTTTAATCATGGAAAGATTGGAAAATTTTCTTCTAAATGCACCTACACTAAACAAGATGAGAATGAAGAAAAGGAAAACTCGAAGTTCAAAATGAGTAAATCAGGAAACATGAAAAAACACCATGGGAAAAAGAAAATTGTTTACACCATGGAAGACAATGAAGATTCAGATGGAAGTGAAGCTGAAGAAACTGAAGTTTTATTTATGGGACTAGATAATCAAACCTCAAATAGTGACTTAGATATGGAAGGAGAAGTAGACCTAAGAGCTGAACTTGTTAGCACCTTTGAAGAACTTGATAAATGTAGAAAAAATAACAGATAGTCAAACCTTGGCATCTTTCAATTGGAAGCTCAACTCCTAGATGCCAAAAAGATTGAGGAGGACCTAAATCTACAGCTCAAAAGAAGAATACAAGAGTCTGAAAATCTTACAGAAGAAATCATGCAATTCAATAGAAAGCATGATGAAGGATCTATCAAATCAAAGTTTGAGAATAGCTCAAGGATTCTAGATGACATTCTAAGTAGCCAAATACCATCAGGTGATAGATCTGGTTTGGGGTTCGTTAAAGAAAAGAAGCCAGAGAGTTTTCCTGTCACAAATCAAGAAGGAAGTAAGAAAAGCTATGCTGAAGTACTAAAGACTCCAACTAAGAAGGAAAGAAGCAAGAAAGATGTCTTAATTTCTCAAGATAAAAATAGAAATAATCTAGCACCTAAGAGACCAAATAGATATCTATAGATTTTTTTAGGTCATTTCTTTGCTTGTAATAATTTGGCAATAAATCCTTAAACTATAGAACTGAAAGAATGGTTTCTGAATACAAGAAGAGTTCATCAAGTAATGAGTCGAAGGGAAATAAGAATCTTTTTACATTACTTCAAAAATATGACATAGAATGTTATAAATTTAATAACCATGGACATATGGAAAGAGATTGTAAACTGAAGACTCATACAAGGAATACTATTGCAATCAAACCTCAGAACATCAAACAAAAGAAGTATTGGAAATAGAAGGAAGAAATGGAAAGTTCCACGACTGCTTTATGTGCAACCGAAATCCAAAACTTATGGCACTTGGACAGTGGTTGCTCAAAAAATATGACCGATGACTCAAGAAAATTCATAACACTAAAAGATAATAAGGAAAAAGTCACTTTTGGAGACATTATGTCTTCCACAATATTTGGTAAAGGAACAACGTTTGTCAACAGCAAGATCAAAGAAGAAAATGTTTTTCTAGTTGAAAACCTCAAGCCTAATATTCTTAGTGTAAGTCAAACATGCGACCAAGGACACATTTGTATCTTTGACTCAGAAAAATGTGAAATCAAGAATAAGAAATCAGGAAAGATCGTTGGCATTTCTATGCGAAATACAAACACTGTATACATCTTGGAAAATGAAAACCAAAGGTACTTAAGTATGGTAGTTGAAAGTTGGTTATGGCACAATAGGTTGGGACATTTAAGTTTTGAAAATATTTCCAAAATAAGCACAAAGGAAGCTGTAAGAGATCTACCAAAAAATTTAGTTCCTCTAAACTCTGTATGTAAACATTGTCAACATGGGAAGCAAACTAGAGCTAATTTTAAAATAAAAGAACATATGACCTCACACCCTCTGGAAATAATACACACAAACCTTTGTAGACCAACCAGAACTAAAATCCCGCAAGGAGATCACTATTTCATGTTGCATTACATAAGGATGACATGGGTGGCATTCCTAAAAAAAAATCAGAAGCTTTTGAAAAATTCAAAATCTTCAAGGCAATGGATGAAAATGAGTCAGGTATGAAAATCAAGTGTCTTAGATCAGATAATGGGGGATAATTTACCTCAAATGAATTCAATGAGTTTTGTGAAGATCATGGAATTAAGAGACAATTTTCAGCTATAAAAACTCCTCAGCAGAATGGGGTTGTTGAAAGGAAAAACAAAACAGTCCAAGAAGCTACCAGAACTATGCTCAATAAAGAAAAACTGCCAGATTCATTTTGGAAAGAAGCTGTATACACAGATGTATACATACTTAATAGAGGGAAACTCAGAGTGAATAAGGATAAGACCCCTACAAATTGTGGCATGTAAGAACAGACTTAGTGAAATATTTTAAAGTATTTGGCAGTAGTTGTTACATCAAAAGAAACGAGGATGACCTTGGAAAGTTTGACTCCCGGACTAATGAAGGAATATTTTTAGGATACTCATCCACCAAAAAGGCATATAGGTGTTACAATAAAAGGTTACAGAAAATTATAGAAATTGCTGATGTAAAAGTAGATGATATAAAACCAAGGAAAGAGAAAAATATTGACAACATTGAAAATACATGCGATGATGAAATAAAAGAATTGCAAAAGGATGAGAGTATTCATAACGAAGAAGAAGACAAAGAGAAGGAAGATACACAAGAAGATGATGAAGACTTCCCTAGACCTGACACTAAATCTCCTTCTAGAAAGGTACAAAAGGATCACCTGGAGTCACAGATCATGGGTTATAAAAATGCTGGATTCAAAACAAGAAGACAACTACTAGATATGGAACAATCCCTACTCTCAATAGTAGAACCCAAGAACTTTACAGAAGATAGCAAAAGTGATGGATGGGTCAAAGCCATGAATGAAGAACTAGATCATATTGAGAAAAATGAGTCCTGGTAACTTGTCCCAAGATCTGAATATAATAACATTGAAGGAACCAAATGGATTTTCAAAAATAAGTTCAATCAAGATGGACAAGTAATAAGGAACAAAGCAATATTAGTTTGTAAGGGGTATGCCCAAGTGGAAGGTATTGATTTTGAATAAACTTATGCTCTTGTAGCTCGACTTGAAGCAATCAAAATGTTTTTAGCACTGTCATGCCATAAAAACTTCGAAGTATATCAAATGGATGTCAAGTCTGCATTCCTAAATGGAAAAATATAAGAAGAAGTATATATTGAACAACTTGAAGGGTTTCTCTTGTCAGAGAACAAAGACTATTCCTGTAAACTGAAGAAGGCTCTCTATGGTCTCAAACAAGCTCCAAGAGTGTGGTTTTCAAGAATAGACAATTACTTAAAACAACAAGGTTTTAAAAGAGGAGCCACTGAATGTAATATTTACCTAAAGATCAAATATAAAAATATGATCATTGTTGTTGTCTATGTGGATGATATCATATTTGGAAGCAATATTCAAATCCTAAGTGTAGATTTTTCCTCTGAAATGAAGAAAGAATTTGAAATGTCAATTTTGGGTGAACTGACTTTATTCCTAGGATTGCAAGTATACCAAACATACAAAGGAATTTTCATCTTTCAAACTAAGTACATCAAAGATATGTTGAAAAAGTTTAAAATGGAAGATTCCAAACTTGTTGGTACTCCGATGGTCACCGGTTACAGGTTAAGTAAGGATGATGAATCTCCAGAAGTAGATCATACCATGTTTAGATCCATGATTGGCAGTCTACTTTATGTGACATCCACAAGACCAGATGTGATGCAAGATGTTGGATTGGTGGTTATATTCCAGTCAGCTCCCAAAGAAACAAATGTAACAACCGTAAAAATGATTTTCACGTATCTAAAAGGTACCATGGAGTATGGTTTATGGTATCCAAAAGGACAAGACTTTACCTTGAAAGCATTTACTGATGTAGATTGGGAAGGAAGTATTGATGATAAAAAAAGTACTAGTGGAGTAGCGTTATTTTTGGGAAATTGTTTAGTATCATGGTTAGGTAAAAAAAAATCCTCTATTTCACACTCTACAACAAAAGCATAATATATTGTTGCCGCCTGATGTTTCACTCAGTTTAGTTGGATGAAAGAAACCCTAGAAGATCTACTTATAAAATATGGAGATCCAATAGTGATCAACTGTGATAACAATAGTGTTATAAATATGTCTAAAAATCCTATCATGCATTCTAAGACAAAACATATACCAATAAACTATCACTATCTAAGAGAACCTGTATCTCAAAAAACTGTCATATTAGAATACATTGAAACAAGAGAACATATTGCTGAAATTTTCACCAAACCATTACCTATGGAAGCCTTTGAGCGTCTTAGACAGAAGTTGGGAGTAATTCCTTTACAAAAGCACTAAGAGGAGGAAGCACAATCTCAGGGGAATATATGATGACAGGGGGAGCTGTCAGATAGAGAGGTTTCTTTGTCATTGGTGTCAAAGGGGGAGAATGATTAAATATTTTTCCATCAATGCCAAAGGGGAAGATTGTTGAGTAAATTAGTTTCCATTGAGTTCAAATAAGTTATTAGAAGTCAAACATATGGTGGCAGAATGAAGGTTGCAGGTATCCAGAATAACAAAGGAATAACCCTGTTACAGGTTGCAGGGTGAATGACAAATGAATAATCCTATAGCAAGTTGAACGACTAAGATCGATCATCCAATGTTGTTGCTGAATGAACTGTCGTAGAGGATTTTAGAAAATAAATTGTGCAGATCCACAAAGTCATGGTGAGATCTGAATTCGATCTGAAATAGACGGCCAGGAAGCATCCCGCACGAGATCCAACGGCCACGGATCAATTTCGCAAAAGATAGGTGGGAGAATGAAGTTATGGAAAAGATAAAGATCAGACGATTGAGATTAGTTCCGCCAAAAGAGATCGATGGTGCGGAAGGAAAAATGCAGAAAGGGAATTGCGTTTAAAGATTTTATGAACTCGTAATTTTCACCACGCAATATGTAAATCGACGGTCAGGAAACACCTGCAAAATATCAACGGTGCAGAATTGTTGTTGCAGAAAGAAGTTTACAGAAAAAAGTTTATGGAAAGTTTAGATACAATTTTGGGAAATGTTACATCCCACATCTTGCATCCCGCAATATGGAGAGATCAAACGACTGAAGTTAGTTCTGGTAAAACAGATCAATGGTTTGGAAAAATAAGTGAGGAAAGAAGTTTGCAGAAAGTCAAGATATGATTTTGGGAAATGTTACATCCCGCATCTCGCATCCTCCATCTTGAAAATTTGAATATTGACGCTCATGGAGAAGCCCGATGCATATCAACGGTGGGGAATTGTTGAAATAGAAACTTGGTGTAGAAATACGATTTCAAGAGGAAATATGTAGAGTAGATCAATGGTACGAAGAGGTTCAAACATAACATCAAACGGTACAGATTGTATTTGGAGAAGAAGATTACAGAAGCACCAGAGAACGATAAATAGGGTTGTGGAAATGAATTATGAGCAGTGAGAAGAAAAAAACAATGCATTTGCTAAAACTTAAAGATGAAATGATACGACGGTTGAATGGGTAGATGATGAAGAGGTATGTCTATAAGTAAATGGTCACGATCCAAAATGAAAGAAAGAAAATATGGAGAGATGCGTTGGTAGGTAATAGGTAAAATGTATTTATTGAATGAATGTGTAAAGAATGAAGTTTCTATGTTAGTAAGCCAGATAGAGTCCAAAGTGAATAGTTTTTCAACTGTTCTAAAATACTGATAAAATAAGTCTAGGGTGGCAGGGTGTTACTAGGGCAGGTCATAGGTCTGTAGGGGGTCAAAGCCTCCTTCCAGTCGTAGTAGGAGAATAAGGTGTCGTAACATCCTTGTTTGTTGAAGCAGGCAGAAAACCATAGGGGAGTTGTAGAATCTTGGTCTGTAGTTGCAGACAAAACCTAGGGCATGTTTTGCATCCTTTCTATTATAGCAGATAAACAATTTTGTAAATTCATCTTATTAATGAGTTTGTGTTGGTGGTTTGCTCTTTTGAGGTTTCCACGATAAAATATGTGTCTTAATTGTTGATTTTGTGTATTTTAAAAGTAAAACTGATAATACTAATTCACCCCCCCCTCTCAGTATTGTAGGATAAACCAACACAAAGGAGGATGTGATGTAAGATAAGAAGAATGAAATGCTTGAGTTTGTGATTGCAGGATTATACACATAGGAGGAATTTTTCTCTTGTGTGAGGATACTCTGGGATCGTTCTGCTCCTTATAAGTGTGTGATGTGAGTGGGATTTTTTTCCCTATAAAATTACAACCAACACTAAATCACAAAGAGTACATTCATCTTGACTCATTTTTGATGGGAGAGAAGGAAGTGTGCATGTGTAAATCGAATTTGAAGCTTTGACATGTGTTAGATTGCATTGATCTATGAATCGCTTGATGAAATTGGGCACTTGGAGAAAGAGTAGCACACGAAAAAAGATATGAATATGGTATCCACAAGGCAACAAAGGAGGATGATTCTCATGTAATGGTGCTTCAACTATGATATGATTGCAAGGGATTGTTCTATGATAGAAACCGACAGATTCATGATGTGGAAAATACATGACGGTGATAGAGTTTGAATGATGATGTGTTCGAGTATAGGAAAGTGATATTGCCGAGGTATAAAAATATGTTTATTACAAATAGAGAATATCATAGGATTGTGAAATAATGATAATTGAATTAAGTCCAATGAGAAGTAGATACTGTTTGTGGTGGGAAAACAAAGGTTGGATTGAGGAAACTACAAGATTGGCATCTGTTGGAATGATGTTATGATATAATGACATGTATTGACTAAGCTGTGAAGCAGAGATGTGGATGAGGTAGAGTACAATAGAGGATTGTTGAATATCAACAAAAAATTATATGGATGAACAACAATGAAGAGTGAGGTTGTGGAAGAGGATAAGGAGGACCTTGTCATACTATTTGAAGATGTTTCCCTATAGGGTGTTGAAGCATCCTATCAGTAGTATTTGATTAAAAACCATGGGGTTGTATCCTCCTTCTAGTAGGTACTGGAAAAAGTGGGGTGTTGGAGCATCCTTTAGTTGGAGCTGAAGAAACAATGGGGTTGGTTCCTCATACAATTGTAGATGATGAGTATTAGAGATCCGAGTCTCCTCAATTGTTGTGATCACTTATATGGTTTTCATCAATAAGGCATATTGGGTTTTTCCATATATCTTGTGTACTCTCTTGATGTTGAAACATTGTTTCTTAAGTTATCTATTGAAATGAATTGGTTTGTAAAATTAATAGTAAAAAGGTAAAAGTGAAAATTAATAGAGATACTAATTCATACCCCCCTCCTAGTATCTCCGTGTATTCTGTGGATAGTTACAACAATTGGTATCAAAGAAAGGCTCCTTCAAAAGAGTCTAATTTCTAGAAGGAGGATCTCTATAGCACTATTGTAATCTCACGGATCACAGAGGATTACCAATAATACACATTTAAAAGCATACAGACATATCAGAGACATAAGACAAGAACACATATGTGGAATAACAAATTATATTATAATAGAAGGGTCCATACAAATCATAGAATTGAACCAATTTCTCACCTAGATCAACAGCCTAATATATATGATTTACAAACAGTTACAAATAACTACATGTCGATTTGGTTAACTGACACGACCTTAGGTGGCCGACCTAATATTCTAATTAGTTGGCTATCCTAATAGCTCCTCCAACATCTCCCCCACGAACAAAACTGTTCTTCGTCCCAAAGAAATAGGGAGGTACTAAAAAATACATTTCTTGTCTAAAGTAGTTATTTCTGTGTTTGAATTTCATGGGCTGTGAAGTTGGATAGTTGATATTTTCTATACACAGACTTCAACAATTTCTTCTGCTGTCACGGCTAGTTGATGTTGGAATTCTGTCCAATTTTGCAGCACTTTCTGGATGTTGATGGTTAGTGTTGTAAGGCTTGATAGTGTCGACATCTTCTCTTGAATGGAAAGGTCTGCTATCCTTTCCATGTTGGGACCCAAAAGCTGGTCCTTATCTTCTGCTATCTCTAGAATTCTTTTCATCCGCGAAAAGATGGTGTCTAACCTGTCCAAGCTCAGGATTGCCTACTACACCCACTGGTGTGCTTGTCGCTCAAGCTTCTAAAGTTTGGCTGTTTCGAGCATGATTTGATCTTCAATGGTGCTTCTTAATGCTTCTTCCATGCTCTTTATTTTCTCCAGTGCTTGAATTTCTTGTCGCGTCTGTTGGGTCTGCTAGAAGACTTGCCCGTAATAGGTAGGCCAGTCTTGTAGTACTCCTTCTATTATGATAGACTCCTCTATGTGATCTTGAAGCACTTTGTAAGCTTCATAGAAGGTTGTGTTCTGCTGCATCAATAGTCGAGCTATTTCTTCTTTTTGCTCTTCTCTTGTGTTTTGTATCTATGTCTATAGTGTTGAAACCACACTTTCAAACAACTAATAGGATTTCTCTAGCAGCTTGTCGGTGTCGACCTCTGTTGATCTTGGTATCACTGATTGCGCTAGGTTTCTGCATTTTATTTGCTTGAGGGGTTCTTTCAGAAAAGGTCATATACCATGCTAGTGCTCTTTTCCTCACGGCATCAACGAACTGCACCATCTATTTATCTTCATCTGTGACCTGGTTTGCCTCCCATGCTAACTCACAGATGAACCAATGCCATCTTGGATCTTTGTTTCCCTCATATAGAGGGATATGCGCTGACCCGTGACCCATGTCATATTCACTGTCATTGTCTTCTTCAGGAGGTGGCAGCGGTGGTGGGGGTTTTGGTGGGGGTAGTGGGATGTTCTACTTATTTCTTTGTGTAGAACTATTGTCGACGGAACTCTCATTCCAGTCGGTGGTTTTGTTTGTCATTTCTTCTCTGACACGCAGTCGGTTGATGTCCAACTGCAATTATTTGTCTACAAGTTCAAATTTTTTATATTCTCCAAAGCTATATTTGGCAGGGGGGTGCTCCTTCATGTGTCAGGTAAAGTAAATGGATACTTCGGTTGGAAGGGTATGCTTGAAGTGTGACCCAATTTTCTTCCTCTGGTTGACGGATCACTAAATAATTATCATCGTTTACTTCGTCGTCTAGTCGGCTCCATATACCAAACTCACCAGCTCTTAGTCTTAAATCTTCTTCGACAATGGATTACATTCTAGTACTCGGATTCGTTGGAGATAGAGGTCTTACCTCTTGGGGAACTTCTATTTGGAGAGATTCTCACTGCTCTATCCACAAATCTTCTTCCATGGGTGATGCCTCTTCCTCCACACCTTCTTCCTATCGGTCATGACCTGACTCTGGCGGATTTCTTTCTTGGTCTGTCACCCTAGTACTCATTCCTCTTTGTAGTGTTATAGCTCTTTCTCTTCTTTCTTCCCTTCTTTTTAGCCTCTTCTCTCTCTCTATTTTTTTAAAATCCACCGTACCTTTATGTGTCACTGTCTATTTGATTTCCTTCTTAGGTTGAATTTTCATCACTGGTGGTGGTATCTCTTGTTAGTCGACTAGAATCCTGTTTACTTCACCCCGATATATGACCAGCTACCCCCCCATGGCCTACTCGACACTTTAGAAAGCTCAAATAGTTCTGTTTACTTGCTTAGGAAATGTTCCCACTCCCTTTCGGTAATGAATTTTTCCCACTTCTTTTGTTTCTTTACCTAGTTAGAATTTTGTGGTGGTTCGCGTAGTGATGGACGAGGTTCGACAATATGACCCACTCCTTTTTCTATCAGGAATTTGAACAGCAAGGTCGGTAAGGAGATTAGGAACTGCTTGGTAAGGTCTATATAGAATTTATTATGGATGGTTTCTATTGAAGTTCTTTCTTATATAGCTTGCTTCTCGCAGAATTCGTCGGTGATATTTTCAAACTACTCCAACAGGTTTGTTCTTCCCCCTCGGATCAGTTTCTATAGCAGCTTTTGTTCTTTAGTTGCTTCCAGCTTTTTCATCCAGAAGTTTCTTCAAAGGCTGGGGTACCAATTCTACAAACTTCTCATGGGTTTCGATAAAGAATCTTTCCTTCGCTTGGGAAGTTGTTAATCTATTTCTCCGCACATAATTCTGCAAGTAATTTGCTATCTTATGCTCCCACCATTTCTTAATCTCATGTTTTGATATCATCTGCTTGTATTCATCTTAGATATGTACTACCGACAACGTAACCAATGTTGTAATCTCACAGATCACAGAGGGTTACCAATAATACACATTTAAAAGCATAGAGACATATCAAAGACAAGAGACAAGAACACATATGTGGAATAACAGATTATATTATAATAGAAGGGTCCATACAAATCATAGAACTGAACCAAGTTCTCATCTGGCTCAACAGCCTAATATATATGATTTACAAATAGTTACAAATAACTACCTGTCGGTTCAGTTAACCGACACGACCTTAGGTGGCCGACCTAATCTTCTAATTAGTCGGCTGATCTACTTAGTCTGCTTACCGACTAGCTCCTCCAACAAGCACACATGAATGAACATCCAACCTTTTTCATGAATGGAGTACTGTTATTTGATGGGACAAATTACGTGTCATGGAGTATAATAATGAAGCAGTATTTGAATTCATTAGGAATCAATGCTTGGGATTCAATTTTTTCTAGTTATATTGCTCCAAAAGGAGCACTGAATGCTATTGCTAAAAATGATTTAAGGAAGAACCATGCAATGGCAATGAAGGATATCCTAGAAGGACTACCATACTTTGGAAAATAAACATTTTAACAATGCAAATTGGCTAAGGAGCTTAGGAACAAGTTACAAGACAATTAATCAAAGGAAACATCTACCATGGAAACAATATAGACAGAGCAAGAATATGGAGATTATCAAGAAGAAGATACATCAAAAGAGGAAGCATATACTAATGAAAGAAAAGAAGGAGTGAAGAAATCCAATGAATATTGTCTCACAACATAGGATGATAGTCAATCCGATCAAAAGGAAGAATATAATATAGAAAATAAGAGCATATTGAAACAAATGATGAAGTTGAAGTTGAATTAGATCTTGAAGAACTCATTTGTGCGCTAGAGGAATTGAGTAAAGAAATGGATACAAATGATATTATAATTGTACATTTGCAACAACTTCAAGAAATAATATATTGCTGGAAAAGAAGCTAAGTGAATATGGAAATACCATCATTGATCTAAGATCACAAGTGAAAGAAACATAACAGGTAGAATTGGTTACAAAAACATGGGAAAGTTCATTATCAGAGAAAGAAGAAGTATGTGCAAACCAAGAGACTAAAATCACCCCTCTAATAAATGAACTGGAAGAAAGTGATATTCAGTTGAGTAGTTTTGCAATCTGAATAGAAGAAGTAGGAAATACTGAAGAAGGTCTAATAAAAATTATGAAAGAAAATCATAAAACATGTCAAGCAAGAAAATATGGGATCATCTCCTTGATAAGTGAATTGGAAAGAATGTCTGGTTGGAATATCATAAACCCACTCATTAAATAATTAATCATTATTTGATTAATTTCCTACCCACTAGCTTAGATAGTTGGCATCCACTCGCACCTTAGAGTCAACAATTGCCATCTATATCCCAGGAATGATTTATTTCTGATTCTGGGTTGATCTTGACCACTTTATGGCCATCCAGAATTGGTAACTGCGCTTTACAATGGATTCTGCTTTTTCTGCTTTATCCTACTTTTTTGTGGATAAGGTAAAGCTAGTCAACTAGGAAACTAGCAGCTTTTGTTGCCAACCCATCCTACATTATTTTCTCTCCATATTCTAGGATTATAAATTCTTTCCTTCACTCATCATCACTCACACATGCTATTGCTAATTCGTGAGGTGCTTGATAGATTGGGAAAGTGCTTTAGCCAACTATGGGGTTTATCATAATTATTAAGCCTGCTTTATGAGCTAGCTTGAGTTGTCTTCTAGAAACTCTATTTTCCTTTATAAGGATGTATTACCTATGTAATAATATCAATTATCATGTATTGATCATTCATTAATGTGTGTTCATTAATTCTTCTTCTTCTCTCCTTATGTTAATTCTCTACAATTCTATGTGAGGTTAATTGTGTGCCTAGATCCTTAGCTTGTTATGAAATTCCTTATGCCATCAAGGATTTAGAATTTCTACAGCCACAAAATTGAATTTTGAGAAAATTTTATTAGTTTTAGAAGAAACCATTAATTAATAAAGATCACCAAGTGAAAATACTGGGTTGGGCTATGTTAAGAAAAATAATATTGAAAAAGACAACTCCAATCCTCCATAAGTGAAAGTTGAAGAGAAACTTAGCCACTATACAAATGTTCTCAGAAGATCCCATCAAAGAAAAGGAAACTATAAGAAGGAAAAATATGTTCATGAATTTAGAAGGAATGCACTATCAGGAAGATCATTTTCTCCAAGGTACAAAAATACTTTTCATGGTTATTGTTTCTCTTGCAACTATTATAGGAATAAGGGTATTGATTGGAGAACTCATGCAAGAAATAATCAAGCTAGAAATAGAAATGGTTAAAAGGATTCCTATAATTTCCAATGTTACAAGTGTCATAACTATGGTCACATAGAAATAAATCATGGAAGTATGATGGATCATAGTGTTGAGTGCTTCAAATGTCACAACTATGGACATATTGCACAAAATTGTGGCATGACAAGGCCTCCTAAGCCAAGGCTCAGAAAAGTATGGAAAATAAAGTCAGAAGTACAAAAAATGTAATGATACGAGATATTATATTCATATCAGATCACTAACAACTGCTGCTATTACATAAAAATTATGAACTGAACTTATTGACACTCGGTAAGATTTAAGACTACGCAAATTAAGGTGTTTTTCTAAGTAACTTGCAGACATGGAGGAAGGTAGGGGAATAAACCAGTGGTAAATTTTATATAGTGAATTTCCTATTGCCTAACACATTTATATTGGGGACCATTAAGGTTTCAGAATCCACTATGTGGAAACTTAATCCCCCTCTTCTGGGTCACCCAACTGTGAAACTAGGAAGAGTAGTTCAGTCCTTTCGACCAAGGGATTTGGGAAATTTAAATAGGTGTTATATTATATTAATAAAACATAAAAATTTTTCTAGGATATTTTGGAACCAATCTGGATAAGTCTGGAGATTTTAGGGAAGAATTGGGGTTTTTACGCAATTTTGGCCTAGTGAGGCCCTGTGCAATGGAGGATCCCAAATCATTGTACGGACTCAAATAAAATATTATATGGAGTTATTTATGGGTATGTGTGTCTTTAATTGATACATATAAAATTACAGAACCATATTTGAGTGGGTAGAACTCATTTTATAGCAGAAACTGTAAAACTAGTCAATTAAAACTAGTGTTCTAGCTAGGGTGCAAAACTAAGCATAAATATCATAGAAGAATGAATTCAATACAAAAAATGACATATGAAAAAAAAATTAATACATATTTAATGGAAACATATAATCATTTAAAATCATGCCCACAACCTTTGCTTACTCATTATTGCACTAGATTGATCAATTTCCCCCATTAAAATGACAAATTAAGCTTTCCATGAGAAGATGAGAAGGTAAAATTCAGGTAGAGAATTATTACGACATGAAAAATATAAATGACATATTTAATCAGCTGTTACACATCATAGATCACTGGATTGAATTACCATTACACAAGAGGGATCGAAATGATGGGCAAGAGGCCCAAAATTAGGAATAAAGAAAGATGAGAGCGTAGGTGAAGATTGGGATTCACTGGAGCTCGACATGAATGAGATGGAGGATGGAAAATATGTCTGTTATGACTTAAATATATGAACACCATGCACTTCATACCTTCAAATATAATGAAAGGGGATGAAGGAGTGGGAAGGGAAGGTTTGGGGTTCATCTCCCAAGTGTCTGAGGCACATCACTCAGAAAGGACTTCTCACATAAGCACAAATCAACTAACACATCAAAAAAACTATGAGAATGAGCTCAAATTTTTCTTTAATAGAACTCTGGGTGACCAATTTAGCAAGTAGAGGCCCATGGTAACTTGTGAGAGCAAGTCAACCACCTATAATCCCTAACCCTAGCCACATAAGCGCCCTCCTTGAGAAAATTGGAATGTAGGACCATGTGGAGATGTTTCCCTATCCAGGTCATCCATCAAACTTAGCAACTGCACCCTCCTTATTCAAATAGATTTTGCTTTTATCCATGAAAGCGTTAGACTTTTCCCTGTTTTTGAGACTGAGTCTCCATAAGGAAACTGTGCCCTCCTTTGCCAAAACTTTCCTGCTTTTGTTCTGACAGATTTTTTGAGTCTCCAAAAGGAAACTACATCCTCCTTTTCCAAAAAATTATTTCTTTTGTTATGACAACTTTTGTCATAGATTTTTGGCACTTTCCCTTTTCTCTCTGACTGCTTTTGTCATAGAGTTTCCACTTTCTTGATCTCTTCCCTTTGGAAAGTTTGCTTGCCAATTGTTCCTGACATGGAAAGATCAATTCCACATAACTAATTACAAAATTAATAATCATGATAAATAAAAACTTAATACATGCCTCAATAATAATTATTAGAAAAAAATTCCTAGGATGAATAATTAATGGCAATTTGGACCCCTAGGAGTTTCAGCATGGTCCACACTTTTGTTGGTCTAAAATGTGAGGAAATGATAGTCCTCCCCTCCCAAATATGCTTGTCCTCAAGCAGAAGCACTCCAGAGTGTTGCAAATTTGTCCACCATGTAGGAGAACTGGAGCATGAACTCATGTGCAAAAAAATTGACTTGCTCCATGAATCCAACATGTAAAGTCTCTCCAAAACAAGCAATGCTAGGGTCCCATTGCTTGCATTTCAACCCCTAAGTGAGAATACCTTCCCACATAACTTATCAGACAGAATTATGCCTGGATCCCATTTCCTCAACTGTAAGTATCCAAACATTAGTTTCTGTGATAAAATTTTATCATCATAGGAAATGATATTCATGATGTGGGAATCACACCACTGCACTGAAAATTTGAAATTCTCAATGCAAAATTTGAAATCTATGTGATTTACCCACCCACCATAAATTTCCTTATGTGCTTGATGCACATCAACATTGAATCTCACAATTATGTTTCTGCAATGATATGGGTGTGAGTCCCATGTCCCAAGACAATTTTGGGCATCCTCCAACAACCATAGATTCCCATGTTGCTCACAGAAGATGTAGGATGTGTTTGCTGAAAATTCCATGGTGTAATCAAGAGGTACACCCTCCAAGGTGAATGCATCCAACAAGAACCTACCCATTCCTTCCATATATGAACAAATCCTCCAACTGTCAGATCCATATGGGAATTTTATTACTTTCCCATGTGTACAATCCCAACGGCTCAATTCTCTGCCACTGGTAATGCAATCACCACCATGAATGGAGGAACCAAATATATGACATCGTTTCATTTAATCTGGATGAGAAGGGTTTGGTTCCCTCAACAAATCCCAATGGATGAGTGTGGGAACCTACTACTCCTTACTTGGCATCACAAGAAAGAAACCCTTCACCCAGTTATCATCCTCATGTGTGTTGGCTGCCCTAGGTGTGTGGAATAAATTATAGTGAAACAAATCTCTATAAAATGTGTCCACCAAATGTGTGGATGTATAAAAATATATCATGGGTTGGTCCAACACAAGGGAGTTCTTCTGGCTCTTCAGTGAAAATATGACTCCTTCTATGAGAAAAATCAGCCTTTCTCGGGAAATGTCCTTGGGCTTGGAACTCATCATCTACATCCCAAAATTCCTCAAGCACAAAGAATTTAGAATGCACCTAATGTTCATGTGTATGGAAGGTATCCAATGGCTGAAAATTAAATCTTTGTGGCTTCCCATATGTCAGGACAATTCCATTCACAACAAAGAATTTATTGCAGAAATTAAACTCTTTACCTCCCACCGTCTTCATTCCCAAGTTGTCTCTATCCACCCAATAAATGGATGAACACGGACTTTTATTTTCTGATCCATATGGAATGTGATCAACCACCTCCTCTGGATCAGATTCTACCATCCATAAGGGGTTTTCAGAATGTGTCTCTTTCCAAGCATATGTGTCAAATAACCCTTCATTAGTGTAAGAAATTCTACTACATCTTCGATCCTCTATTTTTGTGATATTTTTATTTACCCAATCCATGAATAGATGATCATATTTGCTTGCCAATTCACTTGGAATGTACTCATCCATATTTCCCATAGCTAAGAAATCCTCTATGCCATTATGTATACCAACATGTGCTTGGACATAATACTCTTCATCATGGCTCTTCACAAACACCCACAAATCTACTCCTTCCTCATGGTTGTCCTCCACATGAGGTTCCTCAATTAAACCCAAAATTTTTTCTTCCATGCAACATGAAAGGGGTGACACCTTTGAATCCTTTTGAAGTTGACAGATCTGCAACTTTGACTCTTGAAGGAATCTTTGTGTGCTCTTCAATAAGTCACTAGTGATATCCAACTTATTAGCGAACCTCTCTGATTCTTCTTCTTCCTTATCGAGTGCACTATGGTACATCTCAAACATTATAAGGAGATGATCTTTGTTAGATAGTAAGTTCATATAGTTCTCCTTAATATTGGCCATTCCTTCTTTCAGTTCTATGCACTCCTCCATAAAGCATTCTCCTTCCATCTCTCCACCATAAGCTTTCCAACAACATCTTGCCACCAAGGCATTGATGTCAAACAAAGTTTTTCATGGCTGCCATAAGATTCTTTCTGTCCCCCTTTAGTGATCCACTCAAATTATGTGGCTCACAAAGAAGATCCTCCACCAAGGTTTCTTCTTCTAATAGCTGACATACAGGACCATTTTTCTTGTGGCATGGATCCACAACACAAAACTCATTCTCGGCATAGAAGTCAGCCTTTGAATTTTCTGCAAAGTCACTTCCATGATGTGTAGTGGAGGGTATCTCTGAAGGTTGGAATGACATGTGATATGAACATAAATTAGAGATCATCTCATGCCCTGTCATTTAAGATTCATCATGTTGTAAAGGAGTCCAAAATTATGAACTGTGCTCATCTCTCCGTGTCATATTTTTCTCCTTCAATTTTCCTAGTTCATACCCAGCTGGTGGGGGCTTGTCTTCCACTTTAGTCGAAAGTTCAGATAATGAATTCAGATTTGATTTTTTTTCTTCTTTTGGATTCGATCCAAAATATCCCTTATCAGAATTGGAAGTATCACCCTCCTCTGCATTTATTTTGGGTTCACTAACAGGTAAACTAGGAGTAGATTCATCTCCCTCACAACTGTCCTTCATATTGCAATCCTCAGATGCAAGTGAAGTATTTCCATCCTCCCATGGATCAGATGGTTGGATGCTGCAAAAACTATACCTTTTATCATTCATGTTATTCACCTTTTCCTCTTTCTGTAGAGATACGTTGGTGGCCTGATCCTCCACCAAATTTTCTAGTTCACACCTGAGCAATGAGGCCTTGTTTTCTTCTTCATTCTGTGGCTCAGGAGGTGACTGTAAATATGATTTATGTACCTATTTTGGATCTGATTGGAAATATTTCTCACCACCCATACATGAGCCAAAACCTTGATCAATGATATGGAGATCACCCACCAAGAAACTTGAAGTGCATTCCTCTTCAACTTCCTCTCTTAAGTAACCACCTTGTGGTGATTTGCACTTCACCTCCTGGATCTCTGTCTCCACTTCATTTCTCTTCTTCTTCAAGGAAATTGAAGCTTCTTCATCTTGATGGTTACTGAAATATCTATTTAGCAAAAAGCCAAACATTCTTTTACTGGTTGGACAAGCAGATGGCTTTGATGAATCTTTCTTCTTTCCTCCTCTTTTGGCTCCAAGAGGCAACCTTCTAGTCTCCACTTTCTTGCACACTTCATCAACCATGTGTGCAATATTTATCATGTTTTCCCCACAATAGGGATCTATGAATAACTTTTGTATCTCCAGAGTACAGAAATCTCGAAAATATAAGACCTCCCTTGTCTCTTCTTTCAATGCACAGTATTCCATGAAATACTGAGAATATTTCTTATAGTTATTCCCATTGAATACTTGAACACTGACACCAGTAGGTATCTTCCAAATGGATTCATCATAATATGGGATCAAGAAACCATCAACATCATCCCTACATAATCCACTTGAGGTACTGCATCTGGTATCTTCATAATATTCTTCTTCATACTGCTCAATATCTTCTTCTATCATTGGTAGCAACCTCATGGCTGCAAATTTGACTTACTGATATGTAATGGTTCGAATTATCATATTCAGATTAGATCACTAACTACTGCTGCAATTACATAAAAATTATCAACTGAACTTATTGACACTTAGTAAGATTTAAGACTAGGAAAATTAAGTGTTTTTCTAAGTAACTTGTAGACAAGGAGGAAGGCATGGGAAGAAACCAAAGGAAAATTCTAGATAGTGAATTTCATATTCCCTAACACATTTAGATCAGGGATCATTCAAGTTTCATAATCCGCTATGCAGAAACTTAATCCCCCGCTTCTGGGTCACCCAACTGTGAAACTAGGAAGAGTAGTTCAGTAATTTCAACCAGGGGATTGGGGAAAGGTACATAGGTTTTATATGATATCAATACAGCATAAAATGTGGTATGGGAAACTTTGGAATCAATCGGGAGAAGTCTGGAGAGTTTAGGGAAGAATTGGGGTTTTTAGGCAATTTTGGCCTAGTGAGGCCCTACGCAATGGAGCCCCAAAAATAATCATACAAAATAAAATAAATTATTATATAGAGTTATTTATGGGTATGTGTGTCTATAATTGATCCATATAAACTTACAGAACCGGATTTGAGTGGGTAGAACTCATTTTATAGCAGAAATTGTAAAACTAGTCAATCAAAACTAGTGTTCTTGCTAGGGTGCAAAATTAAGCATAAATCTCGTAGAAGAATGACTTCAATACAGAAAATTACATATGAAATACATTAATACAGATTCAATGTACATATATAATCATTTATACTCATTCCCACAACCTTTTCTTACTCATTATTGCACTAGATTGATCAATTCCCCCCATTACAATGACTAATTAAGCTTTTCATGAGAAATTGAGAAGGTAAAATTCAGGGACAGAATTATTACGACCTAAAAAATATAAATGAAAGTTTTTATCAGATTTTACACATCATAGAGAATTGGATTTACTTACCATTGCATAAGAGGGATCTAAATGATGGGCATGAGGCCCAAAATTAGGCATAAAGAAGGCTGGGAGTGTAGGTGAAGCTTGGGGTTCACTAGAGCTCGGCTTGAATGAGATGGAGGATGCAAAATATGGCTGTTATGACCTAAATATATGAAAACAATGTGCTCCATACTTGAAAAGAGAAGGATAGGGGATAAAGGAGTGGGAAGGGAATGTTTGGGGTTCATCTCCCAAGTGTCTGAGGCACATCACTTAGAAAGACATGCTCACATAAGCACAAATAAATTAACACATCAACCAAACTATGTGAATGAGCTTGAATTTTTATTTAATAGTACTCTGGGTTGACCTGTTTAGGAATTAGAGGCCCATGGTGACTTGTGAGAGCAAGTCAACCACTTAGAATCCCTAACCCTAGCCACACAAGCACCCTCCTCGAGAAAATTGGAATGTAGGACCATGTGGAGATGTTTCCTTGTCTAAGTCATCCATCAAAATTAGCAACTGAGCCCTCCTTAGTCAAAGAGTTGTTGCTTTTATCCATGAAAAATTTATGCTTTTCCCTACTTTTGAGACTGAGTCTCCAAAAGGAAACTACGCCCTCCTTTTCCAAAACTTTCCTGCTTTTGTTTTGACAACTTTTCTGAGTCTCCAAAAGGGAATTGCGCCCTCCTTTGCCAAAAATTTTCTTCTTTTTTTATGACAGCTTTTGTCATAGCTTTTGGGAACTTTCCCTTTTCTCTTTGACTGCTTTTGTCATAGAGTTTCCACTTTATTGATCTCTTCCCTTTGGAAATTTGGCTTTCCAATTGTGTCTGACATGGAAAGCTCAATTCCACATAATTAAATTACAAAATTAATAATCATGATAAATAAAAACTTAATACATTCCTCAATAATAATTATTAGAAATATTTCCCTAGGATGAATAATTAATGTCAATTTGTAGCCCTAGGAGTTTCAGCATGGTACACACATTTGTTGGTCCAAACTGTGGGGATATGAAAAAACAAGATAGGAAATGATATTGTCTATGAATTCAATCATGCCAATGAAAAGGAAATTACAAGAGAATATATCAAGGAAGAATACTATTCTCCAGAAAGGGATGATAATTAACCAAGAGTTGATAACAATATCACAGAAGTAGAACTACCAATAGAACTAGTTTATGAAAATCTAGGAAGTTTTCCAATTAAATTATGATAGTCAACACTCCTACATAACAAAACATAAAAACAAAATAGGAATATATATATAAGCAACAACATACATCAAGGAATAAGTACATTGAATGAGTAAAGAAAGATTGAAAATCACATTTGACAAATGCCATAACAAATTGTATCCCAAACATAGATTGTAGAATAGTTATTATAGAAACCATAGAAATGTGTGTGGAACATTTCAAAGTTCATGAGGTAAAATGAAGATCAAGGATAGAGGTTGAAGTAACGAGAATACCAAATTTGAAAAGGTATTGACAGAAGTGAAACCCTTCTAAAGATAATGACCTACTAGCAAGAAGAGATAACGAGATGAGAATTATACATGAAGTAATTAAGGAATGCAATCTCGGTCTAAGTGAGCACTGAATTAGGACAGTGAAATAGGGTTTATTTATGAGTTGATGTTCCAATAATTGGGTACATTTGAATATTGATGCTACACACTTTGAAATTGTAGTGGAAAAAGTATCCTTAGTGACTTGGCACAATATTGAAGAGCATTGAACCTAGTATGGATACATTCATTTGTTTGAGTAGAGCTAGGCCGGAGATATGATTATCAAGTAAAGAAGTGAGTAGTGTACAAAATTTTAGGAAATGAGAAACCTGTCCCAGGATCGACCAAATATGAAGTTTCATGTTTATGAGTGTGTTTGGGTATCCAAGTAAAGGTTGAAGTTTTGAAGATTTGAGAAAGTGATAGAGAAAATATGAAGATAAAAGGTTCTTGGTATGGATACGATTGATTGTTGGGATAGAGAAGACAATTTCATTGATGAATCCATCGTTGTTAGTACTGAATATGTTTTCTATTGACAACATACTATGAATATGCCAAGATAGATAAACCTTAGAGTGAATCAGTGTCATGCCATGAGAATTATGTATGAAGACTGATACTATTGATCTAAGAGAAGATAATGGAAGTTCCATTCTTGGAGACAAATAGGAGGTAGTTTTTCATGCTATGAGAGGTAACTCTGTAAGTCCATCATTTTGAACCTCACATCCGCAATATTAAGAAGGTAGATTAGAATAGAAGATACAATTTACAAATTAATTTCCAAGCTTTCCTATGTTTATTTTCAAAGATCCATCCCAAGATTTAAAAAAGAGTAGGCTTAAGAGGGTAGTAGGAAGAAAAATGATAAAGAGTATAGATCAAGGGTAACTTGGATCAAGTTCCATGGTGTGAAAGTATTTTTAGTTGACTGGTTTAAAGTATTTCCGTGGCTACTCTTTTACATGCTTAGAGGATAGTTTTTAGACCATTTGTGAGTTAGATATTTTCTTTGTTGAGCACATGATCTGAACTGTGTTAAGGATTGAAAGTTGACAGTCTTAGGATTATTCATTTGTTGCTAACATAGTCTATTGAAGGCCTTCCCTAGATCACACATATTTGGGATTGTTTGTAAATTGAAGAAATTTCCATGTGAAGAAGTGACAAAGGCAATTGAACTGAATAAAAAAACATTTTTGAGTCATACGTTTTTGCTGAGTGTGAGTTAAAGTATTGACTACTAGTTCAATAATTAATACAATTATATGAACTATGTAGGGTAATAGAAAAACAACAATCATTATTGGAAGCACTTTCTTGTGTGAATCATGAGTTGAATCTTGAAGTTGCATATGAAAAGGATGATTATGAAAGTGAGAAGGGAGATTGTGTTCACTCAATACGTCACGTGGATACTTCTATTTCTCAAGGATATGTGTTACAATGTAGGAATTTAATGAGACATAGTCCTTGGGGTGACTTATATGAGATGCTTGGAACTATTGCTGATCAGATTTTTAAATAAAAGTATGGGCACCGATCATTGAAAAATAAAGGAATTATCCTTGATGATGATAACATAAAGTAACATGTGAGTGAGTCTTGAAGATCATAAGTTAATACAAAAGAACATGTGGTTGAGCTGATCATTGTCATAGACAAGAACATTTTCTTGATGATTGACATGGTTTGAGGAGATGAAGACTTTATGATCTACTTCATAATTCTTAAAGGGATAGTTAGATTTATCTACAAAAGAATATTATGGACAGTCTTTGAAGTGGTTTAATGCAGAGTTGAAAAAAAGATACTAAACTAGACTTGCCATATGAAAATGAGTGTTTCACCTGCTTATAGTGAGGAATAATTGTAAATCATGTTTTTACTTGAAAATAATTGTTGAAAGGTTGAAACAGAGTCATTTGTTGTTAAAGACAAAGGGCTGATTGTGGAGGGAAACATTTTTGCAACCAAGAGGAGGTATTTTGGGATTAGTATTGTACTATTTATTGAGTTGTGAGTGTGGTATATGCTATCGTATTGAGCAAACTAAAATACCACAAATTCAAGGAGTGAAATAAAGAAAACCCTATTTGAAGACTTGGAATTGATGAGAAAACCCTCCTTGTAGTTAAGGATAGCTAGGTTGTAGACAAGTCCCTTCAGTCAAATCTACTAATAGAATGGCAAACATACTGAGGAACTAAAGGGGGCCTTCTCTTGAAACTAGTTTTCTTGATAATTTCCCCTTGTTTGGGTGCATCTTTAATTTTAAATCCTTTGATGCATGCTTATTTTTTTGTCTTCTGAAGCTTTAATTCAATTCAAGAATCTCAAACTGGTCTAGGCTAGCCCTTACCTAGCATGATATTTATAGAATTGGGAAGGATCTAAGATTTCTCTATGAATATATGGGTGCGCAATAGTGATATTTGTGTATGCATTGAAAGAAGAAATGGGAACATAGTAGTGACAGTCGCGTATGGAATAGAGACCCAATACGACTCTAGTATTTTGGTCATAAAATCCCCAATTCTTGTATGTTTTGAGTGATTGTTTTTGCTGTGGAAATCTTATAAAATACTCTAATTTATTTTACAATCTAATTTCATCAATTTTGGTCAAATATTAGGAATTTATTTGAATAATTTTGAAGTGTTATGTGCATATGGTTGGAATTTGGAAAATGCATGGTTCTTGATTTTTGATGGTCAGATCTGCAATTTTTGGTCATTTTGATTGATTTTTGTTGCTGTAGATGTCTTAGGAATATTATTAGATAGGTTTTAGACAATACTTACCTCTCTTTCATCAATATTTAAGGGATTTCTTTGAATAATTTTGAAGTTTTGTATGCATTTGGTTGAAATTTGAAAAGGCACGATTCTTGATTTTTGATGGTTAGATCTGCAATTTTTGGTAAATTTGATTGATTTTTGTTATTGTAGATGTCTTAGGAATTATATAAATAAGGTTTTAGATGAAAAATTCTTCCCTTTTTTATCAAGTTTAGAGTTTTGTTTGAAGGATTGCAAGTTTGGTGTGCATTTTTTGGCTTGAGTTTGAAATATGTGGAGATCACTGATTTTTGAATTTTTATTGAATTCTTTTGAAACTTTGAAGGATATTGATTGACATCCTAAATTTTTTATAAATCCTAATATTACCTTTTAATATCATTTTTGAATCATTTGGGGACATTTTCCATCAATTTTGGAAGGCTTGGAAAATTCTTTTTAACAAAAAACTAGGAAAAAATCACTTTTAGGAGGAGTTTTTTTTTAGTATTATTCAATTTTTTCCTTGAAAAGAATGTTCAAAACTGAAATTTTATGACATTTTTTCCCTTTAAGTCATTTATTTCAGCTTTGAATGTCTAAAAATTTGTCTAAATTGGTCATTTTTATCACATAGTGACATGAGGAAATTGTTGAAAAAATTAAAGAACATGACATTGTTTCAAGTTATAAATTATTATGACCATGAATTTTGAATTGACGTGGACTTGATGACCTATCAAAAAACTTGTAATCTCCATTAATACATTCTTCATACCATCATTTAATATAAAATTCACCTAAATTCTCAAAATACAAACCGACCACCCAGGATTAGTTCAAACACAATGAGAGGATCTTATTCCTCATTGTCAAGCTTCTTAAGATAAGTTGTGTTTGAGCCACAAGTATCATATTCACTTGCGATTTCAGGCAGTCTTGTCAACAAGAAATTGGATCTCAAGTGTAATAGATAGGTTTATTTTTTGAGCAAATTTTTGAGCCACAAGTATCCTCTTCATTTGCGCTTTCGGGCGGTCCTGTGAACGAGAAAGTGGATCTCAAGTGTAATAGGAATCCCTTGAAATTTTGAAGAATATTGTCGAGCCACGAGTATCCTCTTCACTTCCACTTTTGGGAGGTCCTGTGAACAAGAAAGTGGATCTCAAGTGTAAATGCTAGCCATGGAAAACAAAAATTGAATCATGTTTTTACATGTACACATCAGTTTAAGAGACTTATTGGAAACAAGAAAAAACCTTGAATATTAAAACATTTTTTGTTTCTAATTAGTGATAAATGAATCTAAATTTTTGAACCCTTTCTTGAAAATTGAGAGTGATTTCAAATTTTTTGAAAGTGATTCTATTTTGCAATATGAACATTTGAAGGAGCTAAATGAACCTCTTACTCTCCCATAGTATAGAAGTTCATCAAATAAAAAGATAGGTAAAAGCATTTGTGCATTGGTTTGGCTCAATAGCATAAGTTGCAACACAATCAGTTTCACCACCACTCATCGAAACTAATCAAATTACATTTAAAATCAACGCTTAATCTAAAAACAAACAAGATTTTATCTTTCGATATCACCAACAAGATTAGGCTAGGGATTCGGGTTAAGATGGTGAGTTAACACTCCAAAGCCATAAAAATTTGAAACTAGCATTGATTAAGAAGAGTTAAATCCATTAGTAGCAAAGAGTGCTTGCCGGGAAAGCGATTCTAACACAAGCATTAAGCACGAGTTCAATCCAAATTAGTAAGGGTAGTACCCCCCCTCTTGTTTATTTGGTGGGATATGAGCACATTACAATGTCTCGGTTAAGTGACAAGTCCTCAGGGTGACATCAATTTTCTGAGATAACTAGTCTATGTGAGTTATCCTGGACTGACGACTGTCCTACCCGGTCACCGATTGTAAAGTGGTAACCATAATTTATTTTTCTAGGGAATCACACAGGATGTTGTGAGTGGGGGACACTTTCAATACCTGATACAGAAATAAGCTTGTTTCAGCTCCTTGGGAGGGTGAATAGCCAAGAGCTAACACTTGCACCCGTGGCAATTGAAGAACAATGTAATTGTTTCTCATACCTTCCCCATTTAGTAATTATTGAGTCTTAATGTGCCTAAAGGGATACTAGTTTTGGAAGGCCCTCTAAAAATACAACTTTGCGCTAAACCTCGGTTTTTTGGAAATAATCTTGCTTGTTGCTTCCTTAGGGACTTTTTTAGTGGTGTGGATACTTTGATTTTTGTTGAGTCTAACTGCCTTTAGGATTGTTTGACTGTATTTTGATATACTCTAATAAAGAAACCCTTTTATTAAACTTTAGAGTGATTAACCTCCCAATCCATCTGTCAAGGTGGGAACGAGGAAAATTACCCAAGTTTGAGGGACTCACTACATTGTGGAGGCATATACATAAACAACATCGTTGTGAATTTGAAACTAAACTACTTATAAACCCAATCAAATGTTACTAGAGAAGAACAATGCCAAATCAATTCTAAAAATTTGTCACATCAAGGACGAAACATAGATAGAATTCATGATCTTACATTAGTTGAAATTAAAAAAATGGAATATCACACATTTTCTCACATAAATCACTTCAGCATATCCTTTAAACTCAATCATACTTACGAAAAGTGAGTCACTGGTTATTATTTTTGAAAGTTGGAATAATATGCAAAACATAACACTTGAACCTTTGGCTTCACTGAGGAGTTGAGGGGACCATATATATGCAGCCTCAAATGGTTACAGGAGGTTATCAAAATCCTCTTGGCACACACAATAGTTGTCTAGGTTCTACTTCTAGGGGCAACCCTTTACCATGGAATGTTCATATTCCTGGCAGAAATAATGCATCATGGAACAAAAATGCCAATTGGAATTATCCTTCGTCGATGGGAGGAAATTTCTGAAAGGGTTATCCTCTGATTTATCCTAGCACAATGCCTAGGTGAAATCCACCTATCAACCCCATTCCACAATAGAGTGGTCAGGTTTCAAAAAGTAACCAATCCTTTTGGATCCAACCTCTGCAAGGAGGAAACATACCATGGAATTCCAATCAAAACCAAGGACAAAATCAATGGAATGGTTGGGTTATAGTAAGTAAACAATATTCTTAAGACCCAACTCCATCAGGAGGAAATCCACCCAGTGGCCAACTTTTAGGAAGTAACCAGTCTTCTTGGGACCTAACTCCATCAGGAGACAATCCACCCATTGATCATGTTCTAAGAAGTATCCAATCTTCTTGGGGGAAACCTTCACAAGGGGGAAACCTTCACAAGGGGGAAACCCACCTTGGAATACTAGTCAAATCTAGGGACCACCTAAATGGTGTGGTCAGATTCTAGGAAATAACCAATCTCATTGGACTCTAACCCAGCAAGGGTGAAATCCACCCATGAGTCCCATTACAATCTTTAACAAATATTTTTGGAACTAGCCTGAAATACTTGTGTTTGATCCAAGTAGGTGGACACATGGACCTCATGCCAATGGTATGATTGGTTCTATCAACAAAATTGAGTAGATCGCCCTGCATATGGGACAAATGTCTGCTCAAACCTCAGAACCTACACCTAGTTAGGATATGCAGCAACATGCTAATCCTTCCCTGACTTCTGAAATCCTCATAGTTCAATCCATGGACCTTAGGGGGTAGAAGAAGAAGTTCAAGTGTAAGCACAACGTTAATCCTTCCCAAACTCCTAAAAAACTCATAGTTCAATCCATGGAAATTAGAGGAAATAAGAAGAAATACAAGAGTAAGAAAAATGCTAACTTTTGGAAGGGAGATGCACTAAATCTAGATCAAGATTGTGGGAAACAAAAATATGTTGTATTGATGCAACCTTTTCTATAGCACCATCATCAAATGGTTGCTACAATGTTGGTACCTATTCCAGGAGGAAACCAGTCAAAATCTTTGCAAGAGGGAAATGATCCCAATACCAATGTCTTCATGTGTGATCATGAGGTGAACATTAAAACACGATCTCATTCTTATGATTTCACTCCTATTACATTGGATCAATCAAAATCACATCCAAGTGGTTCTCTCACCATTGAGAAACCAACCATAGACATAATACCACACCCCCCCAAAGGTGATCTATGTAGAACAATGCATAATACAAATGCACGAGCTACTCATAATGAAAATGTTGTTGAGGAAATAGCTCAAGCACCATGTTCCATGTCCACCATGGTGGTGTTGCAATATTTTCTTGCACAAATAAAGGAAGTATTGTCTTCAACTAGAGCTGTTGATCCATCCAACGTGACATTGATCACATTAGACTTAGACCAATTAACCTGTAGGATCCCTTCCAAATTTGCTTTTCAGATTAAAGTAACATCTCATGGAAAGAATATATTTCAAACCATAGTGGATGAAGAGGCCTCAACCTATGTCATTTCATTTAAATGTTGGAAAACATTAAGATCACCCACTTTAGTTCAATCCCATATTGTGTGGAAAACATTTGATGGAAATTTGTTCTCTCCTCACAAACTCATTGTATCTTTCCCTATTGAATGGGGTGGAAAAATAGTCACAATAGATGTTGAGGTAGTAGATGTTCCTATAGATTACAAGTTTCTATTAGGACATAGTTGGATACACGCGATGATAGCTATAATGTCTTCAGAGTACCGAATGATTCGGTTCCCTCATTGGGGGAATATTGTTATGATCGACCAATTAGATTATTGCATGCTTGAAATTTCTATCCAATCGAATTTTCCTTTCATTAGGGAAGCTCTAATGGAGGTTCGAGAAATTAGGGTAGGATCGTTAAAAAATGATTCCCTCATGGGGAATTTTGGGATCCAACAATCCCTATCTTCTATAGAAGTGTCATACCAAGCGATTCAAATGGCTTCAGCAAATTTAGATCAAAATATTCCCTTGATGGAGGAATATGATCCAGTTTCTTGGCCCATTTTGGCTATTAGATCTCCCAGCTCACTTGATTTCTTGCACGAAATTTTATCATCATATGAAACTATCCTTGAAATCATAAAAATTTGGTTGTACCCACATAAGGATATATTTTGTGGGGCCACTAGGAGCATATTTGATTTAAATCCACCCAAGCATAGGAGCATACTTTGTATATTCCTTGATCTTATTAGGTACATTTGGAAGCATGCATATAGGTTTAGGTTATCCCTCTGTGAAGATGCATTGGAACCTTTTGCAATCCGAAATTTCCATAGGGTTGAACCTATTGGAAATTGGTGGGTTAGCCCATCATATATGTGTTTTCCACCATTTTGACAGAAGAGCCTACCAAACATGGGACACCCTAGTCAGGACCCCATTACCATTTTGGTGCCCATGCTGAGTTATTATCATAGGCATGGGAGCCCAATTAGTCCCATCATGACCTGGAGTTTGAGACCGCATACTTCTCTTCCATACAGTTCTGACCATTTCCTGATGGGATCCCTATTTCATGTTAGTTTACATAAGCATGTGTCAAAATATCTGCATGAACATTTGTGTTTTATGCTTCGGTACTTATTTCTTAAGTTGCATATATGCCTTTGTAGTCACTTTTTGCTCAAAATGCATGTAAACCATTTCTTCTGTTTAAGTTGACCTATACATGCGAGAACTATTTGATTCAGGTAGTTGATGGACCATGATTCATTGTGATTTATTATTTTGGTGTTTTTCACAAGAATTACATTGGAGTAAACCACATTTCTCCCTTCCTACTTGTTCATCGCATCAAATTGGATAACCGCGGTTACTTGGTTCTATTTCACCGTCCATCGACACATAATCTTGCTTCAGATAGCCAACCGATGGAGGGAACATCTGTAAGAGTGTGCAAAACTAGCTCAAACCTTGTTTGCAATATGTATCTTTTCCTTGGCTTGACCCGTTCTCTTGAAAAACAGAGTATTCCCATGCAACATTCGCTCCCTCCCATGTACCATAGCATTCTTTATTATTTTTTCAAGCTAATAAACGAAAAAAGTACTAAAAATTAAAAAACACCAAAATAAAAAAGGGGAAACTTGAATCATGTCATATTGAATCTTCGAGATAAAGGAAAAAGTCAGTAATAGTCGCCATTGAACACGACACATAATTTTGTATCCGCTATCAATACACCATTTACATGTGACTTAGGAAGTTGCACCAGTAATTTGAGCAGATCTCCACTGACAGGTTATCCTTCCTTTCATCTATGGATCTTTCGTTAATTCATCTAGAGTTGACGAAGTTCACAATGGTTGGTTACTTGAGTCTTATGTTGCCAAGAATCCATTCTGCGTTGTTTTATGTGTTCAGGGGAAGTCAAACCAGTGTTAGCCATTCCTGAAATGTTCCTGACCAATCATGTCGGCCTTGCTTGTGTCATTATACAGCGTTGGATCTCGCATCTCTACCAAATCATATTAGCCTATTGATCTCAGTTGCATGTCAGTTGATGTGGGATGCATCAATGCCCTCCTTCTGATGGATCTGTTCCTATAGACGCCAAATCATCATCTAGGAACCCTAGTGAGTACCTTGGATCTTGTAGTCATTAGTGGAAGGATTCCTCGCAAATGATAGTGGGTATATACCAATGAACCCTGATTGTTTGATTCTACAAGTGTTTGACTTCAAAACATATATTCACACTTGTCAATTTGTACTCAATTACCTTGGCGTCCATCATCATTATCAGTGGGCCTCCTCGCATCTGTTAATAGTATACATCAATGACCAGTAATCAGATGGTTTTTATTATGCTTGATATCGACTCATTACTCACATGATATAAACTCATATTATCATTGGTTTATATTGAAGAGCTTGGGAAATATAGTTGTATCACTCATCGATGCACTACCTGAGTTGCGCAAGATTAAAGTACCATGAAGACCTGGATATGTTGCACTTATAAAATGTGCACTTATATGTTTTTACAAAATTTACTGTTGACATGGATCCACTTTGTATTTTTCGTGGCCATGCTTGTTTACTGCTGAGCATGGGTATACCCACCTCAGGAAGATATCATATATTTGGGAAATTTCCTTGTTTGACTTGTAGGTGTTTCTCTACCTCCTGCGTTCCTAAACCATCCTTTTCCATCATGCCTTGATGACTAAAGAGTATCAATGCAAATAGTATCAGAATGAAAGAGAAATTAATGTATTTCGGCCCTCACACATTATGGGGCATTTGTTAACAATAAAATTAACACCCTTGAGAGTGTTAGTCTAAAAACAATATTTTACTTCACCCGCAACATGAAGATCATAGTTTTTTGAACAATTGACCACTGCTTCCACAAAGGAGGAAATGTTTGAAGACAAGGTGTCTCTAAAGAGGCCAAGTTTGTGACCACTTAAGGGCCAAATCCAAGTTCATATAACTCACACAGTGAAAAATGCCTAATATGGGCATTAATTGTCCTAGAAATACTGAAAATTGAGTTGAAATGCCCAAAAACTAAGGAAAGTGGGGTTTTTGAAGGAAACAATCAAAACCTTCAAAAATATTAAATCCCACATTCATTATAAAAGATGGGATGCTCAAATCCCAATCCTATAAATGGAAGGCATGTGACGTGAATTAGGGAGGACAAGATAGAAAAGCAAAAGCATGCTGTAGGAATTGGAGGATAGATATAGTCTTTTTCACATCATAGTTTCTTTGGTGATCATTGATATTGATGGCGAAGGATAGTTTAGAGAAAGGGAAAAAGGGATTCACTTATTATTGGGCTGTAATCACTTACCTCCCATTTTAATATGATGCAATCTGATTTCCCTGCAAATGTTGTATTTGAATCTATGCATTTTTATGTGTTCTTTGTCAATATTTGGTAGATAGATTTCAATATTTTTTGAAGTTTTCAAAAGCTATAGGTAAGAAAATAGCTATAAGGGTGCTAATAGAGGCCTAAAGGCTAAGGAGGCAGTAGCAAAAGGATATTCCAAGAATGGCATGCTTCAAGAGGTAATATCCTTCCTTCCCTCCCTCTCTCTTATTTGAAAAGGTTTATAAATCTCACGAAGTTTTCATTTGTTGCATGTGTTTCTGTCAGCAAGAGTCACCCTCCCTGTAGTTAAGGATAGATAGGCTATATACATGTCCCTGTGGTTGAATCTTCCAACACCTTTGTAATTAATGTCAAAGGGGGAGAGAGTTGAAGTGCTTTCTATCAATAACGAAGCGGGAGATTGTGGAGTAAATTTGTCATTGATGTCAATAGTGTCAAGAGATTCGTTGAAATATCTGATGATGCCCTAGAATACTGAAAATGATGAGGAGGGAAAGAATGTAATAATGATGTGTAATTGAGATTAATATTTGAATATATTGTGCTACCATAACTACATGGCTAGTACTAGAACCTACCCTTAGTATTGAAATTATAGAGGTACCTTTTGAACTACAAAAAGTGTTAGATTTAAGCTGTTAGTGTTGACAAGATTTGTTTGGGTCCACATACTGTCCTCAAATCCAATATATATTTAGAATATTTTGGTCCGTGTTTAATAAAAAATTATCTATATGAATATATGATCATTTTTCCAAGACGAAAATGATTACAATGAATGTGAGCAATCCTGGTCCACATATAAATTTCTTAGTCCATAAATGAACCCTCTTGATGGTGCTAAGTTAGGTATTAGAAATAATATATAATGAATTGAAATTGATTTGATTGGTTGAGTAAAGAGAGGTAAGATCATCCATACTACATGTTAGCACTGCCATAGACATTGTTATGATTGGGTTCACTCAATTCTTAATCCAAGACACACGAATTGTGTGTGTGTGTGTGAAACCTCATTGAGAGAAGTGTGAAAAGAAAGGGAATTTAATATTTGAGCTCTCTGATTGTAATATGTTTTGGTTTTGCACAAGAGACAATTCAATATGTGATCTAAGATAAGAAGAATGCAATGCTTGAGTGTGTGATTGCAAGATTATACACATAGGAGGAATTGTTCTCTCGGGTGAGGATACTTTGGGATCATTTTGATCCTTATAAGTGTGCGATGTTCCTTGGTCATGTTCCCTATGAAAATGCAACTAGCAATAAATCACAAAGAGTACATTCATCTTGACTCATTCATGATGTGGGAGAAGGAAGTGTGCATGTCTATATCCGATTTGAAGTTGTGAGATGTGTTGGGTTGCATCGGATCTATGAATTTCTTGATGAAGTTGGGATCTTAGAGAAAGAGTAGTACATGAACAAAGATATGAAGATCATATGTGTAAGGTAACAAAGGAAGAGGATGCTCGTAGAATGGTGATTTGATTATGATATGATTGCAAGGGATTAATTCTATGATAGAAATTGACATATTCATGGTGTGGAAGCTACAGGACAATGATAAAGATTTAATGCTGATGTGTTTGCGTATAGGAATGTGATATTGTTGAGGTACATAAATGTGGATATCACAGATAGAGAAGAGAATAGGATTGTGAACTAATGGCCATTGAAGTAAGTCTAATGAGCAACATATACTATTTGTGTTGGGTCAGTAGAGATTGGGTTGAGGAAGCTACATGATTGACATATGTTGGAATGATGTTATGAAATAACTACAAGGATTGATTGAGGTATGCAATAGAGACATGGATGAGGTATAGTACAACAAAGGATTGTTGAAGATCAACAACAAAGGATTTATAGAAGAGCAATGAATATTTGACTAGGATTTAGGATTTATAGAAGATCACTATATCAGGGATATGATGCAGAGAGGAGCAGTGAAGCTGCAATATGTTGTGATGGACAAGAAGATAGCTGATGCATTGACCAAGCCATTAGCCATAGTGAAGTTTGAGTACATCAGGGAGAAGCCTAGTGTTCTCTAGATTGAGGTTCCTTCTAAGGGGAAGTGATGAGTCTATGAGCCCTTCTGACATGGTGATAGGATTGGTTCCTTCCATGGTCAGATGTAAGTGTAGAGCCCTTCTGACATGGTGATATGATTGGTTCCTTCCATGGTCAGATGTAAGTGCAGAGCCATTTTGATATGACTATGGGATTGGCTCCCACATGATCAGATGTAAGTGCAGAGCCATTTTGATATGACTGTGGGATTGGCTCCCACATGACCAGATGTAAGTGCAGATCCATTTTGATATGACTGTGGGATTGGCTCCCACATGACCAGATGTAAGTGCAGAGCCATTCTGATATGACCGTGGGATTGGCTCCCACATGACCAGATGTAAGTGCAGAGCCATTCTGGTATGACCGTGGGATTGGATCCCACATGATCAGACGTAAGTGCAGATCCATTCTGGTATGACTATGGGATTGGATCCCACATGATCAGATGTAAGTGCAGATCCATTCTGGTATGACTGTGGGATTGGCTCCCACATGATTAGATGTAAGTGCAGAGCCATTTTGATATGACTATGGGATTGTCTACCACATGATCAGATGTAAGTGCAGATCCATTCTGATATGACTGTGGGATTGGCTCCCACATGATCAGATGTGTTAGCACTCAAAATGTACCCAGGTTGTAAAAGGTACACCCCGAGGTAACATCAAAACCACTTTAGGAAGAAATTGGTATTCTCTTCCAGAGAGGGATCTCTCGATAAAAACTTTACAACTTTATAAGACCAAATGGTATCAATATTTAAAGGTTTGTTTTTTTGGTTGAAACAGTCACATATCCATTGGGCAACGGATTCATATACATATAAAAGATCCCACAGATGCATACACAAGATTTATCAAAGGCAAGATAATCACATAATTGCAGTCATTCCATTTATCAAGGTGAAATAGAAAAGGCGGGGGAACAGCCCATCAATACAGAGCGTCTAAGACGAATTCCATATCAACTTTAGTAGAAAAATCATATAATACCTGAAACGATGAATAGAGCATAAACATATGAATTCTAATCATCAAACACTATGTTTCAGATACGAAGGAAAAACAAAATGGAGTGTTACACGGGAAAAATTACGATCACACGAAGAAAGAAAGCACGGACTGCAACATCAATGATACATGAATCTCTGAAAAGACTCTCATGCATTCATTTTTGGTAAAAAATAAGACAGATATGTTCTCCACAAATCACTTCACTCGATGGGTTCCAACCCCCATCTCATAAAAAGATACAAATATATAGATAAAACAATAAGTTTGCTCCCAGCAGATCAATAACAGAATGATCGGCGTAAATTAGAGTTTGTAACTGAATTCCTACACCACTAGGAAGTTGTTAGACTCCATTCCTAACAGACCACAAAGTATTAATCAATTGGATAACAAAATTTCGGCCAACAGTTCCACGTCCTTTTCCCAACAGCTCCATGTCCCGACAGCTCCACGTCTTTGCCCGATCAGCTCCGCGTCTTTGCCCCATCAGCTCCGCGTCTTTTCCCCATCAGCTCCATGTATTTGCCCCATTAGCTCTTCAGCACCATGACATCTGTTCCTAGGGGGGAAGAATATACTTTGTTTTCCCAAACCGCTCTACAGCTTTCCACTGCTCCAAACTCGGGGTGTCACATTCCATCATCTCCCGAATAGCTACCTCGAGCTCCATATATGCTTCATAAGATTTCCTGGGCAATCTGGCTCTGATAACGGAAAACTTCTGTAGGACTTCGAAATCTTCTGCTAACATGTCTACAATGGTTTTCCCTGTCAGGTTCTTCACCAAGCTATCAAATTTCGAGTGGTCCATTCGAGCCCGGACAAGTAAGTGATGATAATGTTCAGGCGGGAGCATCTTACCTTCTTCGTTCCAGAAGGACGGCAGTCCATCTTTGAACAACTCTTTAAACTCTTGTTTGAACTTAGTGACTTGCATAAGCAGTTCTTCTGACTTCTCTAGGACAATCTTCATTAAATGGTGTTTGTGGATGATCTTCTTTGCCGACAGTGCTATTGAGATTCTGTCCTTTATACCCATGTCGTGCAACTTTTGGTATGTCAATGAATTCAGAAAATTCAATGTATTCTGAGCTGTAGTGAGGGGTCTTCTTGCCATGTGTTCATCCACCAGTTTCAGTATTTGTTGGGCCAACTCTGTCAGTCCACTCAAATCATCAATAAAACATAGGTAATGTCAGAACTTGGTAATCTCTATAGTCAGGGTATCCCAGATAATATGTTTCACCCCCTGAAGAGGGCCTTTCCCAACGCATTTTTCCTTTAGCTCATCGAGCTTTTTCTGTAATTGATTCCTGTCATGCAAGATCTGTTTTCTGTTTTCACTTATCTTGGTTAATTCAGCCTTTACTTTTTCATTCTCGGCTTTAAAATCCTTAATAGATTCCTCCTTCAAACTCACTTGGGACATAGACACCAACAGTTCATCTGCAGAAAAATCAGCTAATGGCTTCTGGATGTTTACAATAGATAAGTCATCACCAGTGGGGGTTTGGCTCATTAGCTCTTCCATAATATCCTTTTCTTGAGTCTGATCTTTCTTCATTATGGAGATTTGGGATAGCAGCTCCTCCCTCACGGTCTCCCACCTATCCTTTTCCTCTTGCAGCTCTCCAGCCTTTCCTTTGTATTCCATCATCTCCTGATGGATTTTATCTTTCTCCTCCTGGAGAGCTAGCAATTCAGCTGATTGGACATGTTCTAAGCTTGGTATCTTCAACTTCTTCTTCAAAACCTGGAGCGCATTATATTTTTCTTCTAGCAAATTTTTGACAACTAGGGTATGGTCTGAGCTAGCAAGGTCTGCTTGCAGTTTTTTGCCCTGAATAACATTTGCCTTATTTTCCACTTTCTCATGCTTTAGCTGGACTTCCAATTTTTCTACCAACACCTGTAATTTGTTTATCCTTACCATGGCCTGCAGTAAATCTAAATAGATGATGTCGCTGGTTTGTTTATGCAGCTGGATCTTGTCTGGGGTGCTGATTTTGTCCAGCCTGACTTCTATCTCAGACATCCTCTTGTCATTCACTATGGCCATCTTAAAAGTATTTTTCTCAGCATCTCTAGCCGAAACTAGAGATGTTTTTGAATTGTACAAGTTTCTTACCCTCGGGAGCAGACTTCTCGTTTCCTCTAGGGACTGCTTCCTTTTTTCCATGTAGCTTGCTTTGAGCTCTTCTCTTGACTTAAATAAGGGGTTGGATTCTGGGCCGTCTACACCACCTTCTAAACCTTTAAAGGAGAATTGATTGACTTGCACGGTTTTCACGGGGACTAAGGCAACTTTTCTGAAAGCATTAGACACTTCTTCATCTACAGTCTCACCTCCTCCGAGCAGCCTTGCCTTCTTATGGGACACCTCTTCGTCCACTTCCATATCCTCAGCATCGGACAAACTCCTTTTAACTGCAACGCTGACACCCTCTGTGATTTGGATTTCTATACCAGGTGCAGGATGTGTCTCTTCATGGGACCTTGACTCATCGGTGAACTACAGTAAATTAGCCACTTCAACGAATCCCGCAACAGCTTGATGCTCAAATGGCTTATTCCTGTTATCTTGTTTTCTCAATGAAACTACTTGGTGGGGGTCATAATTCACACTTGACTCTTTAATGAAATCCATATTTTCCAGCAACTTTTCTATAAAAACGAAGGCACCCTTGCTTTTAAAAATGAAGGTGCCTACTTTAAACGAAAACTTGATGTTCGAAGACTTCTTGAAGGCACAAAAATGTTCCTCCTCTGACAACAATCTCTGTCGCATGAATTCCAATGCGAAGATTCTCGGGGTCAAGAAAGAGGGTAGCCTATAAGGCTGCCCAGTGAAGCCATATATTCTCAACACGGTATAATCCTTGTACAAAAACCAGTCTCCAACCCGATCCTCTGGTGAAGACTGCATTAAGCTCCTCATTTCATCTAGGACACGGGGTAATTCTTCATTGAACAGCATTTTATACATTTCAGACATGATCGAATTGGAAAATTCGAACATGCTGATTTGTTTTGGTAGATCAGAAGAGCACAGAGTACTTGGAAACTTCAACTCAGAGATATTAGAACATACTAGCATATTAAGCAGATAAGTCTGGAACCTGAGAAAACGGACCTTGGGGAACTCGCTCAGCTGAAGATGAATTGCTTCAGCCAGGTATTCGTCTAAATTAAAAACTGGGGTTGACTGAGACTCAGGAATAGGGGAACTCATTCTCAACAAAAATCCAAGAATGACCTCGCCCACACGATAGTCCTCATATAGGCCTAGTACTTGACATACCAAGGAAATGACCAATTGAAATTCACTCTTGAAAATATGCACAGGGTAGGGCATGAATACACCATCTAAATATTGACCATCCTTTAAAACACTCGACAGGAATTTACAACGGGTTTCGGCTTCGCACTTCTTGTACAATTTGACCAGGACTGACTTGTTTATTACTTCACGACTATCTCGGTAACTTTCCGGCAAACTAAGGATTTCTCGAATGACCGTAGCATCGACTCTACACAATACTTTGGACGCACACCGACTGACAATAATTATTTGGGACGGAGAATAATTCACAGCACACCACTCTGCGAACTCTAGGAAATGGAGGGTTTGCTCAATGGCGAAATAGTACAAGAAGGACTTGCACACGTTCAACACATCGTTCCCTCGCGAATGGCAATGCCATAGTCTCTCTTTGCTAACAGACACGCTTTCCACAGAGAGGAAGGGGTCGCATACATTCCTATCCCTATCAACTAAGAACTCTTCTCTTTCGTCTATGACTTGACCCGACACTTGAACCTCTTTCCTCTGGTCCATTACTGAATTTCACACTGGTAACTTGGAGGAGGAAATACAGAATTATTGGGTTTCAGCGTTACCTGTTTTACTGTAGAGGAGCGTTCCAGGAGCGTGTCCGCACTTGACGAATGGAAGCCGAAAACTGACAAATGGAAGCTTCCAGACAGGCCGGTCCCTTTCACTGGTCCCGAGCGAATAAAATAACAATGATAGAGGTCAACCCTTCGCTTTTATAAGCCTTTTTTTATTTCCGGGCCTATCACAATTCACCACATGGATGATCATTTACTTTCCGCAACTACCATCTACTATCATCCGCGCGTCTCTTTCTTCCGGACTCATTATCAACCGTTGATCTGATCCTTTGCGAACTTCTGGCCCTTGGATCGCATGCCACGTATCCTTTTCCGCCGGATGTCTTGGCGAAAAACACCGTGCAAGTCTCCGTCCCGGAATCGTTCATGACCGTAGATGTGACATACCTCCATCCTTCACCGTTGGATCAAACGCCACGTCCCACATTCCGCTGAGCCCTCTGACTTTAACCATCGTGCAACTCTGGGTTCCAGAATCATCCACAACCATCAATCTGATGTGTCTTTACAGGTGGGCCATTGGATCGTGTGGCGCCCATCAAATTCCGCTGGGCTCCTTTGCCTTAACCGTCGAGCAACTTTGATCAGCGGAATTATCCCCAGCCGTCGATGCGATACGCCTTTAACCACGCACCGTCGGATCATCAGCCACGTACCCGATTCCGCTGGCCAATCCGGGATTAACCGCCGTGCACGTTCATCCTCCGGAATCCTTTTCAGCCGTTGATATGATTGCCCGGCCTTTGTCAGCAGTCCGATCTGCCGTCATCTACCCGATTCCGCTGGCCAACTCGGGCTTATCTCTCGTGCGATTTCACTCCCCGAAAATCATAATAGCCGTCGATCTATTCCGCCTCTGATCTCCAACCGTCGGATCCAGCCTCGTGTAATGAATTCTGCTGGACAATTTGGGATTATCCCGCGTGCAGGTTCTGGTTTACGGAATCGATCCCATCCATTGATGTGATCCGATCCCGCCCTTCCACCGTCGGATCGAGAGGAGTATACATGATTCCGACAGCCTCCATTTCCTTAACAACACGTGCTTTCACAGGGCAGATCTGATGTGGACCGTGGATCTGCTTGGGACCATTTCATGACCCTCAATCCATGCAGCTGGTTAAAGGCTCGAACTCCTCCTATCCTCCTCGCATGTTATGAAGGTCAGATGGAGTATTAACCACTGATTTTCTTCTTTCCACCCTCGCGGCCTAGGATCTTTGGCAACCTGATCAGCATTTAGACTATCATCACACTTATATATTACACCTTTTGTCCAAAGTACTAAAAAAAAAACGTTATCTTTTCTCCACCATGGTCTCATTCTCCTTGGCCAAATAAAGGTGTCACGTCCCCGTCCCTCAACCGGTGAAGAGGACGCGACCAAGACATCAACACAACCGGGAAAAATGCCCCATGAACATAAAATGAATTCAAATGCTGAAATCAAGCATACACAGATGCATTTATCTTCAATCATACCGCGGAAGCAACACAAACACATTCCAGCATTCGAACATCAATATAAATTACATAGATGCAGTGAACATAAGCACTTATCTTTTGATGATGAATTCATCCGCAACCAGCTACGTCGCTGCAACGTTCCACCCAACCATAGGCTAGCGTGCTCATCAGTCTCTCAGCAACACTGCCACCCCCGAGCTGGGCATGATTCCTCCGGAATAAGGGTCAATTGCAGGCTTATACATAGCCAAGGGGACACAAAACAATGAACTAACACTGTTGGGTTTCACAGGCTTCCAACAGACAAGCCAAGCCAGCACAGTCCATGGTTCAACCACTGCATACCAGCAGCCAAACAATTCCCTTCACAGCCCTGTGAAGAAGTCAGAAACAACAGGGGACAGCCCCAAACAATGGAGGAGCACAGCTCAAGTCCAAGGGACAACCCAGAGTTGGTTTTGGCCCTAACGTGGCCAAAACAACTCAACCACAACATCCCAGACCAGGGAAACAACAGCAACAACCCAATTTCAAAGTAAAAACAATGTCAACTATGCACAGTCCCAGAACAGGGAGACCCAGCCAACACATTGGGAATCAACGGTGACCCAAAACGAATTTGAGCTCCCCAGCCCACAAAACGTGGGTGAAATCAACAGCAACCCAATACGTGGGTTAAAACCACAGCCAACAAAACGTGGGGAAACAACAGCCCCAAACAAAATAGTGAGCACGGCTCTCACATGGATAGAACACCCCAACCAATCTGTGCGTGAGTGCAATCTTGCACTGAACAACAAAACACAAGGAAAACATACCCGACCTCTGCGTGAGGATTTCAGCCTCTGCGTGAGGATGCACAGCAGTAGAGGCCCTGCGTGAGGAGAAAACAACTCCGATTTTTCCCATGGATGAACAAAACAACAGCAAGGACACGAATTGCAGTGCGTGGGTGCTTCAGCAACTCGTGGAGCCCAGAAGATGTCTGTGTGAGACTAAAATCGCCCCGAGCCTGTGCGTGAGAAGCCAACAGACCAAAAATCGTGGTGAGAGTGTAAAACTGTCCAGGGAAGAGTGCGTGAGGGAGAAGAATGGGCAGACATGGGTGGAGTGGGCAATTGGGTAAGGCCGACAGCCTCCCACAACCACCACCACTTCAGCAATAACTCCCCCAACCACCAGCTGAAGCATTAAAGAGGTTGACAAGGTTGGATGAGGCAAAGGTGACAAACAACAAAGGTGGCAAAACCACAAGGTAATAAAACATGGGTTTTCCCCCCATAAACCAAGGTTTGACATCCCCCACCCCTTATCCTTCGGAACCATGCCCTTTTCATTCAACGTTGCACTGCCGTAGCTGGTTGTGGTTTATTTTAATTGATGTGCCGGTTTACATGATGCCAAATTAAAATGTGCCGGATAGCACGACATAGCACCGGCAATTACCTCTATTGCCGAAACATACACAACAAAATTGATGGTGGGGCCTTTGCCTTTAGCTCCTCACCATGATTATTTACATTATATACATCATGCAAACGAGGTCGAAACCGGGGACATGACATTCCCCTCCCCCTTAGAATAACACCGTCCTCGGTGTTCCATTACATATATACAATACATATACAATTGCACATCAAAAATTCAAAATTGCATATCTATACCACGTTCAATCATTTACTTGGAACGTTCAAGACCAAGCCTCTCGGCTTCCATGGAATTTTCCTGTTGGTTCTCAGCTTCTTGCTGATCCCGAAGTTTAGGAACTTTGCGGCTATTGCCCTCATCATGTTCCCTCATCAGACAGTCCCGGCGTAAATGATGTCCTCTGCATCTCCAGCATCTCACTGGCTGCTTCTTCTTTACCTGATCAATTTCCTTTGAGTCTTCATGCCTGGACCGTTTCTTATCGGGTCGCTTGGACGAATGTCCCATCGCTGATCTACCTTCCTTTCCTTTGCCGATTGCTCCCAGAAGGCTTTTCACCTCCCTTTGCAAACCAATAGAGTCTTGCAAAATCTGGTGGTTCATTTCACTCTGCCTTCTCTGTATCCTTGAGCATCTCCCCAAGATTCTCTTGGGTCTTGGAAATCACTTGAAGGAGACTTCCAGCCAAGTCCAACAACTTTTGATCTGCTGCCATAATCAACGTGCACCACCTGTTTTCACTTTTCTCACCTGTGAAATGCACCATTGAGAGTCTATCAGACCAAGCATAATATAGATATCAAAATCCGTTAGTTAATTACCCAATTGGCATGACAGTTCAAGTTCCATTAAGGAAACTTTCATATTTTTCATGCCTTTCCCAACAGGCACATGAGCTCCTTCATGTCCATTCCTGGGCAGGGAATTAACTATTCCAGCATTCACAATTTACTTTAAGCAAATACACACATTTCATTTTCAATCATACATGCATTCACAATGCATAAACATATATATACATGTATAATCAAAAGGCAAGAGAGAGCAGTAAGAGATTTTCCCCTCTTTGTTTTGTTCCATCCTGGAACCCTCGCCATCACAGTGGCTTTTCATGCTCCCAACCTCTTTCACTTTACCGTGAATGCTGGACCAATATTTCTTGGTCATGAGACTTAGTGTCTTTGGTCTATTCTAGACCTCTAAACCATGGAGTCTCTCCACATGGTTTGTCTCGGCTGCTAGGACTCCCCTGTCCTACTAGCACCTTTTTCATTACCGCTCCTTCTGAGCTTTCCAGGACTGTCACATGTCCACATGCACCTCTAGGATTCTCTCATAGTCTTCGCTTCCAGCGATACCTATATTCAAACATTGAATAATTCACATGTTTAGTTTATTCTCATTAGTTTCATCTCTAGAACAAGAGCTTAAAACATCATAACCAAATCATATACACATGTATATTCATAATCAAAATAATCCAATACTTATCTGTATTGTACATTTCCTCGTTCGTCCACAGGATCCTGCTTCGCTTTGCAAGCCTTAGGATCGCCTATGGACTCAGATGTTAGGTCAGCATGCAGGCTTCTCCTCAACATCAATTAATTAATGTCCAGCCAGTACATAACCATGTCAACTGGGCTTGGAACTTTATCATG